>CM070072.1:13992669-14515992 GCA_036320875.1 Cotoneaster glaucophyllus
GGGAAACGGACAAATAAACCTCCTAGGAACTCCATGTGGAACTTTACCAGGTAAAGCATAAGACAGTGCTGTCCATACCAAGACCATAAGAGGAACCCCATAATCTGCTATATAACTTGGAAGCCAGCCTGTATCAATCACCGAAAAAGACCAGCATAAGAATAACCAAAGCCGTTTTAAGTACAATTTGATTCTGCATTCTTTAACTCATCTTCTGTGATCTTGTTACTAATGGCTTGACCGATCGCAAACGAATGGAACATCATCACCGTACACTAATTCTCGTCTTATAAGATATTTTATCGACGAGTTTAAATAACATCCTCACCCTACTCACATGTTATAAGATCGGTTGTTGACTGTTAATCAACGAGTTTAAGTAACATCCTCACCCTACTCATGTTATAAGATCGGTTGTTGACTGAGTTTAAGTGAAATATCTTCACACTACCGTAAGCCACATGTTATAAAATCAGTTGTGGACATTAACACGAATGGACCGATAACATCATGTGTAGTGTTACAATGACATCCAAAACATTTTACCATCATGTTGTTGAGAATGAGTCTTACATTGATAGGAAGAGCAACCTTGCATGGACTTATAAAAAGTTGGGCTACTCCCCATATTGTTGCCAATTAGTTTTATGATGGAAGCTCAACTTTCTTTACATGTGTTAAAAAAGTAAATTCAAATCTTCAATTTAATGGACTTTATATAACATGGTATTAAATTTAAATTTAACTTTCAAAATTTCCTTTGTGCTGCTGTACATTAATGAACATAAACTTGCATACTAACTACTTTTGACAAAAGCACTTCTATACAAATTGATAGGGTATAAATTTCCGGAACATTTCGGTCTAATTAATGGTACTCGAGCTTTGATCTGTGTTTCACATTTTTTCCGCTAAGAAACATAGTCGCGGTGAAAGGGCAGAGAATAGCAGACGCCTAGCACATTAAGTGAAGGGCTTCACGATTTCGGCCAAGCAGAGTTAACGCCGTTGCAGCTATGCGGTGTCCAGTTAATCCAGCAATAGCTAGCTGCTCATTTGGGGATGTATGCTCAATGTAGCTGTCCGGTAAAACAATTGGTCGCCACTGGAATGTCGATTTCAGGCAGAGAAAACAAAATATGAGGAACGATGTGTTAACATATAATGTGCCATTGACAATCAATATTGAACTGAAAATAAATATTACCTTAATGTTTCCATCGAGCTGTCCATCGAGAGAAAAGAAGTGTGCAACATGGGATCCAAATCCTCCAATAGAACCTTCCTCAACCGTGATCAGATATGAATGGTTTCGACAAAGCTGCCTAAGAAGCTTGACATCTAAGGGCTTGCAGAACCTTGCATCAGCAACTGTTACATCAATACCCAGCGTTGAAAGAAGAGACCGAGCCTTGAGGCAGTTCTGAACCATTGATCCATATCCAAGCAATGCCACATCTTTACCCTCCGCAAGAATTTTCCCTTTTCCAATCTGCTCAGCAGCACAAACAAGTTAAATTAAACGCAGCAGCGTAAAGAAGCCAAAATTAAACGCATAAGAAGTTAAAATCCTCTGTACTGTTAAATGTACCAAGTTGTATAGGTAATGATTAATGACCGTATACTTATTTTTAAGCAATGATGCGGAATTACCTCAATGGGGGTTCCACTGCATACAGAATGGTCCATAACAACAATGGCGCCCCTTGGATATCGGAAGCAAACTGGGCGATCATCAATGTAGGCTGCAGTGGCCACCATGTTGGCAAGCTCATCCTCATCGGATGGTGCCATGACGATCATGTTTGGTAAGCATGACATAAATGTTATATCGAACGCTCCGCACTGCATGGGACCATCAGATCCTACCAACCCTGCACTTGTAATGACAAAACGCACTGGAATTCTTTGCCGATCTACGTCATGGACAACCTAAACAGGCCATGAGAAGATATCAGAGAATATCGTCATATTATTATTATTATTATTATTATTATATCATAAATTTATTCCAAAACTAATTATAATATAATTACTACCTGATCAAAAGCTCTTTGTAGGAACGTGGAGGGGATTATACAAAATGGCTTAAGTCCTCCACATGCCAAACCAGCCGAAAATGTAACTGCGTGTTGCTCAGCCATTCCCACATCAAAAAACTTGTCAGGAAATCTTTCACGAAATAGCTGAAATGCTGTTTCCATACGCATTCCTGCATGAACAGTTACAATATCTTTGTCCTTCTCTGCCTCCATCATCAAAGCCTCAACAAAGCAGTCGCTGTAAGTTCTACGGAGGATTTTGGACGGTAAATCATCAGGGTTATTGCAACCTGCAGGTTTGGGAAGTGTAAATTAGCATATATGTCAGATCAAATGGAACATGGCTTTTCATCCTGTAGGACCTGTACAAAATGAGAACCAATCTTTGTAGTCGGCAATTTCTAAAGGCCTGAACAAAGGCGAAGCCTCAGACGAAAAATATAAAACCAAATTATATTGGGGTGAGTTTGACTACATTCAAGTCAACTCATGAATCCTTAAATTTACTGCAGAATTTGTACAGAATATGAAATGAACATCAGAGAAGGTGGAGATGAGAGGTGATATACCTTCTACCCCACTCTTTGGGTTGTTTTCAACTTGCCGATTTTCTTCCGTTATCACATGAACCAAAACAGGACCCATTGAATTAAGAGATGCCACTTCTTGTAGAACGCAAATCAGGTCTTCAACATTGTGTCCATCAACAGGGCCAATATAATACAATCCGAGCTCTTCAAAAAGAGTTGATCCTAGTGGACCGACCATACCACGTGCATACTCATCAACTTTAGCTGCCAATTCATGCATGCCTCCACCAATTCTTTTAGTAACACCCTGAAAAAAGGGGGAAGAAAAACAAATATTTCATACAACAAAGAGCACAAGGCACAAAATCTTGATAATGCTCATAGCAACAGAAAACGCTTCACATTTTCAAAATCCCCAAAGGCCACTACGTTTTTCTCCCAGATGCTTGCCGCAGAAAACTGAATAACTTTTCTATACTCGGATTGTCTAAAGTATTGCCAAAAGTTAAATATATTTTTCTATAAACATATCTCTCATTTCAAAATTTCCAATATATCTAATTCGAAGAAAATCCATAAATAAAGTTTAATGTCTGAAAATCTTCCAGTCCTATAGGTATGATCATAAAACCACAGAAATACCTTAGCAACTTCTCTAAACCTTCGAAAGGATTTACTTGACTGGAGCTTGCTTAGGGTACTAGATAGAGCACTAATCGCTGTTTTCGGACCCTCCTCAGTCTTTGGGTGCAAAGAGTGCCGGCTGTCATTTAAAATAACTACCATATTTGAGTCCAAATAACCTGCATTACCCATCGCCTCGTAGACCTGTCCAGCCATCGTTGTCCCATTGCTGATGACTGAAACAATACGTTCCCGTTTTCCTTTAATATCCCGTGCAACTGCCATGCCTGTAAAGATTATAATTGCAGTCCAGTTAAAAAATAATAATAATAGTTTTAAATCCAATTTAGCTGGCCAAACTTGAAACAATTGCTTTTACATCATAATAAATAACGCTCAGAGGAAAGACCATATACTATCACTAGCTGCATAAATATCATCGGGTCTAAAGCAGCATATCTGGTTAACAGAATGTCCAGAGAAGGGTGTTGCAAGTTATTTTGAATAAAAACATGAACCTTTTCCCAATACAGTGATTTCATCACAGGAGAAATGAAAAAGAAGCATACTGGAAGTAGACATTACCCAGTCCAGCAGAAACGCTACTGCACCCGTGCCCTGGCCCGAATGGATCATATTCACTCTCAGGTCGAGATGAAGGACCAGAAAAACGATTATTTCGTTGAGCTGTATGTACGAGGCCCCGTCTTCCTGTAAGTATTTTATGTGCATAAGTCTGCCAGAATAAGAGAGAACTTTCAATATTTATAGAATCCAATGGCAATGTATAAATGTGCAGTGAAACTACCCATGAATGATTTCTTTGCGTTCTGTTTTAGATGTGTTCTTTCTAGTATGAACTATGAACAGCCTAATGGAAACAGTATCGCAAGTTCTCCATAGCCTCAACCACCTTTCTTAGAATTAACCATTACTACAAAGAGAAAGGTATATATTTATGATCTTACTTGTTCTATGACATCCCAAATTATCTTGTCCATGGGAGCATGAAAAACATGGTGTATTGCAACCGTCAACTCCACCACTGCCAAACTGGCTCTGAAAGACTTTTGCGTTCTTAGCATTATTGATGATAACTCTGAACGGATTTCATCAGATAATTGTTTCAGTTCCTGCACTGATCATTCTGCGATGAGTAAAGAAGTTGTAAACGGACATGTAAGCACACAAAGCAAAGTATTAAAATGTCTCAGAACTAACTTCAACAGACAAGTTCTTCAGGTGGATAGGATTTTCAACTGAATCAAGAATGGGGGTTAACATTTCTTCCAAGAACCATTCGTCATCGTCAGGTAGAGAACATATTCGACTTGCAATTTCCTGCATCGAGTAAACAACACACATTACTGCCTTTGTAACGGCGGATACAATGAATAACTATTTTAATGGATTCATCAATTCAGATCTGTTGCGTGAGTTCAGATCTGTTGCGTGAGTCAACCTTGGGGAATAAGGAATGTAGAGTTATTTTGGGTATGAAATTATGTAATCGGTATTCCTGTAGATTTGGGATACTTATTTCCTGATTTGTTGGAGATTGTACGAGTGTATATATTCCTCTATGTGAGAAGAATAATATCAGAACATTATTAACCAAAACATAAAATTCTATCTTGGTACCATAGCAGGTTTCAACCTGTCTCATCTCGATAAAAAAAAAACCCTAGCAGTCAAACTCTGGTGCTCATCAAACCTTGAACCCAGAAACCTAAATCCCGTAGCCTTTGGAATGAACAAAGCTACGACAAACATCAAAACAACCTACAGAATCTGTCCGTGCAATGGCAGAAGTAAAACCTGGCGATATAATACCCATGCAAACCGTGTCTGTCCAAGGTGAGTCATCCAACGTCAACGCCATTCCATTTGGGTTTCGGTTGAGCGACTCAAACTTCAAGGTTTGGTCGAAGATGATGGAGGTTCATGCTTCAGGTCTTGGCAAGCAAGGTTATCTAACTGGAAAAATCCCGGCTGTTGATGAAGATGATCCAGGATATGCGAAGTGGTCTTCAGATGATGCCATTGTGAGAGGGTGGTTGCTAAAAACCATGGAACCACACTTACTTGGTCTTTTTATAGACTTGCCCACAGATGTTCTACGATGGTTCTGACGAGTCACAGTACTATGAACTCCGGTGCAAAGCTACAAGGACAAGACAAGACGGTCGTCCAATTAATATGTATTTTACCGAACTGAAGGGTGTGTGGCAGGACCTTGACAAGAGACGTCCCCTTCGCATGGTGTGTGGAGCAGACTTGAAAACTCATAAAGAGGAACTTGCAAAGGATAGGGTGCATGATTTTCTTGCTGGGTTGGATAGTGGTTTCGATCAAGTTCGGAGTGAAATTCTAAGGATGAAGCCTATTCCTGGAATAGAAGAATGTTTCAATTTGGTACGACGTGAATCTCAGAGGCAAGCCACTATGATGGGAACAAAGACTACAATGGCAGGGCCCTCAATGGCTATGGCCACCAAGGCGCCTAGTTCTCGTCCACCGTCAAGTGGAAACTCTCAATCATTCCGTACCCAGGAAGATATTGATAAAGACAAACTCCATTGCAATCACTGTAATGGAACTAGACACACTGACGAGACCTGTTTTGAAATTCATGGCTACCCAGAATGGTACTGGGAGAGGAAGAAGGAACTAAAGGCCAGAGGAAATAAGAAGATGGACCCAAAGCCCAACACGAGAAGGGTGATGGGGCTAGGGGGTTGCGGATGTTGCAACAAGTCAGCCCCGGCCCAATCTATACAACCAATATCCAATCGCAACCCAATTTCCTAAACAGGCTTCAGAGGTAACGTCCACAGATGATGGGACCGGTCCACTTTTATCCCTAATCAATCAGATTTCGATGGATGACAACTCAAGGGATTCAAGTAAAATCGGTACTGTTTTAATTACATCCACCAAACGAGACATTGGTTGGATAATTGACTCTGGAGCTACAGACCATATGACTTACGATGCATCATTATTTTATCACATGACTTCACCATCTAAATAGGATGTTACCGCCAACAGTGATGTTGCTCTTGTAACGGGAGCAGGCTCTATTTCCCTTACTCCATCTTTATCTATTCACAACGCACTACTTGTTCCGTCATTATCCAATCATCTACTTTCTGTTGGTCAAGTTACTGAGCAATTAGATTGTGTTGTGTTAATGTTTCCCACTTTTTGCCTACTTCAGGATATCCAGACTTGGGCGATAATTGGGCGTGGTACTAAGAGGAGAGGGTTATATATTTGTGGATGATGTGTCAGCAAGCAGAGTAAAGCAAGTGCGCAGTAGTCACCCAAACAAGAATAAGGCAATCTGGTTATGGCATCGTCGATTAGGGCATGTGTCTTTTGGTTATTTGAAAAAATTGCTTCCGTCTTTATTTCATGGTATTTCAGACTCTGATTTTTAGTGTAATGATTGCATTCTTGCAAAAAGTCACCATACTTCTTATCATTCGAGTTTCAATAAAAGAATAGTTCCTTTTGAGTTGGTCCATTCTGATGTGTGGGGGCCTTCTCCAGTAGCTACTAATCACGGGGTTCGTTGGTTTGTTATCTTTGTGGATGACTGCACCAGAATGACATGGCTTTATACTATGAAACATAAAAGTGATGTTGGATAAATTTTTCAATAGTTTTAGTGCATGGTTAAAAATCAATACTCTCTTCCACTCAAAGTTCTCTGGTCCGATAATGGCGGGGAATATCTCAATGCCGAACTTTCTCATTTTTTCCAAAAGCATGGCATTCTTCATGAGACTACTTGCCTGCAAACCCCACAACAAAATGGTGTCGCGGAACGGAAAAATAGACATCTTTTGGAAACCACTCGAGCACTACTCATCGGTGCCCATGCACCTTACTTCTATTGGGCGGATGCCGTAAAATACTCTGTTTATCTAATGAACCGAATGTCCTCTCGGGTGCATAATTTTCGTACTCCTATGGAAGTTTTTGCTAATCATGTGACATTACCATCTTCCCTTCATTTGTCCCCACGTATTTTTGGTTGTGGCCTATGTGCACCTTCACAAAAATTAGCGCAGTAAATTGGATCCTTGTGCAATTCGATGTATTTTTCTGGGATTTAATGGCCAGCAAAAAGGGTACCGATGTTATCACCCACAAAACAAGCATATGTACGTCACCATGGATGTTACTTTTTACGAACACGAGATGTTTTTCCTCTCTGAAGACCCCTCCTATAATCTTCAGGGGGAGATGACACATGAAGATTATAGTTAGATTGATCTTCCAATTGAGCAGCCTGTGTGTCCATGAGCAGTGGGCTTGCGTGATCGTGAGCCTAGTAGAATGGGTGAGCGTGATCGTGAGCCTAGCAGAATGGGTGAGCCCAGTCTGGATTTAAGTGGTCGTGAGCCCAGCGGCACAATGGAGCCCAATCTGGGTTTAAGTGATCATGAGTCCAGTAGCACAATTGAGCCCAATCTAGGCATGCTGAACCGGGAAATGGGAGAACCTAGCAGTGGGCCTGAGGGCGTTTCTAAGCCCAACGCACAAAAGAGGTCGTCGCAGCCCAGATAGCAGTGCAACAGCAAGTTGTGTCCTTCAGCCCAAAGTTCTGCCAGCCCAAGCATTTCAAGAAATAACCCTTCTTTGGTGGTACCCGTCCATGTGCCCGAGGATATCCATGAGGTAAGTTCATCTCAATCTAATGAAGCTCATAATTTGGCTAATATTGAAAGTACTTGCATACTGCCTCCTAGACAAAATCGTGGAAAACCTCCTGACAGGTATTCTCCGAATGGAAAACTTAGATACGCTATTGCAAAGTATGTCTCTACACATCGATTGTCTTCCAAGTACCAAGCCTTGGTGAATACAATGGATGGAATTAAAATTCCAACAAAAGTGGAAAAAGCTCTGCAGGATCCTAGATGGACAGAAGCAATGGAGGTCGAAATGAAGACCTTACAGAAAATAGAACTTGGAGCGTGGAGTCACTACCATAAGGAAAGAGACTAGTGGGATGCAAATGGGTATTCACCATCAAACACAAAGTGGACGGAACAATTGACAGATACAAGGCAAGGTTGGTTGCTAAAGGGTACACACTTTTGGAGTAGATTATCAGGAATCATTTGCTCCTGTTGCAAAGATGAACATCATAAGAGTTCTTTTGTCTTTAGCTGCTAACTTTGATTGGCCGTTGAAACAATTTGATGTAAAAATGCTTTTGTACATGGAGACTTGGAGGAAGAAGTGTACATGAAGCTCCCACCTGGGTATGAAGTGCAGAATGGAGCTGGCAAAGTATGTAGACTGCGAAAGGCTCTTTATGGACTCAAACAATCACCAAGGGCTTGGTTCAGAAAATTCACTGATGCAATGAAGAGATATGGTTACCGACAAGGAAATGCGGATCACACTTTGTGTATCAAACGCAGGGGAGGTAAGGTTACTCTGTTGATAATATATGTGGATGATATGGTGGTTACAGGTGATGATACAGAAGAAATAGAGAGACTACAGGTGTATCTCTCTTCGGAGTTTGAGATGAAAGATCTAGGAGGTTTGAAGTACTTTTTGGGAATTGAAGTTGCTCGTTCCCATGATGGTATTTACTTATCTCAACGGAAGTATGTTCTAGATCTGTTGTCTGAGACAGGGATGTTGGCATGTAAACCAGCAGAAACACCTATAGTTCAGAATCATCATTTAGCAATCTACCCGGACAAAGTTCCAGCGAACAGGGAAAGATACCAGAGGTTAGTAAGAAGGTTGATTTACTTGTCTCTCACGAGACCAGATATTGCATATGTTGTTAGTGTAGTAAGTCAGTTTATGCACTCTCCTAGTGAGGATCACATGGCTGCGGTGATGAGAATATTAAGTTATTTGAAAGGTGCGCCTGGAAAAGGATTGATTTTCAGGAAACATGGGTATTTGGAGGTAAAAGGATACACTGATGCTGATTGGGCTGGGAACATCACTGATAGATGCTCTACATCAGGGTACTTTACATTCGTTGGAGGAAATCTTGTGACTTGGAGGAGCAAGAAACAGAATGTGGTTGCTAGGTCCATAGCAGAGGCCGAATACCGTGTTATGGCACATGGGATTTGTGAGTTATTATGGCCTGAGAATTCTTCTAACAGAAATTGGGTTCAAACCTCGTGGAGCTATGGTATTATATGTGATAATCAGGCTGCAAGAAAGATAGCTAATAATCCAGTTCAGCATGATCGTACGAAACATGTTGATGTGGATAGACATTTTATCAATGAGAAGCTGGATGTTAAGTTAATTGATATTCCCTACGTAAGATCTGAAGACCAGTTAGCGGACGTGTTAACTCATGCAGCGGCGACAAGAGTGTTTCAGGACTCGCTTGACAAGTTGGACCTAGGTGATATCTAGGCACCAACTTGAGGGGGAGTGTTACGTGAGTCAACCTTGGGGAATAAGGAATGTAGAGTTATTTTGGGTATGAAATTATGTAATCGGTATTCCTGTAGATTTGGGATACTGATTTCCTAATTTGTTGGAGATTGTATAAGTGTATATATTCCTCTATGTGAGAAGAATAATATCAGAACATTATTAACCAAAACATAAAATTCTATCTGATCAACCCGTGTATGTGCTTAGTGTGAGAATACGAAATCATACGGCACATGATCTAGACTTAAATTAACTTAAAAGCAAAACACTTGATGATAATGGCGATAATAAGATTCGGGTTTTCGGGTAATCAATACTTTAGAATTGCCATTTTAACTCCAAACCATTTCAAACTACTTAATATTAATCAATACATTTCCCTATCTAAGCATTTTCTGTTTTAAAAACAAATATTTTATAAAATTAGTGCAAAGTTAAAAATAGTTACAAACAAAACTTAAAATTCCACTCAAGAAAAATCTCTAATTACCAAAATCAATAAATTAACAAGCACCTTAGAAATTTACACAAAATTTAACAATTCAAACAAATCATAGATTTTGCTTATTCTACAACCACAGATACAGTTTTTTTTCTTTTCCGAAAGATAGAAATTTTATTAGAAATCAAATACGGATCGATATATTTGCATCCTCTGCTAAAATATTGAAAAGAAACTCAGGACCTAATTCATCCCAGCCACAGATACAGTTAAATCATGGAAGTCTCCAAATTCTAAATTTTTTTCTTCCTTTTTTCTCCTCGGTTTCTGCAGCATGTAAAGTAGGTAAGAAGGGAGGTGACCGAGATTACCTTGGATGCAGGGGCAAAAACGGAACTTGGGTACAATTTATGTCCTGGAAATTCCATATGCAGTGGGAAATTAGAGCCAAAGAACTCCACTTTGTGAGGAAAAGCCCCCAACTTTCCATGACAATGGGAAGTGATTCCAAAAGGGTACCCAGCAGAAGCAGCACCCATCAGATAAAACGCAAACCCAGCAACCCAAATTCAATGAATTTCAAGAAACGAGCTGAATCTGAGAGCTCACTCGCAGAAAAACACACACCCAGCTACCCAAGTTCAAAGCATCTAAGAACTGAGTTTGTAGTAAGATGGGATTTTGAAGGGTAAAATTGTCCGAATGCGTCACATGAGACACCAGAAAAGTTGCAGAAAAACAGGGCTGGGACAGCAGAAGAAGAAGAAGAAGCTGGTGGAAGGGAAGTAAATATCAACAGGAAGTGAACAGAGGATCCGGAGGAGACACAAGAAGCATAAGTTGGGAGAGTATCTTTCTGGATAAGTCCAAAATAAATGTGAGGCCAAAGCATAATCACCTAAAAAATTAGAAAGCTTTAAATTAATAATTAATCCCATTATTTAATTTTATAATTACAGACGATAATTTCACGATGCAATGCAAAATATCCAATTAATTTCCATTGCCAACTGAATTGTAATTTCTTAGTGTTGAGAACTCCGAAGGTACCACAACAGCTCATGTTGATTTTGTTAATCTAAACACAATTTTTGAGTGTTTTGTCAACTAACTAGGAGTTGGGAATGTTTGTGCTCTCTTGGTTAAATTAGATTGTGTGATTCGTACACAATCATATCATTGATGTTCAATTTGTTAGAGAGTATATCGATGGAAACAAACCTTTCTTTTGTTAGTTTATAACTGGGTTTTTGTTTATTTGTATTAACGGTTTGAGCCAGATATAGTTGGTTTAGTTAGTACACTTGTAATGTGAAATGTCTATTTCAAAATATTTTGCATCTCTCATAAAATGTAAAATTGTGAATTAGAAAGGAGAAGCTTAGAGTTCATATAAATTTCTTCATTCAAACGATAAATGTGTTATGATTGTAGGTAGACTTGGCATTCTTGTTGTGTTTTCTACAAGGTTCTAAAAGACGCTAGGCGCTAGTCGGGAGGCGAGCTGGGGCCTAGCGCCTAGGCGACTAGGCGAAGACTAGGCGGATGCCTAGGCAGACTAGGCGGATTTAAGTAAATCTATTATATTTGGTATAAATAAATGTCTATTTATACTTAAAATATATATAATTTCATTATAAACTACAAAATAGAATGACATATATATTAGGAGGTATTAGAACATAATGAAAACATGTAGAACATGCATATAATATCTATTCATTTAAGTATTCAACAAGTCTCTTACAATTTATTGGAAAAAATAAAATGCAAAATGAAAGTTATCTATTTTCTATCTAAGTGAGTCGTAGCGTAGGCGGGGCCTAGGCGGTGCTAGGCGGGGATTTTTAGAACAGTGGTTTTCTATGTTTGTGTTATTTTCTTAACATATTTGATATTTTAACGAGTCGTGTCATGTAACATCCTTTAAATGAACGGATAATATGACACGACCTGAACACGACCCGTTAATATTAGCGAGTAATATAACATGACCACTGGTTTACCCATTAAAGAGAATATATTTTTAATCAATAAATAGTCAAATGCAAACAGTAATGCGAAAAACTTAAGTGATATCTGAAACACCCTTACCAGAATCGAGGCGTGCTGGCCGTCACGTGAGGGTGACGTAGCCATATGTGCAGTGCGGAAGTAATAGTGATAAGAAAATGTGGGTAAATAAAAAAAACAACTAGCTAATTTATACTAGGTAAGTATGTAAGTGCGAGTGTAGGTGTTTTAAGCATAATTACACATAGTCAGAGCATAGGTAACCTAGATGCAGTCCAACAAGCAAGCATTAATTATACAGAGTATGAAAAAAATTCCTACATTATTTGAAGTCTGTCAAAACCATCATAGAGTCCTTATAAGCCACCAACGCGAATGCCTAACTCAAACCTGGAGGGGCGCAAAACAAAAAACGTGAGTGGGCAAAAACTAAGCTTTTGAAAACTCATTTCTCTTTTAATAATCCCTCACCGTAAAACCCATATAATTTTCCCAGAAATAGTAATACACACGTATATAAGAATCTTGCTCAAAAGCAGTATAAATCGAAGTATATGCCATGTCAATTATCTCAGCCATAAACATGTAAGTCAGGTGATATAAATCAATGTAAAAATGATATGCCAGCCGAAGTCACCTAATGTGAACTGTCCGGCTGAACCTATAACTGATCAAGTATGCATGCACACGAGTCAGAACCACCTATTGTGGTCTGCAAGACAGGGCTGGGTGTAAATAAGTACGCTCAAGTGCTACGATCACGTGAAGGCTGTGCGAACAATCGCGGGTCACCTACGAGTCGGAACCACCTATTGTGGTCTGTACGACAGGACTGTGCACCAAACTTGGATCTAAGGTGAGCATGCGATGTGAGAGGTGAACATCACGTGAATGACTGTGCCCTGGCCACGGGCAGGAGCACTAACACCGGGGTGCAGAACAATGAGCTCTACGTGCATCAACTCATACAACCTACCATGCAACCATACCATCAATACGTACTCACCCGAACTTACCTGGCCTCCGCAGCATCGTACAATATTATGCAATGCTATACTAATGCATATGCTAATATGTAAAGCAAATGTGACATGGCATTTTAACGAAATTCCATTTAAAACAGTTTCTGGAAACATATATATAGAAAACAAAAAGCCCACTCACTGATATGTAGCAGGGTCGTAACCCCCGAGTCTCGCCTGGCTACGCTCGTCCTCTGGAAACGTCTCACCTATTTGTACCAAAACCATGTAATAACTTTTCATACGTTGCTGAATTGTGGTGTTTGAATATACCATTGTGACCTACACAACACCACGAGTATCCCTATATTTTTAGAAGAAAAAAAATCCGATCACCCATGCGCCGTCACGCGCAGGCCACGCGCGGGCATGTGTCTGGCATGCTGATGGAGACCCTAACGCCGTTAGGGAACATTCTGTTAAAACTAACGGTGTTACCTGACGCCGTTAGAAATATTCCGTCAACTTTGATGGAATATTCTTCTTTCTTCTCCGGTGGCTCGCCGGATTCCGACGCTGATCGTCGCTGCATCGCTGGTTTCTAGAAAAATTTAAAATTTGATTTACTAACTCAAATCTCAAAGAGGAGAACAAATCCTTACCAGTTTGAAGTCCTAAAACCGACAAGAAACGGTCGAAAAACTCTTGGGAAAAATCCAGCTAAACTGGAGCTTCACGAACCCGTGTATTTCGACGTCCAAATCACTCCAAAATTGTTCCAAGATGCTAAGGGAGTTGACTGGGAACTTCCACGAGTCTTAAATCCTTAGATGAATCTCACGATCACGTCGCAGTAGTTTAGCTCCTCGTCAGAGTTTATGGAATCTCTGATTTTCGAAGTCAAACCACCAAACAAGAGGTATCACCAGATTCTAGAGCTCAAGAAGAGTAGGAATTTGGAAACATCAAGCTCGATCCATAGAGTTTTGGTTTAGTTTGAGGGTAAGTGCTCACGGTTGTACGGACGAGAGAAGACTCGAGAACAAGGGTGAGGGGGGGGGGGAGAAGGTTGCACGTGGGTGTATGTGTGTGTGGGGCTTACGAAATTGGGCATAATAAAAGGGATCTCAAGCCCTGATTGGGCCATGGGATTTAGGGCCCTATAAATTGGTCTACAAAGGGATAAAATAAGCCTACACTTCCTAATTGGGTCCAAGATTGTAGGAAAAGAATGTGGTTGGAGGATGGATTATGGATAACCCCAAATTTATAATCCTACTCAATTATCTATCTGTTCGTAATATTTTCGTTGTGAACCTGTTTCGACCCTAAGTCACGTCAACGCTCTCGTGACGACAAGTACTATTTAATTATGATAGCGAGACAAATAATTTAAAACTGAATACGTACATCCACGTCACTAAGCCCACGAGGACAATATCGCCACTTTACATATTCCGGGAGAGAATATATACAATAAATTGGGACAGGTCGTCACAATATCACGTTCAAATTTTACAGTTAGTATTCGAACGGTTCTTTTTTCTGCATCCACTAAAAGATCATGTTTTCAAAACAGAAAATCTGAAAAACGATAGCCGGTGAAAATAATAAAGCGAAAACAACAACCGACCATTAGATTTCGGAGTTAACCCCTTTATGGAAGTTGTAAAGCTTGTCACTGCGAGTGATTGTAGGTTCTTTTTTCTTTTCTTTTTTACATTTTTCACAATTCTACATTAATTATTATGATTTTTTTTTATTAATTTTGCACTCAGACAATAAACAGTATTCATGTAGGTTTAGAGGGTTTTAAAAATATAAACGACGATGCAACTAACGCTTATACATGGAAGATGCAATCATGAGTATTTTAATACTCTTTTCACATTTTTCACACCTTTACATTAATTATTATGGATTTACATTTATTTTGAACTCCCCTGAAAACATTGTTCACGAGGGTTTGTAGGGTTTGAAAATATAAACTATGTACCCATCGTTTGTATATTTTTTCACATTTTCACACTTGTAAATTAATTAAATGAATTTTAGTGTTATTTAGTATTATTAAATTGCTTTGGTATTTTTAATGTGCTTTTGGATTTTTTAATCTCACTTATGTGAGATAAAATACTATGACTATCGTAGTAAGGAGACATACAAATTCTTTTTTTCATTTTCAGCTTAAAATATTAAGACTCACATATAAATGGGACATTTTTTAATCTTGGGAACAAAAATGGGACATTTCTTAATCTTCGAAATTACTAAAATACCCACATATAAATAGGTTATTTCCTCTCATTTTCTGATTTCTCTTTCTCTACTCTCTCTCTCTCTATCTCCCCCTTCCTTTCGCTCTTCTCTCACTTTCTCCCTCAGGCACTCTCTCCCATTTTCACTATGCACACACGGTTCATTGTCATCCCTACCTAC
Organism: Cotoneaster glaucophyllus; assembly: GCA_036320875.1. NCBI lineage: Eukaryota > Viridiplantae > Streptophyta > Magnoliopsida > Rosales > Rosaceae > Cotoneaster > Cotoneaster glaucophyllus. The sequence continues at coordinate 14,008,160 of CM070072.1, forward strand.
ACCGTCCAAATTGAAGCAACCACCAATTTCATCTCGTCCTCATGAGTCCAAAACACCTAGCCTTGTCATGAATCTCATCCCTGATCGTTGGGATCGAAACTCAAGCAGGCCGTGAGTTTTCCGACCATTTTCCGGCAACATGGCAAACAACCGAGGCTCGAGACCACCACCATTGGACTCGCATCGAGGGTGGGAACAAAGCCCATTCATTAAATGTTGGTGCTTTATTGGATGAAATTTTCAGGATTTGCTCACAGATCTGAGCCAGCCTAAAAACCCATAGCTCATAACTCTATTTTTGAAATTAGAAAAATGACGTCATCACCTGTGACGTCACCACCATATGCACACCACGGAAAAAATTTCACAAATTTCTGCAATTGGACATTTAAAGTAGAAATTGTTCCATCCCAATTTTGTAGCATGTCAAAACTTGAAATTTATTCCATAACCCATAGGCCCCAACATGAAACACAAATCCTAATTTAATTTCTAAGCATTAATTCATCTTACAAACAACTCATTTATTCCATAAATCATTGATGAAGGAACTTGGAACTAAACACCTTACCTTACTATGCTTGCCAAAGCTTCAGTCACCGAAAAAAAAAAAAAAAAGGAATTTTCCGGCCAAAACAGAAAATATGGTACAAAACACAACTCTCTTCTCACCTTTCTCTCGTGTCCCTTTGTTCGAAATCAGAGGTATGAGGTCAACCCAAAATCCAGCTCACTCTTCTTACCTCTCTTAGGACTTCACTCTCTTTGAAATCAGATGAATTAATACTTAAAAAGTAAATTAGGATTTGTGTTTCATGTTGGGATATATGGGTTGTGGAATACATTTCAAGTTTTGACATGCTACAAAACTGGGATGGAACAACCTCTGGTTCAAATGTCCAATTGCAAAAATATGTGAAATTTTTTCCGTAATGTGCATGTGGTGTGCATGGCTACATCTTAATATGAGAAGCGGGAATGTTCTCTAGTTATGATACACGTATGTTGTGCTTTGAAATTTAGCGAGTATGACCACAACCTAGTTGGCCTTGGCGAAAAACAAAATTAAGAAAAAGTTTAGAGGACGTTAAGGATCATGCGTGTCTATGAAATAACGACAACGAGTATCATGTTTTCTTCGTGCGCGGTTAAGCAGTGATTGATATACGTAACAAGACTTTTCAAACTACCACTGTAACCTTATATAGTAACAATTATGTTTCAGCTGTATCCACTATACCAATAGGTTGCCGTTAAAGTTTCTCATTCATGCGAAAAGCAGCTCGTTGCTCAATCTCTAGTTATGTGCATATCATGTGCATGTATGGTGTGCATATAGTGGCTATGGTGGTAACGTCACAGGTGATGATGTCATTTTTCTGTTTTCGAAAAGAGAGTTGTGAGCTCTGGGTTTTTGGGTTGGCTCAGATTTGTACATATAGTGAGCAAATCTTGAAAAATTCATCCAACAAAACACCATCATTTAATGACTGGGCTTTGTTCCCACTCTCGATGCGAGTCCAGTGCTAGTGGTCTCGAGCCTCAATTGCTTGCCCTGTTGCCAAAAAACTCGTTACCTACTTGAGTTTCGATCCTAACGATCGGGGATGAGATTCGTGACAAGGCTAGGTAGAGAGAGGGAAATCAAAAAGTGGGAGGAAATAACCCATTTATATACAAGGGTAGTTAAGTTATTTCAAGGTGTAGGAAAAATCCTATTTTTGTCTGATTGTTGTGCATGTCATGTGCATGTTCGAAATGTCTTATTTTTGTCCCAAAATTAAGAAATTGTCCTATTTTTAGGTATTTCCCTAAAATATTTGAGATTTTTATGTAGGTATTGACACGATGAGTAAAAAGAATGAACAAAAACAATAGCTTCATTAAGATGAACTCGCTTACATAAATGAGTCTTGGATGAAAATACCCAAACTAAATCGTTACTAACTAAAAGAACAAATTTAGTTAAACGGTGTGCGACACCATTACAAAAATGTGACATATAACTAAATCTTATGTTTGTCACAATTGTAGATAGACTCTTGATGTCATATGCAATTAATCCCAGTGGCGACCCATCCACAGCGATGCTCATGACATCAATAATTGCTTGCGTAGAATCACCACAGCGTGCTCATGACATATGAGTAAAAAATTAATTCCACTTGTTTCATCAGAAGAAAAAAGTTTGAATCAAGATGCAGTGTGTGTGTGTATATATTAGGAAATTGTTATTAACACTTTAAAAATCTCATTCTACACTCCTCACAAGTATATATTTTTTTCTAATTATGAAAAGTTTGAAGTGCAAAATGAGATTTTTGAAGTATCAATAACTATACAAACGATACTATCAACTTCTTTTCATAAAGGAAAATTTTTGGCTACTCAGTGAGTACCCAATTTCCTGACCAAATGACATAGCCCTGTGAAATGGGAATACCTGTACTTTTTAATTCTGTATTAAACTTTTGCTATGTTGAGAACCAAACAACCCTCTTCTTCCTCCTATTACCTCTGCCATGTCAAATCTGAACAAGTCCTATCATTCGTCAACCCCACCCCGTGACCTCGTCAGCTCCGACATCATGTGCAAGCTTCAAGCTCACTCGCTAAGCCGACGTTGGTTCCTTAACCGAGATACCTTAATCTGTAATCCTCCCAAATTTTGTCAGCGCAATCTCACAGCGGAGTGGAGTCACCAGTGGGAGGAGGGTGGGTGGGCTTGGTGGTGGTAGGAAAGGACGGTGGCTTAGGATAATGGGATGGAACTCATGAAAGGCTGGTAGTAATTTGGTGAGGGAGAAGACGTGTTTGGATAACAAAATAGAATGTGTTTGGCAAAAAGCATAAAGGCTGATTGGTTATGTGTTAGCAGATTTGAGATGGACATGTGTTGTTATCTTGTTGTTCCATGTATCCAAATCAGTATATTGGGTACTCCCCGGAGAGTAACCAAATATAATACTTGAGTACTCTCTGGAAAGTACTCAATTCACTCACCATCATACGTGGCCCACTAAAATTTTAACACCTGTCAAGAAAAATTTCTCCCAAACTTCTATTATCTTTGTAACCAAACATTATCCATCTTCCATCTTCACAACCAAACACTATCATCTTCTCTCCCTTCTTGCCTATGTGTAGAAACTCCCCCTCCTTCCTCCCTCTTCTCCGGTGAGACCAACCATCAATCCCTTACTTCTCCGGCGAGTCCACCCCCAACCACTCTCTTCTCAAGCGAGCCCCAACCCTATCCCTTCTCTTCTTTTGTGAGACCGCCCCCAATCTCTTACTTTTCCGGCGACCCCAACTCCACCTATCTCTTCTCCGACGACCTAGACTGTCCCAATCCCTCTGTTCGTCAGAGAACCCACCGCTAACCCTCTCTTCGACGGCGGCAAGAAATAGGGATGGGTTGGTTGGGTCGACGAGAAAGGCGTCAGATTAGAGGAGGTACTGGCATTGGGTCGGTGGGGTTGACGTCAACAGATATGCCATGGCACTTTGGAAGGGGAGAAAGAAGGATGACGTTTGGTACTAAGTTTAAAGGGAGTGGTGGACGTTTGGTTAGCAAGATTGGATGGTGTTTGGTAATATTCTCATACAGGTGTTAAAATGTGAGTAGCCACATAGGATAGTCAGTAAATTGGGTACTCCCCTGTGAGTACCCAAGTATTATCCTTTTACTAAATGACAATTTTAAGTATTAATGATATATAGGATAAACTACAAACTAATTGACTCTCCTCAAATCTGTTCAACAACCATGGCATGTGGACACTTGCTAATATATATATATATATATATATATATAAGGAAGGTACATAAAACATGGAGAATTGGATTTGGTTAGACGTATAGAAATTAGAAAGGAGTTAATGAGTATGTTACGTTTTGAATGGGGAAACTTAACGTCCATATGTTTGACTCCCTTGCAAGGGAAACGTTTCATGTGGTATTCAAATGAATTGCCTTGCTTGTTGGCAACAAGTATATATGATCATATCACTATTACATATATATTTCCGTCCTCCATCTTTTAATTTGTTAGTCGATGAGTTTCTAATTTGTTTCTCCTGCACTCCATCAGCCTTCAGGCCCCTATTCTTCTCGCTGATCACGCTTACCAGGTAATGCTATCTCCATCTTTTACATATAGGCATCCTCCTTGAGAGAGACTTCAATAAAACCGGTTTACCGTCACCATGTTGTCTTTCTCTCTCTCTCTCTCTCTCTCCGACTCCCTCAATGTTGAGTATATACGCTGTGAGTAGGGGATGGACGGCTGAGATTTCTAATATTCTAGAATGATTTTTATGTCACTGAGAACCTAAGATTGGGTTTTTGTCTCACCTCTTGGACTCTTCCACGGAAGGTTCACAATTGTAACGTTAAAAATCCTACTTGCTGCACATATTTATATAATTAAGCCCACCCGAACCATTAAACTCTGGTCCTTCTCTGCCCTCCTCAAGTACTGTAGCAAACAAATTAGTTGAAACTAATTCGATTTTAATAATTAACTAATCAGTATATATTGCTTTCTGCCCATTTTTTGTTTTTACCCGTGTTTGTGTTTTCACTTTCTGCTGTTTTAACTTGCTTAGCCATATTATACATTTTCAAACTGATCTTGAAACCCTTATTGGTGTCCTACTCCGAGCTAACAGAAAACTGTCATACACCTTAAGCTAAAATTAACCTAATCTTCAGACTTTTGACTTTGAATGAATCCTTACAAATTTCTAAATAAAAAAAAAAATGCAATTAACGATAAGCAGCATTAATCTCATCCAGAACATATAATATTGTACCTTTATAATTATATTTCATATAATTAACTAGTTCCCTCAGATTAATTTTCCTTACTTTTTTGATCAGGCAAATGTCGAAGCCTCAGAGTTCTCTTCCATGCCTGCTTCTGATCTTCTCAGCAGCGCTCTTTCATTCCTCTCAGGCTGATGTTGGCACTGCTGCTCAGTACAGGCCCCCTTATTTACGTAAATTCTGCATAAATTTTAATCTCGCACATTTTAATTTCTTTCTTTAATTTTTTATGTTTTTGGATTTTCTCTTTATTTTCTTGAATAATTTGTTGGGTTATGGAAATATCGAGGGTCTAAATTCTGAAAGTAAAGAAATGCTAAAGAGAATATCTCAAAATTATGAGCAAATGAACTTAACAATATCCGAAAACCATTTTTTAGCAAAAAATTGTGAAGATATATATAAATGCCAGACCATAGAGTAATGCTATTAAGACATACAAAACCTTACACTCTTTTATACAGGTGATCCTAAATACAATGCTAAGGCACACCTCTATTACATAGTGTATCAGTTTTGTGTGTCTAAAATAACAATTTTGCTTTTGTTAACATATCCATAGTCATTAATACCATCCATGCATACAGCTACCGCCTGCGGTGGAAGCGACCAGGGACAGTTTCCTCCGGGCAACCTGTTCGCATCCGTTGGCGAGGGAATTTGGGACAATGGTGCAGCTTGTGGAAGGCAATATCAGGTGAGGTGCATAAGTGCTCCCGTGCGAGGAACCTGCGTTCCAGGGAACACGATTCAGGTAAAGATTGTGGATCGTGCACTCTCTTCGGTGTCCCGACCTTCAAGAAGTGATGCCACCATAGTTCTCTCTACTACTGCATTTGCTGCAATCGCCAACTCTTCCGCTACATTTGTTAACATAGAATTTCAACAGTAAGTAGTAAATATATCATGATTTTATTTTCTTTTCTGTCTTTTTCTTTGTACCACCATTGACATTAACTTTATCACTTTCGTTTGGGGACGTGAGCTTGTTTATGAACACGTAATTATGGTAATCAGACAGGGGATTATTAGGGAAACTAGCAGGTGGTCTATTGAGGACCTTAATTGTTGTAGAAGGCACAAGAATTCAAAGATCAGTTCTAATAATGCATGCATGATGTGTAGTATGTTTTGCAACATATATAGTTTGGTCCAGTAATATATAGGGGCACCAAGTTCCAAGTCAATGTACATGCCAGTATCTAATTGTTAGGAATCAATAAAGTTCAAAGCGGACGCAAATTTGAGTCAATTAATTAAGTACGTTGTCATGACATTTCATGAATAAAATTGGGATAATTAACAAATCCGGAGTTCTTAACCCTAATCAAATTGAAGTCAAATATTGATAGATCGAATCACAAAACTAACAAAATGAGAATTATATTTAGATAGACTTTGGATTTGGTCCCTAGTCACTAAGACTCTTTGATTAAAACCTTAATGATATTCATTTTTTATCAAAGTTCTTTGACTTCATTATATTACTATTAATATGTATATTTATATTTAGCAAAAAAAATGTATATTATATATCTTTGACATTCTATGTGATTTATAATCCCATATTGTGTATATATATGGCATACAAATCTCAAATTCAAAATCTCTCATTATATTACTATTAGAAATGGCTACAATAATAAAATTTCAAAAATTTTGATTTAATAAATGAATAAAAACAATGTAACAATCAAAATAATAAGCGGCAAAAGAGTATCCATAGTGTTAAAAATTGTACATTTTAAATTATAATTTTTTTACAATTAGATATAACAAAAATGGTATATTTATAAAGAAGAATGCGTACTTTATAAATAAATTACGGGTACAAGTAAAAGATTAAAAAAAATATGGGCACAAAAGGAAATTAATATATAGGTACAAATTAAAACTAAAAAGAAAATTAGTACAAATTTTGAAAAAGGGTTGCAAATTAAAATTGGGTACAAACTTATTAAAAATAGAAATATATGATGTAAAGTTTAGCCATAAGTATAAAGATACCAAATGTAACATTTCTAAACACTAAATGAATATATCTTAAAAATAAAATTTAATTATGTTGATATATAAATATTTTATTATTGAAATAAATGACCTTCATTAAAACCTAAGCACCTTGATCAAAATTTGCACAGAAATAAAGTTGAATCAATGGAATAAAGAAGATAAGAATGAGAACCTTATTTCTCGTTATATTTATGATCTGCTGCCATGGAGGAGAGGGCAGAGAGAAGTGGGACTTTGGATTTGAATTTCTTCGGGATAGTTATCGATCGATTGCAAATTTTGTCATTTGGACGGGACCCCTTGATTTTCTAGAAACTTTGAGGATGGAAGGTCATTTAGTTTGGTTCATTTGTGTGTACTTTTCAGTTTGTGGTTAATGTTTAGTTGAATTTTACTTGTGTTAGTGTGTGTCTTTCTAGAGAGAGCAAGACTTTGGAAATTTTGTCAAATGCAAATTTGAGAAAATGAGAATCATGATTAGATCCCTCTATTGTTTAATTGCGCCAACTCTCTGATTAATGGGTAACAATGTGATTATGTAACCTCAAAGGGTAACAGTACCCTTGAGAAAAGAATGGCAACATAGAGTTTTTCCTTTCATTATTTGTATTGGTTTTACTGGTTTTTAATATGTAATTGTTCTAATTAGACATGCACAAGTAAATTATATATTAAAGACCTTAATTATGTAATTATATATTCTACAGTTATTTGGTCTTGTGTTTCTTCATGGTAGTTAATGATTAGGTGTAATTTTTTCTTTTGCAGGATATGAACTATGAAAGGGAAATTTTATGGTACTCTTTAAGAAAAGGGTAATGATGCTCTTTGTTGTAATAATTTTATTAATGGACGTTATGAAATTGTGTATCATCATTATTTATTTTGGACTTTTTACTTTACATTTAACGGTGTGTTACAACATAATGTTACACATTCAACGTCAAAATTACAAGTAAAACTACACTATAATAGTCAAAGTTTACCGTCAAAATTAACTTCCATCCTCAAATAAGTTTACATCAATGTAACCTTAGATGCATAATAATGCTAAAATTTGAAGATTATACTAAGTTTCTCTTATCCAATAGGCAAAAATGAAAAGTTATGCAATAAGAAAAAAAAAATCAAATGTGGTTGTGTAAGTTATAACATTTTCAATACATACAGAGTCAAATTTGACATTTAACTTTTGTTTAAGCAATAAAGATGGATTAAGTCAATTTAAGAGTTAAATAGAACATTATATCTGCTGAAAACAGAAACTCCACTTTTAACACTAGAGTTGTATACAAAGTAAATATGATTTTACATAGAGTGCCAAAGTCATATTGTATATGATCTCCAACTTTTCTCATGGATTAAAGAAATACTGAGTCAAATATAATTTTTAACTACAAAGTTTTCGATGCATTTAATATACATAACCACATATGTTCAAAAGTCATTTTTACCCTTTGATCTAATCCATCTTAAAAGAGTAAATTGTAGCGATGATCCTTCAATTTTAACCAAATTAGAGCAATGGTCCTTTAATTAAAAACCCATCACCATTGGTCGCTCAATTTATCAAAACGTGCAACTATGGTCATTTTCATCAATTTCGTTAAAACTTCCATCAAAATGAGTCAGATGTCATGTACATGAGGTTGACTCATGGGAGCAAATATGGAAAATCAAATAAGAAAAATTGTATCAATGGTCCGTCAACTTTAATTCAACTGGAGAAATGGTCTCTCAACTTTAACCCTATTAGAGCAATGGTCCTTCCAACATAACTCATTTTGACAAAAACATAACCTATTTTAACAAAATTCTGACAGAGTGGACGAAAATGACCATAACTACACGTTTTGATGAGTTGAGGGACCAATGGTAATAGATTTTTAGTTGAGGGACCATTGCTTCAATTTAGTTAAAGTTGAGAGACCATTACTATAATTTAGTCCATCTTAAAATCATCTAAGTAGTATATATGTTTAAGAACATCTCTACTGGAATAGGCAAATGGGTAGACAAATTGCATATTGTGAGCTAAAGTATATTTTCAAGGAATTGAACAATGTTGCAGATTAGCTAGCCAAAAAATTTGGACCTTGGTTTGTATTCTTTTCAACTTCCTCCCCAATGACTCATGCAACATCTAACAAATGATCTTGTAGGTGCCCCTATGGGCTGCTCTGTTGTTATCAATGCCATGACTTAGTTTGATCTGGGGTGTCTTCACCCCCTCTATTCACCAAAAAAAAATAATTGAGTAGGCAAATCAAACTCCACAACCTCTTTTATTATAGACTATTCTATGTGGGTTCTCAATTAGGCTTTATTCTTTTTTTTTTCAATTTTTTTCTTTTTTATAAACAACAAGTTGAATTAAATATGGGAAATATCAAATATATTAAATAGTATTCGGGAAATTTCAAATATAGTTCATAATTTCTATTTGGGTATATATAGCAGTTACAAGTATTATGATACATGTACTTCACCAATGTGGGACAAAACTTATTTGCAACACTTACTAATATTTACACTATATCGTAACACTGCTCCCAAGTTGGAACAAAGAAGTGCCCAACTTGCCAAGCAGTTGGAAAATACACTACTAGACTGCCTTAGTTAGCACATTTGCAAGTTGATTATTAGTTCCCACAAAGAAAAACAATGATTCCATCATCCAATTTTTTCTTGATGAAGTGTCGATCAATCTCCACATGTTTTGTAAGGTCATGTTGAACCCGATTATGAGCAATCTCTATAGACGCATTGTTATCGCAATAGAAATTCATAGCACCTTTGGGTCCAAATCCAAGATCACTCAACAATTTTCTCAATCACAACTCCTTCCAGACACCATATGACATAGCACTAAACTCAGCTTTTGCACTTGCCCTAGTAACCACTTTTTGGTTCTTACTTCTTTAAGTACCCATATTACCACCCACAAACATAAGTAATATCAAGGCGTAGATCATCGGTCAGTGAGAAATTCTGCCAAATCTGCATATGTCAAGGTTCTAAAAGATGCTAAGCACTAGTCATGCATCAGGCTGGGGCCTAGCTCCTAGGCGGGGACCTAGGTGGATTTTGGTAAATTTATTATATATCATATAAAATTAATCAAATTTACTATATAATATATAAATAAACTTTGAATAAAATGTTATTTTAAAAAAGAATATATATATATATATATATATATATATAGGTAAGTATATATGCAAAAATTTAAACACTTTATGTGTTATAAATAGGCAAAAGTTAGAGAGATAACCTTTGCTAGGGACATGAGCGAAGTGGGTGCAAAATATCACATTGTTTGTTTTCGTAACTAAACACAAAAGGATTGCAAGTAAGAAAAGGAAGGGATATTGATATTATTGCTTTCACTTATTTTCTTTCTTTTCTTTTATGTGTGTTATGATCACACACAGGGTGCTCTTTAAATAGAGCCATATCCGTAAAAACTTACAAAGGTGAAATGAGTGCTCTTTGAAAAACCTCATACAACAACAACATGGTTACCATTCTAAAGTCTTCCTCACCTTTGGCTAAAAACATGTGGGCATTCACTCCCACAACTTTTACAACACTCCCCCTTGGATGCCCATATATCAACATCAGTGCCTCGTTAAAACCTTGTTCGGAAAAACCCAGTGGGAAAAAACCATAGCGATGGAAAAAAAGTACAACTATGCTTGGATTGTTGATATAGTGTTAAGTATGCTAATGTTGCCTTGTAAAAACCTTGATAGGAAAAATCCAGTGGGAAAAAATCTTAGTCCAAGGAAAAAGAGTACAACAAGCATGTATCATGGATGCTCCCCCTGATATGTATCTCCCCCTGATTCCGCATTCTTCAAATTTAACTGATTGGTAAGCCGACGTAATCTGATACCATGCACTAGGTTCTAAAACGTGCACTTTCGTAGAGATTTGGTGAATAGGTCTGTCAAATTTTCATTGAAACAGATTTGTCTAACTTCAATAGCTTTAGCCTTCTGAAGCTCATGTGCACGGAAAAACTTTGGAGATATGTGTTTAGTCTTATCGCCCTTGATGAATCCTTCCTTCATTTGGGCAACACAAACTGCATTATCTTCATGAATGACAGTTGGAGTATTTGTCTTTGAAGGTAGATCACATGAATTCCGCATGTGGTGGATCATTGATCTTAAACAAGAACGTTCACTACTGGCTTCATGTAGAGCAAGTATTTTCGAGTGATTGGAAGATGTAGCAATTAATGTTTGCTTCATTGAGCGCTATGAAATTGTCGTATTTCCATAATTGAACACATATCCAGTTTATGAACGGGCGTTATGCGGATCTGAGAGAAAACCAGCATCTGCATATCCAACAAGGCTTTGGTCATTTGTGGATTTCTCGGAGTAGAAGAGACCTATGTCTATTGTCCCACGAAGGTACAGTAAAACATCTTTTACTTTCTTCCAATGACGAATTGTTGGAGCAGAGCTATACCTTGCTAACAAGTTAACTGAAAAAGCTATATCTAGTCTAGTACATTGTGCTAAATACAATAAAGCACCTATTACACTCAAATATGGTACTTTTGGACCAAGGACCATTTCATCATCTTCTTTTGGACGAAATGGATCTTTCTTAATGTCCAGAGAATGAATGACTATTGGCCTGCTGAGTGGATAAGCCTTGTCCATGCCAAATCGCATCAGGATTTTTTTCAATGTAAGCTAATTGATAGACCAAAAATTTCATTAGCACAATGCTCAATCTGCAAGCCAAGACAATATTTTGTTTTCCCAAGGTCTTTCATTTCAAATTCGCTTTTTCAGATATTCAGCAGTTTTATTGAGCTCTTCATGGGTTCCAACTAAATTCATATCATCGACATATACTGCTACTACAGGAAATCCAGAATTTGATTTTGTAATGTGTTAAAATAGAGATAAAAGTCTCGATGCGTTCTGATGATCCTAACGAATTTAGCTTCAATCCCGGGATCTCCGCCATCCCTCCAAAAGCCCCAGATCCAGTAGTTGTTGATTCCGAAAAAAAATCCTATTTATTTCATAACCTTGCTAATTTGGTGGTTGATGATGCGGATGAAAATGGATCCATCTTTGGAGCAAGGTATGATCTCTGTTGAGAGTTGTTCTGTTCATAATGGAACAAGTGGTAGTCTAGCCTCTTCTAATACAGGAGAGGTTGTGGTTACTGGATGTTAAGCTTTATCCCTTGGGGCTTATACACTATTTCTAGCTTTTAGGGGCAAAATGACATTGTTGGTATATCATTCTTTGATTAAATACTCACTGAGGCGATCATACCACATTCGTCCAGATTGTTTTAGCCCATATAATGATCGCCTTAATTTGATTTAGAGCATACCTCGTGGTGTGTTAGTCGTTTCAGGCAACTTAAGTCCTTATGGGACCTTCATATATATGTCAGTATCAAATTCTCCATATAGATACGTGGTGATAACATCCATAAATCTCATGTCAAGTTTTTCTGAAACCACCAACCTTATTAAGTAACAAAACGTAATTGCATCCATTACAGGAGAGTATGTCTCCTCATAATCAATTCCAGGTGTTTCTGAAAAACCTTATGCAACAAGTCGTGCTTTATATCTTGCAATCTCATTTTTTTCTCATTGTGCTTTCTTGTGAATACCCATTTGTAACCCATAAGGTTTACACTAGGCGGGGTTTGGACTATCGGTCCAAAAACACTTCGCTTTTCCAAGTAATTTAAGTCTGCATGGATTGCATTTTTCCAGTTAGGCCAATCTTATCTCTGTTTGCATTCATCAACAGATCAGGGCTCAATATCATCGCTTAACACTACTACAATATAAGCTATCACCGGCGAACGAGAAACCGACAAGAAAACCCATTTTATGTCGAAAATTTGGTAAAAATCCGACGTAAAACAATGTAATGTCGGATTGGAATAGCGACACAATTGCTAGCGTCACAAAAGGGCATCAGTGTCGGTTTTTTCAATTAATCCGACACTAAATAGCGTCGGTTTAAAGCGACACAAACTTTACGTCGGTTTAAAGCGACGCAAACATCATCTTTACGTTGGTTTAAAGCGACGTTATATAACAATTAAATAATGTTAAAGCAACACAAACATCATCCTTACGTCGGTTTAAAGCGACGTTATATAACAATTAAATAATGTAAAAACACATGTTGGGGACGGTCTAAACCGACACCACTTTTATTAATAATGATAAAAAAAACATTACTCAAAATAAATTATATATGTTTTCAAAATAAATTATATACACTAAATCTGCATACGATTTCAATTGTAACTAAAACAGATTATATACTCAAAATAGACAAAACACTAAATCTACATATAGGCCAAAACATAATAAAAATAATTAACAATAATAAATTTCAAACATAGGCCAAAACAAACAAACATTTTCAATCTAACATTCCATATAATTTACAAAAACACATCCGCCATAACAAACACTAAATCCGACATTAGAAACAGAACATACAAAAACAAAAAGACATAACCATTAAAGTGTCATATTTATCCGACAAGACAGCAAACCAAATAAACTACTAAGCTGAATCCTGAGCCTGAATGTGGCCCAGATCCTTCTCCGCCTTGAGATCCACCATCTGATCCAAAAACTCTCGTCATGTCCACATCAAATCCAACACCCGCAAGCATTCCAGAAAACCCCCCAACTGGAACTTCAGGACAAAATTCAACAGGAGCAGCCATCTCGGGTCGATATACTGGCACTTGATAAGGAGGCTGCTGCATGTATGACATTGGAGGCTGCTGCATATATGGCATGGGCGGCTGCTGCATGTATGTCATGGGCTGCGTAGGCATCAGATACATAGGATATAGAGGTTGCTGATTATGGCCAACATACGGATAAGCAGGGGGAGGCTAAGATTGGCCCAACTGTTGAGGAGGAGGAGGCTGACTCTGACCTGACCGTTGAGTTCCAAGGTTATGTGTTGGTAGCGGCGGAAGTCTTTGCAATAACAACTCAAACAACTGATTATGCCGGCTCTCTGACTGTTCAATATTCATATGTAGGTCTGATATCCGTGTAGTATTTCTTTCGTTCCTCATTTTCAGCTCATTATTTTGAGTCATTAGCACAGCCATTGAACTCTTAGATGACCTTCTGGAGGAATTTGATGTAAAAGATGTAGAAGATGCATAAGACACCATATCAGGAGTCACCCCATGACCATATCCTCTGACTCTATTATGACTCTCAGGACCCATTGTATCAACATATACATGGGTCCTAAGTCATTCATTATCCTCTTTGCCCGACTCAAGCAAAGTTTGCAGATTGCTCTCCATTGTTGCCTTGCATTACAATTTTTAAAATTAAAAATTAAAACAATCACAAAACAGAACAATAAACTATAGATAATAAAAATTAATAACAATGAAATACTAAAACGAAAAAATCAATTACCCCTGTACGCTCCGATGTTTCATCAATCCAGGTTTTATCTTATCATGTAAGACATTCAAGAAAAAATGTTACAGGATCTACCTCTTTCCCATGATTCTTCGGCTTTATCAAACATCAAATTTCATACAACCAATTTTCAGCAAACCTCATATAAAAAATAAAATTTCTAACAACTATAGCTTATTTAAATTAGAAACAATCCATCAAAATGAAAAATACATACAAATTCTTGCACTCTTGCAAACGATTTTGTTCCAGTAGTATGGTTCATTGTTTTTAGTTGCCGATTAATCTTATTTTTTTCGGCAACCTCCTGAAAAAAATAGAAATTTATTAGACAAATTTATGGCTATAACGAAATAAACATTTACCGATTACCTTTGCTTTTTCACTATTCCAGTGTCTCACAAACTCAATCCACTGAGCAGGATCCACATCAGGAGGAGGCTAGCTGCACAACTCTACTGCTCTTTCAGTATAATACTTTTTTTTTAAACTTATTTCTATGGTCTTTGTGAGCATGCTCTGCAACCTTAAGTGTCATATGGCGGATCATAGGCATTTTTTACTATATCCGCATCTTCAAAAAAAATATTTCCCTGCATCCATAAAAACAAGAAACACGAGCTAATCAATAACTATTACAATCATTGACTTATTCTTTTATTTTCAAGAAAAAATAAAAATATCGTGACCTTTATTCTATTCCAGAAAACTTCCTTATCTTCTTCCTTAATCTTACGCCAATCCCTCTTCAACGGGAGATTTCTGTAGTCTCTAACCTCCCCTGCTACATATGTTGAAAAAGCATTAGAATTTTCACTAATGCATTTTCCGGACGAATCAAACGAACAAAGCTGTTTTGTCCACTTGGGAATTGAGGGTCCGCGCGTCCGTTAAGATGTTCCGTACGAATACAAAAAATACAACTAAAAACCATGAAACAAATGTAAACACAACAAAAACCGAAATTAATAATAATTCAAAAAATAACCGGCTTCAAACTCCTCCTCTTCGAAACCAAGTTCCTCAGAATGTTGATTTTCACGAGAATTCTCCGTAAGGAAAGTTAGTGGAAGTAGAAGGAGTATGGCTGAAATGGGGGGAAGATTAAAGCTGAAATGGAGGAAAGTTTAAAGCTGAAATGGGAGAAGGAGAAGGAGTAAACGAGAGAGAGAGAGAGAGAGAGAGCAATGTATAAGAGAAATTGAAGCACGAAAACAATGAGAAAGATGGGGTTTAAATATGGATGAAAACCTAGCGTCGGTTAATACCGACAAAAGCTACAAGTTGCGTCGAAATATGAATATATTACGTCGCTCAAAACCGACACAAAGTTTGACAAACGTAAGTAGTGTCGAAATATTGGACTTTGCGTCGGTTCAAACCGACACTATGTCTGAAACGACCTAGATAAACGCAGCCTGACAGGCCTGACACTCTTGCGTCGGTTTTATCCGACGTTACACTGACACACTTTATACTGCGTCAAAATAAGGATCACATTACGTCGTTTTAAATCAACGCAAAACTGACAGACTTGATAGTCGTGGCAGTGGTCTCGAAGTTGTAGAATTTGCGTCAGAATAAAGACACTGAGCATCGAAATAATCAGCCATTGCGTTGGTTAAAATTGACGCTAACTCTGACACGGCCTGGAAAAAATCAGAAATTGCGTCTGTTAAAACCGACACTATCTCTGACACCTACTAAAAAAATCCAATAATTCATTTCCCTGTGCAAAAAAAAAGGGAAAATTCCCGTCCAAAGTTTTTTAATTAAACCGACACAATTGACATCTGCCGTCAGCTAAAAGCGACAGCAAACAAGATTAAAAAAAAAAGTTTTACCTAAAGTTGAAAAATCTCGTATAATATTTTAATAAATAAAATTTAGCTTATATATAATGCTTAATAAAAAACCAGAAATATAGTTTTATGATAAGATATCATCACACACAAATTGAAACATCATCTAATTAATACATAAAATATTTATTCCACGTCATCATCTGTTGGCTCGTCGTCGATATTGGCATGATTAACGAACTCGGTATGCAACTGTAGTGATTCAAGAAAAGGAGTCTCTTCCACGCCAACCCTTGTATGGAAATTTTCATTATCAAGAATTCGATCATCCAAGTTAGGTATGGCATAATCATCAATTGCATCACTATTCTTTAATACGTCAAACAAATCCCTCGGCTGAGTTCGAACAACTACATGCCAATCTTTTTCAATGGTATCCTCCACGTAAAATGCTTGTAATGCTAATATGAAAGGATCCTCTTTAAATCTTAATTGATTGAAATTCACCATAGTAAATCCATATTGATCGGTCTTCATTCCTCGTGGACTTTCACTATTAACCCATTCGCACTTAAATAACATCACAGCTCGACCCCTATCTCCTGCCTCAGTAGGACCACAATCTTTAACCTCGAACATATCTACAACTCTGCCATAACAATTCACCTGCCCAATTGCTCCAGGAACATTTGCAGGTACAAATACACCACAATTTTGATTCTTATGCTTATCATCCACAGATTTTATACGAAATCTAAACCCATGAACAATGTGACTTTTATATCTGCTCACAACCCTACTAGGATAATTAGCTAGCCAATGCAAGTCTTGAGATATCAACGTGTCATTAGCATTAGCATGACATCTTGAATTCATCTGTAATAAGTATGAAGATAAAAATTGACATAATAACTATAAACATGTTATAATTAAAATGCAAAACAATAAATAAATAATACGATTGTTAATCAACTCACATGTTGCTTGAACCATTCTGGAAACTCTTTCTTGCTTAGCTCCTTAATTTGTCGCATAGTTAACCTTTCTCGACGATGTTTAGTTTTCAAGAATTTCTCATGTTGCCTAGACAATTATGTCCAAATTTAGATAATTAATTTTTCAAAGTTAAGAAAACCAATAAAACATTAAGATGTATGATTAAATGTTCTTACCTTCTAAATGGGCTAACTTCATCACAATTATTTAGAATGTATTTATGGCACTGATCAAGAACATTTAATCCATTCTAGTAAATAACAACCAAAAGTTATCAAAATAACAACAACAAAAAAATTAAAATAATAATTAGAGTGCAAAAAATTAATTTAACATAATATATTGTTATATTACTAAATATTATAAGTTTATGTCATATTTAATATTGTTAATTTAACATAAATGCTTATGAATATTATTCATTTCCATTTTCTCATATCAATTCAAGTGACAAAATTAATTAATTCAACTAAATATTTATTAATTTAACAAAAATAGTAGAAATTTATCCAAGTACTTAAATTAAAAAATTTTAAATAATTTAACTTGTGTATTATACAATTTAAAAATTAAAGAATTTAGTGATAGAAACCTGAATTATGGAATAATTTTGTCGTCGATCAACTCTTTATCTACTCAACCAGCTCAAATAAATTCCCTACAAAAATAAATTGTAAATAAAAATTAAACATAAGAGGAGAAAAAAAAAATTAGAAGCAAGAAAAACTTACTGTTGTGAAGGAGGAACAAATGAAGTTGGAAGAACAAATGAAGTTGGAAGAACAAATAAGAAATGTGAGAAATCACAAGCACGGTTTGAAAATTGGAAGAATGAAGAAGAAAAATGCGAGAGAGAGAAGAAAATACGGGGCATGGTGTATATAAAGACTTTTGATCTGTCGCTTACAACCGACACTAGGTTTCAAAATATTTTAAAAAACTAAAATCTATGTTGCTTAAACCGACGCAGGATTTAAAATATTTAAAAATTATATTTAGTGTCGCCTATAAGTGACACTAATAATTTATGTCGCTTAAAAGCGACACTGTTTTATTTAAAGCGACACAATATTTAAAAATTATTAAAATATATGTCGGTTAAAAGCGACACTAAATCTTTACGTCGGTTTAAAAGCGACATAGACATTTTATGACGCTTATAAGCGACAGTAAATCCGACGTCATATTAAGTAAGTGTTGCAACTGTATGATCCGCCATTATATTATATTAAACCGACACAATCTACTGACACTATAAGGCCATTTTGTAGTAGTGTAATATGATTTCAGTGGCTACTGCAAATGCGAACATGTCATTGATGATTATTTCATTCATCCCACAATTCATTAGTACATGCATAATTTATGGAGATTTCTTTGCTTTCATGTACTTCTGTCTCTTCAAGGACATGTGTCTCATCAAGGACATTTTTTTTTTGGAAGTACAGAATCATGAATTGTCGATTTGTTATTCATTTTCTTTTCCTGAATGATTTCATTTAGATTCAGTTGTGCCCTCATCTTCCTCTTTCGAGGGGCTGAATCTTTTGAACCTGGGGGTTTCCCATGCTTCATGCATGCATCAGATGGCTCATTCGCTGCCACTTTATTTTGTCCAACAGGAACATCAATTCTTGCAGGCACATTTGCAGCTGATATATGTGATTTTCTCACTTTTGTAGCATCATTAAATGCATCTAGCATTTGATTAGCAATATTTTGAAGATGAACGATTATTTTCACTTTATATTCACATTGAGTGCTTCGTGGATCAAAATGAGATAAGGTGGGTACAACTCATGTTAGCTCTTGCCGTTCTTCTAGAACGGTCTTTTCTCCCCCTAATGATGGGAAGATTGTCTCATCAAATTGACAGTCCGCAAAATGAGCTGTGAAATATCACATGTCAAGGGTTTCAAATATCTAATGATAGATGGTGAATCAAAACCCACATAAATTCCCAGTTTGCGTTGGGTTCCCATTTTAGTGCGTTGTGGCGGTGCAATAAGCAAATAAACAGAATAATCAAAACCTTGTAAATGTGAAATGTTTGGCTGATGCCCAAACACGAGTTGTACTAAGGAGTATTGATGGTTGCATATAGGTCTCAATTGAACCAATGATACATCATGTAAGATGGCATGTCCCCAGGCAGAAATTGGCAATTTTGTTTTCATGAACAAAGTACGAGCTATTAATTGAACCCGCTTGATAAATGCTTCTGCTAAACCATTTTGAGTATGGACATGAGGAACAGGGTGTTCAACACCAATGCCTAGTGTCATGCAATAATCATCAAAGGTTTGAGACGTAAATTCACCAGCGTTATCCAGTCGGATTGACTTAATAGGGTAATCTGGGAATTGTGCTCGCTACTTAATTATCTGAGCAATAAGTCTCACAAAAGCTACATTTCGAGTAGACAAGAGGCAAACATGTGACCATCGAGTAGATGCATTAACCAAAACCATAAATTATCGAAATCGTCCACAAGATGGTTGAATAGGTCCACAAATATCCCCTTGAATTCTTTGAAAAAATGATGGAGATTCAGCATTAATCTTTAATTGGGATCGTCTAATTACCAACTTCCTTTGAGAACAAGCCTTGCAAGGGTTATCATTTGATATAGCAATGTGTCTGCTCAGTAATGGATGTCCATTAGAGTTGGTAATAATTCTACGCATCATGGTGGATCCTGTATGACCCAGACGGTCATGCCAAAGCATGTAAATTTTTGGATCAATGAACTGCTGGTTCACGAGATTATTTGCTTCAATTGTCTTTATGTATGTATAATACAATCCACTCGATAAACTACGCAACTTCTCCAATGCTTCTGGGTATCATTGGAGGTAATGCATAGATATTCCACATTTTATGCACTTTTTCTTTCAATGTGGCGACCATTTAAACATATGTCTTTAAAACTCAATAAATTTCGAGTAAATCGAGTAGCTTACAAAGCATTTTGTATGGACAATATTGTTCCATTTGGTAACATGATCTGGGCTTTCCTCGAGCCTTCAATTACATCTGATTGGTCTGATATTGTTGTTACCTTTACTTTTGTAAGCATCAAGTTTGACAAATATTTTTGATCTCGAAGTATTGTATGTGTGGTTACGCTATATGAGTAAGGGAATCATAATTAAAATCAATTTATTCATAATAAAAGGAAATTGAAATGCCACTTTTATTGAATTGAAATGCGAGCTTTAAACTACAAGTTCAGATAATAAGAGTACGTCAAAAAAAATGATTCAATCAGACTGATACACTTCATTCCCTCTTTCCACAATGAAGTCTGAGACATCTAGGTGGGTTGTGTTTAATTGCCCTGATAAATTGAACAGTGGATCAGGTATATCCATTAGTTTAGCCTGGTCGATGAAATTAGTTTCGACACCATTTTCCTTAAGGGATGCTTGATACAGGTTCGCCGGATGTTTTGGGGTATGGTCGGTATACGCCCAGTGTCCATTGCCACCACACCTATGGCAAACTCCTTCATGATTTCTATGAGTGTTATTCATATAAGCTTTACCCTTGTGGCAATTTACATTCTTGAAGCTCAGGCCTGAATTATGCCTTGGACCTTAGTTAGAAAACTGGACACCATAATTCTTGCCTTTCCTATTCCACCGACCTCACTTGTGGCCACATCATCGTTTGTAATTATTGCCACAAGAGGATGTGGTGTTCACTTCGAGGGAAGCAACATTCACTTACGGGAATGGCGTTGATCCAGTAGGTCAGGAATGATGATTTTTCATCAAGAGCTTATTGTTTTGTTCAGCCATAAGGAGCACCGATATCAGCTAGTTGTACTCAGTAAAGTCTCACTCTCTATACTGCTGTTGCAAGAGCATGCTGGAGGCATGAAAGGTGCTGAAAGCCTTTTCCAACATATCTTCCTTAGTGATAGTTTCCCCACAAAGTTTCCTCTGGGAACTAATTCTGAACATTGCAAAGTTATACTAGCAATCGACTTGAAATCCTGGATCCTCAAGTATGTGCACTCATAACGAGTCCTTGGGAGAATCACCGTTTTCTGGTGATTGAATCTATTTCTCAATGTCTTCTAAAGGGCTAATGGATCTTCAACCGTTAGGTATTCGCTCTTCAATCCTTCATCACGGTGGTGACGGATAAGGATCATGGCCTTCACCCGATCTTGAGAGAATGCACTGTTTCCCTCCTTGATGGTTTCTCCAAGATTTCGTGCCTCCAGATGGATCTTGCTATCCACTACCTAGGTAAGGTAGTTCTTCCCAGTATATTCAGGGCAACAAAATCAAGCTTTGCCAAGTTCGCAATTTTCTTTTTCTGAAAGAAAAATAAGATGTGTAAGAACTTACAATAATATGTATTTTGGAGGAATGTGATGTTAGAACTTCTAGTTCTTACAAATTTTTCACTTTGATCTTTAGGCCAAAATGATAAGCACTCAAAACCTCAGGCCCGAGATTTACATAATTAATTAAGAAGGCGATTGTACTACACCACTCTTATTGAAACAATATAGCGTAGGATGAGCGATTATACTACACCACTCAAGTAGCAAGAAAATTAAATATGCAGAGCAGGGTGGGTGATTATACCGCATCACCTAAGCAGCAGGAAAATTTAAATACGCAGAGTAGGGTGGGCAAATATACCGCACTACCTAAAATTGCAGTAAAATAAAATATACGGTTCAAGATGGACAATTGTACCACACAAATTTTGATTGCAGTAAATTAACATAAATAAACATTGGGTTAGTAATCAAGAGCTACACCAAACAAGAAATCAAAAATATAAGTAATTGTTATATTGAGATGTGAAATCCCGTCCCCGGATTTCACTATTTAAAATTACCTATTTTGTATTTCATATTCTTATTCGTAGTTTCGACGCGTTTGTATTTGCGTATAATTTTTTTTTTTGATAAGTAAAAGGATGAAAAAGCCCTAGTAGATTAAACGGAATTCTACGAGGTCGTATTTGATCCCTATGTATTTTCCCACTTATCTTTATATATTTAGATAGTACTCGTTAACATGAACGCGTGGACGCTAACAGAATGTGATTTGGAATTATAACAAAAAATTAATGAGGTTTTGAACATCAAGGGTATTTTGGTAAATTGCCATTTGAAACACATGTTGCAATTAAGTGTGCCACGTGGGGCCACCCCCACTTTTCTGGAACTCTCTCTCTCTCTCTCCTCCTTTTTCTCTCCACGTGAAACAAATCACCACCACTACCTTTGGCTTGTTGAATACCAGAACCACCCTTAATGCATGTCCTGACCACCATAAACTCAAAAGTGAGTTTTGTTTCATTGAAAGGAACCCAAAACACGAGTTCGAAGAACATGTTTTGAGGCTGTGACTTCTAGGGGAGATTCAGACAATTTTCAGCCATCTTTTTAACTCAAAACAGGTATAAATTGATCCCTCATGTTGCGTTGATGAATTTTCATGTTTGGATCATCTATTTTGGTGAAGAAATGATAAAGTTATAACGATTTAATGTTAGGATTGTCTAGAATGTCCTTGAGGACGTGTTCTACGTTAAATTACGTGTTTTTATCACTAGAGTTCTGAGACGAGATTTGATATTTGTTCTAGGCTACTATCGTGTGGACACCTCGATATTCGTGCTAGAGAGTCGTAGCGCGGACTCTAGGTGAGTGACTTTAATATATGTGATATGGTTATTACCTTGTTTTCTTATTTAGTATTCTTTATGGATATTACCTGGTTTTATAAATGAGATTTTTAATATTTAGCCATCGATCTATTATTATGAGATGTGATTTGTTTGTTAAATTGAGGGCTAGCAGTGGATCGTTAACCCATTATCATGGGGATTCGTCACTTTGATATCGTTTCATTTCTTGCTTCATTGATTCGTTCTAAATTAGTACTTGTGCTTGTTTCATTTCGTTGAACCTTTGTGAATTGAGTAACTTGATTAATGTCTTACTTCTTCGAGCCGTTGTTATGTTTCTTGGACTTCCGCTCAGTTCCGTTGAGTGATCTAGAACTGGGTTTCGCTAGGGTTCCATTAAGTGATATGGTTCCCTGCTTTTTCTGGATTCCGTTGAGTGGTCCGAAATTCCTCGTGCTTCGCGATTCCGTTGAGTGCTCTGAAATCGTATCCTATTTTGGATTTCGTTGAGTGGTTCGACATCCATTGTACTATGTGATTCCGTTGAGTGGTCTGGAATCGTATCCACTCGATTGGATTCCGATGAGAGGTCCGGAATTCCTTCTACTCCGCAATTCTGTTAAGTGGTCCGGAACCGTATCCTGGTTTGGATTCCTTTGAGTGGTTCGGAATCCCGCTTAGTATTTTGGCTCCGTTGAGTGGTCTGGAACCCAATGTTGTTGGATTTCGTTGAGTGATCCGAAATCACATCCTTGACTTCGTTGATTAGTTGGATTTGATCTATATTAAGAAAGCTTCAGAGATGTAGGCTTCAGCCGAACTGTGTCGCTCTAGCCCTGCATTTTGGTGTATTGTATGAGTTATTAAATGATAACCTTGTGTTTGATTTCTGATAGGTCGATGGATGTCTATGTGACTCCTTCGGGATTTTCAATGGGCTTGATTATGATTTCATAAAATATGATGTTATGCTTGATGTTATAAATTGTGATTGATGGATTGGTTTTAAGATTATCACATACATCGAATTATTGTTGCTCACACGAGCTTCGCGGCTTATCCATTGTTGCTCACACGAGCTTCGCGGCTTATCCGAGTGGTTGTTTGCCCGGTGCACCATTCCCAAAGTGTAGGGGCGATTGTGCAGGTGTTAGTAGATACGAGGAGCTTTGGGGTAGCAGATAGAGTTCAAAGAGTTTGGAATGTTAGGTTACCCCTATACTTTTCCTTAAATAGATGTGATTATTGTTGTTTTCAGTTCAGTATTTCAATTTTTATTTCCTGGCATCCCCTTCAGTCTACGGTTGCGCATCGATCTTGGACGTATGTCGGGATCGGAGTGTGACATGAGAACTAGGAGCAAGCGTGGTGCTAGCAGATCTTGGTGAAGGTACATCAAGCAGGAGAGGCATGTGAGGAAGAAGAACAGTAAAATCTTTAGAGGAAGCATTTTTCAGTGAAGGAAAATGAGAACTGATTAAGGTGAGAGAGTCGTGCTGATAATGTGTTGTAAATAGGCAAAAGTTAGAGAGATAACCTTTGCTAAGGACAAAAGCGAAATGGGTGCAAAATATCATACTGTTTGTTTCGTAGCTATAACACAAAAGGATTGCAGGTAAGGAAATGAAATGATATTGATATTACTGCTTTCACTTCTTTTCTTTCTTTTCTTTTATATGTGTTGTGCTCACACGCGGAGTGCTCTTTAAATATAGCCACATCCGTGAAAACTTACAAAGGTGAAATGAGTGTTCTTTGAAAAACCTCATACAACAACAGCATGACCACTATTCTAAAGTCTTCCTCACTTTGGCTAAAAACATGTGGCCATTCACTAACACAACTTTTACAACATTATATTAATTTTATATCATTTTTTTAAGCCCATAAGTTTTGTTGGGCCTTTTATTCTCATTAACAAAATGAAAAGGTTGGGCCTTTATTCCTTGTTTTTTGTCAGTTTGTCACCTGCTTAATAGAAACCCTAACTAAAGTCTTTTTTCTTAATCCAACCCTAACTAAAGTTTAAAGCTTGCTATTTTTTTTTTGGGTCAATAAAGTCTAAAGCTTTCTAAAAGCCTAAACCATTGTCGTCGTCAGCCATTCCCATTATTGCAATTGCAGATCCATTTATGTCCCTCTTCTTCCTCTTTAGATTTCTCCAACCAATCCCACAGCGGCCTCCCTCGCTTCTTCTTTTTCTTTAGATTTATCCAGCCATTGTCGACGTATTCATTCGTAGTTTTATCCAAGCTCGATTTTGTTTGCAGACCAAGTGGGACAGGACGAAACTCGGGAAGACGCAGGCCCGGCCTTTAGGGTAGCCAGAGTAGGCGCCCGCCTAGGACCCCCACTTCGGGGGGCCCCAATTTTTTTATTTTTTATTTTTTTTTATAAATATAGTGAAATGTTATTGACATTCCAAAAATCTCATCCTACACTCTTCACATGTTTATTTTTCTTTCTAAATATATAAAATTTGGAATATAATTTTGTAGATTGAGTAAAATATCTAAATATGAAATTATAAATATTTTTTTTGGAACTTGCCGTGCATCGTTTTGGGAGGGGGGCCCAAAATATTTCTTTTTAAATATGTGTGTATATATATAATATATATAAATATATTTTTAGAGTTTCCCGAATGCATGGGTTGCTTATCGTATTTTGTTAACCATACTAGTTACAATTGCCCCTGCAAAAAGAAGTTTCTCAAAATTAAAATTGATCAAATCGTATCTTCGATCAACTATGTCACAAGAAAGATTGAATGGGTTAGCTATTTTGTCAATTGAAAAAGAATTGGTTGAAAAGTTAGATTATGTAAACTTAATTAATACATTTGCGTCTAAAAACACGAGACGTGTAATATTTAAGTAATGTTTGCATATTTTTCTTCTTTGGATATGAATTCTAATGATTTTTTATGTAGAAATGAATTTTTTTCATGTATTTAGCAAAACCTTTTCTTATACATATAAAATGTACAATGAGTTGGATGTTAAAGAACTCTAGGCCCCCACTCGAAGGCTCGCCTAGGGCCCCCAATTTCTCAGGGCTGGCCCTGGGGAGACGATATGGGTCTCGTGACAGATGTTCTTTCTTAGGCCGCCAAACCACCCCGCATACAACCAGACTGCCCGGGTGACCGTCTTATGCCGACTAATAACCTTGCCTATTTAAGAAACGATTTCAGGTTAATCGCGGCAGAGCACCGCCACCTAGTGCCTAAGCGGTTGCCTAGACCGTTTTTCAGAATAGTATACCTTTCAACATTCAAACGATCATTCTTTGGGAACACAATTCCCTTGCTAGAAACCATCTTCAAATACTTCAAAATACAGATCACTACGTTCATATGAGCTTCAGTAAGAAAGTGTAAAAATTGATTCATAACACTAACTGCATAAGCAATGTCAGGGCATGTGTGAGATAAATAAATTAATCTTGTTACAAGCCTTTGATACTGCTCCTTGTGAGTAGGAACGCGACCGGGAAATCAACCCAGACAATGATTCAGCTCAATTGGAGTATCAATAGGTTTGTAATCTAACATTTATGTTTTAGCTAACAGGTCAAAAATATATTTCTGTTGAGACAGAAAAATACTATCTTAGATCGTGCAACCCCGATTTCCAAAAAAGTACTTCAATTAACCCGATTTCTTTATCTCAAATCTAGTTGCTAAGTGCTTTTAAAGACGTTCCTCCTCCATGGATTGAAATCTAATTCAGTTAGCTGGTCGTTACTATACTTGATATGGGTCGATATTTCAAGTATCATATAAGAGTTAAAAGCAAGGAATTGTTATTGGCATTTCAAATTTCTCATTCTATACTCCAAACTTTCTATATTTAGAAATAAAAATACACTTGTGAGGAGTGTAGAATAAGATTTTTGGAGTGCCAATAACACTTGTGTTACATGTACTCCATCGATGTTTGATATTGTGTAGGCAAATATTTTTTTAAACCCAATAAAAAAAAATTTAAACCACCAAAATTAATCCACGTCAATTATCCAAAAGACAAAACGACGCAATCAAATCGAAATAACAAGTAAGCAAAAGTGGTTTCTCCGTAATTAACCAAATCCGGCGTGTATTTTAAGCGGCAACGCCTCCCATATAAATGCTGTCTCTCTCTCTCTCTCAAATCCAAAAAAGATTGGATCTTTC
Organism: Cotoneaster glaucophyllus; assembly: GCA_036320875.1. Taxonomy (NCBI): domain Eukaryota; kingdom Viridiplantae; phylum Streptophyta; class Magnoliopsida; order Rosales; family Rosaceae; genus Cotoneaster; species Cotoneaster glaucophyllus. The sequence goes on from CM070072.1 coordinate 14,035,107, forward strand.
TCGACCCACCACCCTCTGCAAATTCTCTCTGCGATCGCGTTTCGCCGAGTCGAAAGCAAAAGTTTGGCCATTTTCTCAGTTGGATTCAATTTTCTCGAGAAAATGTCCGGTAAAGGAGCAAAGGGTTTGATAATGGGGAAAAGCCCCGCAGCAATTAACAAGGTAAAGACAAGGACAAGAAGAAACCCATTTCTCGTTCTTCTCGAGCTGGCCTGCAGGTGCGTTTTCACTTCGATTTCTTTGAATTTTAATCTATTTTTTTGTTCGTGGGTAAATCTCCGTTTCTCAAATCTCAGGCGATACGGTTCTTGATTTTAGGTGAATTATCGATCTTTCTGGGCTTTGATTCATGGGTTTTTCTTATAAAGATCAGTTTTTGATTGTTCAGGATTTGAATTTTGAGTTGGAAAATCAAAATTAATTGAGATTTCATATATGCGTCGTGGAGATTTTCGTAATTCCGGAGCTCACTAGCTCAGAGGCCTCTGCTAGACTGTGCCTGATGGGAGACATGGTTTATTGTGATCAACTGTGATTTGTTTGCTTGGTGTAAAAGTAAATGTTCTTTCTATAGTTTAGAATGCACAGAATATCGAGCGTATGTGGATAAGCATCAAATTTCTTAATCCAAGTTGTTAGGTGGAATGAGCTTGTGCAGTCTCTTGGTATAACGAGTCTTCTTCGGAATATGGATTGTCTGTCTCAAGCTTGTTTTTCGTTCAATAGTTTTGTGCATTGAGATGTCTCAAGGATGATTTCCAGTGTTCTTTCATGGAGTTAGTTAGTTTAGTTTTCTGTTAAGCAACAGGGCATGGCATGCAATGAAGTTGTTTCAGAAATTCGTACTCCTACAATGAGTTTAAGATAGGTTCTTCCAACTTGATAAGGTTAGAATTTCCCATTGAGGCTAGGAATTGATATTATCTTATTCTCGTAAAATCCAGAATAACTTGTTTGTTGTTACCGAATAGAAAAGTCCTGGTTTACTGAACTTTAAATACTGACCCGCTTTCCTTGGCTAAAGTAAAGGGGATCGATCCCAGACGAGAGTGGACTTCTCCATAATGTAATAGAAGAGTCACAGTCTCTTCTCGACCAGGCGAGGGGGTGACTAACCTTGGTTGGGAGGTCGCCCTAAGGTTACGATCCGTTGGGTTGGAAAACAAACCTGGATCCTATTTCCTCCAAGAGCCCTACCGATTGAGAAGGAGATTAAGTGGAAGACCACTGAGATCGGATCTCTCACGGAAAAGGTGAGGCCTTAATTTATGTCTTTCTTGTACCTAACCAATAAAAGGGAACCTGCGCTTCTCTTTCTTGATGGAGCAGTTTTAATATTTCTGTGTGTTTGGGTGGAGGTTGTGCCCGATGGATGGATATAGGGGGAATCGATAAAAGACTTGTTCACATAAATGGCTGAAAGATATAAGATCAGGATCTGATATGCGGCTGTCTCTATGTTTATTGTTTATTCATTACGTTGATCTCAACAATTGGAACATTGGTCCATTTTGTCGGTTCCTACTTCCCTGTAATTTGTTTTGAAGCCGTAATACGTTGGTGAGGCATGACAGCAGGCAGAGCTATTGGCATATACCCAATTGAACAGAACCTAATAAATTGTGGCTACCTGCATGGAAGGTGCCTTTAAAGGCCTGCCTAAATAATTCTGTTAAAGGAAGATCACAGAAATTTTGTTTGCGGACGAATTCCATCTTATTCTGTTGAGATGGGACGCATTTTGTAGGGCGAATAATGTTTCAAAAGGAAAGTTTAGTTGCTGAGGTTGCTAGTGTGGTAATAGATGGTTTCAGACCGTGGTTGACAAAAGCTTTAGGTATATGTTTCTGTGTCCAATTTTCCTTTTCCAAGGTTCTGGTCCATGTGTAAATAGTCGGTTGAGATGGCTGTTCTTTCTTCTTGTTCTTCAACGGTAAATGGTAGTTTGCATTATTTCGTTTAATAACGACTACAATATGATCAGATGTCTCATTGACCTGGGTGAGGTGCTGTATATATTTGCTTTAGATTATAATTTGGGTTTCAAGTATAGGCTTGTGAATTTGTTCCAGGCGTGAGTATATATCATGGACTTTTGCCCACGTGTTGATGATTTATGTTCGTTTTTTAGATGTTTTTGTAGTTCTTAAAGTGTTCCAGTTAACAATGAATTGTATTTGATTTCTTGGTAATTGGTATGATATACCCATTGGGTTCCTGTTTCTCATACATGAATGCACATTCCTGCAGTTCCCAGTTGGTTGAATTCACCGTCTTTTGAAGACAAGGGTTCAAGCCAGTGGAAGAGTTGGCGCAACAGCTGCCATGTACTCTGCCGCTATCTTAAGAGTATCTGACTGCTGAAGTGTTGGAGCTAGCAGGCAATGCAAGCAAAGATTTAAAGGTGAAGCGCTCACACCCAGGTACTTGCAGCTTGCAATTCGTGGTGACGAAGAACTCGACACCCTGATCAAAGGTACAATAGCCGGTGGCGGCGTGATCCCTCACATTCACAGGTCTCTCATCAACAAGTCCACCAAGGACTAGTTTCCCTGTGTGTTCGCTCTCTTGTCAACTCCTGCCGGAAAAAAAATGGAACTCGTCTGTACATTTCGAGGTATATGATAATGTCCTTTGTGCGTTGGCTAGCATGCTGTTCTAAAATATAAAACATTTGGCATGGCATTTCAAGCATAAAACCATTTAAATAGGTTTTCTGGGAAAACATAACGCATATATATATATAGAAAACCAAAAGCCCACTCACTGATATGTGGAAGGGTCGTAACCCCCGAGCCTCGCTTGACTGCGCTCGTCCTCTGGAAATGTCTCACCTATATGCGAAACAACTATTTTAACGTTATTTATAAGCACATAACCAAAATTATGTAATAACTTCTCATACGTTGCTCAATTGGGGTATTTGAATATACCATCGTGACCCACTCAACCCCACGAACATCTCCATATTTTTAGAAAAAATTTCCGATGTCCCACGCGCCGACCAAGGCATGGCCACAAGCGCAGGCATGTGCCTGGCACTCGGACGGAACAGTTAACACTGTTAGAGAATATTCTGTTAAAGATACCTGACGTCGTTAGTCGTCGTTAGGTATATTCCGTCAAACTTGACGGAATATTCTCCTTCTTCTCCGATGAGTCGTCGGATTCCGGCGCCGGTTGCCGTCTGTATTGCCGGTTTCTGGAAAAACTTCAAACCTTAATATCTCACTCATTTTTCACCCAAAATTCACAAAATTTGTACCAAAATGAAGATCAGAATGAGTAGAATGCATTCTTACCACTTTGAGGCCCCAAAACTCACGGAAAATGACCGGAAAAAATCTCTATATTCCGGTCACCTCTGCAATTCGTGGAACTCGAGTTTCCCGACGTCCAAAACCCTCCAAAATTACTCCAACAACTTCGTAAGGAAGTTTTAAGACCTCCTCGAGCCTCTAAACACCGTGAAGTGTGCACGATCGCCACTGAGCAACACAGCACCTCATCGGAGGTTATGGAAGGGTTTGGAAACTGATCGTACGGTTGTACGGAAATGGAAAAATCGAAAGAGATGGAGAGATGATGTATATGCATGTGTGCACATGTGTGTGTGTATGTGTGTCCGGATTGGGCACTACCCTAAAAACCCTAAGTTCCAATTGGGCCACCAATTAACTAAAAAAAAATCAACCAAAATTGACACACACGGACCCGGAAGGTCTACTAGGATTCCGAATCGTGCTGTGCTGGTTGACACCCGGAAGGTGACGAAGCCATAAAGTGAGTTGATGCGTAAAATGTGAGTAAATTTGAACCTAATTGTGTCTAAATATCAGAGTGCACGGTGAGCGGGTAAGAACACAATTCATACGCAATGGCAGAGCATAAGGTTAGTGCAGTAAGATAGGGTGAGAATTATACCAACAAAAGTATCATCTACACCCAGATTTGCCACGACTCCTCATCGATCTGAAGCTCAGCTACTAATACCTAGAGGGGCGTAAAAACAAAAGCGTGAGTGGGCAAAAACAAAGGTTTTCAAAAACATTTGCTTCTCAAAAGTTCTAACCCCTCGTTGTAAAACCTGTATATTTTCCCAGAAAATAGTATATACATATACTAAGTCTCAACTGAATCATCATCATCAAAATACGAAATCAAATCATGAATATGCCATGCCATATTAATCAAATCATCAGGTAAGTATTTCAAATGCAATAATAACTGTAACAGCTCGTCAGCTGTACTCTATCTCATAAATCATGCCTGCACACGAGTCGAACCCACCTATAGTGGTCTATACGACAGAACTGGGTGTAAAATAATACGCTCTAGTGCTACAATCACGTGAAGACTGTGCGGAAGATCGCGGGTCACCTACGAGTCGAACCCACTGAAAGTGGTCTATACGACAGGACTGTGCACCTAACTTAGATCCAAGATGAGCGTGTGGTGCGGGAGGTGAACATCACGTGAAAGACTATGCCCCTAACCCTGGGCAGGAGCACTAACACCGGGGGGCAGGTTAATGAGCTTTTGAGGCCTCTCAACATAATTAATATAACTCAACTCTTCATTCCCAACACATAATCTTACCTGGAACTTACCTGAGCGACAACAACGTCGACAATCATATATAAGCAATTCATAATGGATATTCAAAACTATAAATGCATTGGCATGGCAATTTGTTGATAAAATCATTTAAAATGCATTTCTGGGAAAAACACAATGCATATATACATATATAGAAAGCCAAAATGCCCACTCACCTGGAGTCCGTGCTACGACTTCCTAACTCAATCATCGAGGCATCCCAAAACAATCGACGCCTAAAACAATTATCAAACTACAACTTAGAACTCTTAACCATAGAATACGTAAATCGTATAAAACATATCCTGAAGGATATTCTAGAATCATTTGAGACCCTTAATCAGAAATTAACCGTCGATCTTTGATCGACGGTAGGGTCCACATCCCTACATACACAATCCGGAAGATCCGTAACTCCGATCTCCGATCCGTAGCTTCCCAAGATCCGCAACATACTAAAATTTTGTTACAATCCAACGGTCGGATCTCCGCCAATTGCCAAAACCAAGTGGCGGTTCACATTTTATTTTATGAACTTACAAACTCCATTTGAGAAGATCCGTACGTCGGATTTCCGATCTGTAAGTTCCTACATTCTTCAAATATTACGTACTACCACGTACCAAAGTTTGGTGCCGATCCAACGGTCGGATCGTTGATTCATACTTCCACCTATTCACGTATTGTAATGAACTTAGCTTCAATTACTCAATCTACGTCAATCAATTATCAAAAATGAACCTAGAACGTTAAACACAGCCTAAGAATGACATTGGCTGCCCACTGGCCACGCGCCGCCGTACGGGCCGCCGTGGTGGCGGTCGGCCGCCCCGAATCGCCGAAAAATCCAACTATCACCAAAGATTACCAAATTTTGCAGAAATGAAGATCTCAATGATTAAGCAACTTTCATACATGTGACCAAGGCCAATTCGGCTTGGAAGTACCTCAATTTCACCCAAAACCGTGCGGAGCCCTAGGTTTTGGGTGTGCTCAATCCGACTCCAAAACAACTCCGCCGTCCCAACCATTGCTTGGGCTTTGTTCTAGGCCTCAAGAAGAAGCTATGGGTGGTGGCAATTGAAAGACATTGCTGCAGGATTGAGCGATTCGAAGCCAAAGCCGCCGCACCCCTCCTTGCGGGTTCCTCCATTTTCAAGGCCAAATCTCTCCAAATTTGAGATGGAATGGATAGAGGGAAGGTCATGGAGAAGTTCCCAAGTGATTTCTTGAAGCAATTCGCCGGAAAAAGGATGAAAAACGTCGAAATTGGGTGTGGGTGCCTCCGGGTCGAAAACGGGTCGTGGGGGAACCCTGCCGTTCCTCCGTGTCTTCTCCTCTCTCCTTTCCTTCTTTCTCCTTCTCTGGTTGGTCAGCCGCTCCTCTCTCTTCTCCCCATTCGCCCAGCTCTCTCCTTTCTCTCCCGGAGCTTCTGCTCTCTTCCTCTGGTTGGGCAGTTTTTGCCCAACCCGTTTCCTCCAACTTTTTTTTTTTCCACCAGCCACACACACACACACACGTAACCTCCCAAACAAATAAAATAAAATACAAATTTAAAAATAATATAATGTAAGTTAATTAAAATAGTATTTCATTCCAAATACTTTCGGGTTCGAAACTCAATAAAACTTTAACCATAACTCCAAAGCATCTTCTGCTTGCGCCTACAAGTCCGTAATATCAAGTATTTCCGGAATACGCTAAAAAAATAATTCATACACTTCACTAAACGTTGATCAACAAAGTCAATACCCTCGCCTCTAAGGGCATTTTCGTAAAATCACTTAATAAAAATTTATAAAATCGTAAAATCAGGGACGGGCTGTCACAATCTCCCCACCTTAAAAAATTTCGTCCCCGAAATTTAAAACCATTTGCTAAACAACGGTAGTGAAATGACAGTGAGGAAATAAATGTGCAAGGAAGATATCAAGTTAGAATGGTTGCATAAAAGAGAATGCCATTCCGTCGCGATCGGAGTGCAGTGATTCCTCTTTCATGCCCCCAGACTCCTACCTTTCTTCTTCTTCAGCACCACATTACAATCCAAAACCTTTTCTTAAAACATGGTTTTAAAGAAATAGGCGTATGAAAACTTAACCTTGAAAAATATGCAAGAATATAATCAAAATAGTTCTACGAAAACCAAAACTGATCATAGAGAAAATTCGTCCACGCTCTCGTAGGTTAACAACTCTGGAAATAAATGTATGAAACTGTTGGGTTAAGCCCGACCATAAACAAACTAGTGACTGTAAACGAACCTAAACGTTAACTTGCTTAACGTATCCAACAATTAATTATCAATATTACGGTGGTGCACTATTACCATCATGCCCCCCATTGGGAAATACACATACCTTGTCCTAACAAAACTCGTTCGTGCTCCGATACTACCTTCTCGAACCAATAACATCATTACCAACCATCTTTCTATAACAAACTCTTGCTCCATCAATCACCTGCTTGCAGTACTCAGCTGCCAATTATGTAATATGAACAGTGTCTCCAAATCAATCCTCTGCAGTATCATACCCAAACCACAACTTGTAACCACAGCTACAAGCACTCTAACAAGATAAGGGTATGTCATCACGATGCCCACTGTAGAACACACAAAATGTAACACGTCCACCAAAATCTAGTAATCTTCTTCAATCCCATTTATTCATAACCTTCAAAAGACTTTCCAAGCTAGGAGGATAAAATATGTAACACTCGGAAATATGCATATAACAATGTGATAACCCGTTCAGGTTTCTGCTTGCTTGAAATCGTATAGAAGTCCGCAGTTTCCTCATAATGTCCTTTCAACTTTAGTCCAAAACTAGAGTGCACATAAACTGAGAGTTCTTTTCACACACATTAAACCAAGGCTTAATGTTAATTCCTTTCATAACTCCATAACTCCACAACAAATCGATCTTCTGACGAAAACCTTGAAATCATAACTTGTGGGAAATTAATGACAACTCACTTTTCTATCTTAGTTGGTTCCACAAGTGTCTCGTTGACGAAATCCTAGTGCTCAGTTCGAGGAAATAAATCATTTCCACTTCAAATCTTAAACTTTAAACTGAAGAAACACGACATTTCACTTAAACAAGGTTATCTCCAATTGAAACACCACTGAAGCGTAACATTGATTCAACCTCTTCAATTGTTGCTTCTCAAAATCTCAATATGTACGAAATGCTCCGTACCAAGAGTATTTGATGATACGTCCCAACTCCATCCACATACCGAGAATAATTGTAGCCATCCAACTGGTTCCCTGAGCGTGATAAATACTGCCACGTCCATAACCGTAAATTTCAACCAAAATGGAAAATGACAAGTTGAAGATGCAAGGTGACTACTTTCACACCACTACGATGATGCACCATTGCATAGTCATAAGAGTTAATTCCATTCCTCCTCCACTGCTACAAAGATTTCAGCTATGCTCAAGGGAAAAAAGGGGGGGGGGGGGTACTTGAAATGCTCTAAGGTGAATAAAGAATTTGGACACATTTTCTTGTAGCGATATGCCAACTGATTTTCAAATGAGGAGGATCACTGTATCGAACGATGAGGATAACTGTCAAACTCATATTACGTATACGATGATTCCTTTAAGCAATTCCCATCGTTCAATTATATGAATGAGACTTCGCCGAACTACCTCTGCAAGGCTGAAATATTCCGAAGAACACCAACATGAATCTTCTAAAATAATCAACATTAATGAAGACGTGAACAAAGTTGAAATGAGACAATACTTTGGTTATCAGAAACTTAATTCTATAAGATCACATCCCTCGATCGTACACCATGAAGAATATTACAATCGAAAGGTCGCTGATGGATCGTCGTTGAAGTCGACAAAATCAAATATGCCTCAAAATTCACCACACTTGATGAGAATTTCAATCTTCTTTCGCTAACCCGATCATGATGCATGGACATAGCCAAAACTCCTGAAGAAGACGTCATCATGAATTTCGAGATTCTCAATGTTATCCGGAGAATGTAAGAACCCAACTTGGAGGAAAGACAACACTTAAGTTGTCATAGATCTTTATTTACAACTCGCATCCCAACTAACCAACTTCTTGGGCCAAAAGTGATGAAGAATTCTAAAACTGAAAATTCGCCAACCAAAAGTAGATAATTCCGACGAAACCAAGAATATCTCAAATCTCACGACACTTAGTGAGAATTTTGACATTCGTCCTCAAAACTCTTTTTGGAATGAGAGATGAATACCGTCTGTGAAGATCATGTTTTCTGAGATCAAGGTTCTAAAAAACGCTAGGCGCTAGTCGTGCGGTGGGCTGGGGCCTAGCGCCTAGGCGGCTAGGCGGGATCTAGGCGGGCGCCTAGGCGGTCTAGGCGGATTTAAGTTAATTTGTTGTATATCTTGTAAATAAGTGTCTATTTGCACTTAAAAAAATATATATGCTTGTATTGAGAACAAAATAATAGTAAATTGAAAAATAAAAGTAGAAGAATACATATATATTAGAATACATAAACTACAAATATTCAACAAGTTTAGAGTTTAAAAACACATTAATATAATCATATATTATTTTGGGCCCAAAAAAATAGCATATTATAATCATAAGAGGCTGGAGCCCAAAATGCTCCCTAACCCCATCAAATCCCTATTTACTTTTGCATTCATTTATCCGGAGCCCAAAATGCTGCCTATCCCCACCGAAACCCTATTTACTTTTGCTTTCATTTCACCTCTTACCTTCGTCAGCCGCTTCTGCAAAACCCGAAGAACTAGAAGGTCAGATGCATCAAGAACCCAAAGAAAGCCAAAAGAAAGGTCAAGGTTAGCTTCAAATTCGACAACCTTCTCCGTTGATTGTTTAATTATTTTAATAAAGTTAGGGATTTGTCTTAAATTTTTGTTTAGGGCTCAAAGAAAGGAGGTGGATCTCCTTCCTCTTCGGGACCATTGATGCCGGCGAAGGTATGGCAACCGCCCAGCGGGCCGCCTAGACCGCCTAGCGGCTGCTTAGGCGCCCGCCTAAGCCATCACCGATTTTCTCTAACGTTTCGCTCCAAATCGCCTCGGAAGCCCAGCGCCTAAGCGCCGCCTAGGCGGCCACCTTGGCCGCGTTTTCGAACACTGTCTGAGATACGTACCAATCAAAACAAAGATGATGCTGAGGAATATGGTCTCACTACCGAGGTAGGTAAGAAAGTCGTCGAAAAGGCTAATACAGAGTAGACAGGTTAAGGAAGAAAACTCAAGTTACGAGGATAGGTCAGCTAGATTGTCAACTCGAAATAGAGGATAAGAGCTTCAATCGTCACTTAAGGAAGTGACTAAATTCTCAGTACAAACCTAAGGTTCAAAGTTCCCTCAAAAGAGACTTGGCTAAATAAGCTTCTTAATCGATAAACTTTAGTAACTAAGTTCTTCCAAACAATGAGAGTCACTCGAAGAATGCAAGAAACTAGCTTCGTTTGAGAAAGTAGATAATGATAATATCCTCGGTAAGATTTTGGAATGTGACTCCTGAATGTACGTCCTCAAACGTACCATAATAATTCATTTCGCTACGCCACGGGCAAAAGAGTCTTCAAAGCTTTCTCGATAATCCCTTCACTCTAACTGTGAGAAATTAGCTCGTACTCCGATTCTACTGTCTATCAGTGAAGATAGTCGAAAAGGTAACTAATAGGGGAGGTTAAGCTTACCTGGAAAGGTGATAAGGTGAAAGCAACTACGGTTTTACTAACCTACTACAAGGTTTGCTTCTGGCTTTCCAAAATTTTGTTTCTTCGACTTTAGCAACCTCTGATAATCAGTCCATTGATCAAGCTCTAATTAACAAACTCGTGATATTTTAATGTTATTCGAAATCCTGGAGCTGTGAACCGACATTCTGTGTAAGGTACAACTCTCAGATACTAGCACTTATGTCCGGTATCAAAATCATACCTCTTGGATATTGATTGACGGTTCCTGGGTATCGGACAATATCGTCAATTAGGAACGTCACCATAAACCGATTTCAGGCTAAAGTCCACTCAGGTAGATGATTTAAATAGCTAGGAAGAAACTGGTCCTGTAAGGGGAATTTCAAAACCTTAGGGAAGATACTCACTGCCTCGAAGATCTCGTACTAAGCATAGGTATAACAACTCAACTTAGGTGTATATACTCATCAAAATGACAAGTACATCACCAAAGGAAGTTTGGAAATTAGTATTGACTAGGATGTTCCAGAACCAGAAAGAAGAACTTACTAATGATCCACTTTAGAACGACTTAAACAGACGTCGATCTTTCTCTTGAAAAGCCTTATTGATGAATAGCGATTAAGAAGGCTAATACTTTCGGGGATCATAGCTGACTATCTCTCAAACGTTTCCTTCATCGAACACCACCACTTTAGTACCTTGTCAACGTCCTCAACCACCTTGGAATCTCGACGAAGTAAGCTTCGTAAGAATCCTAAACAATTAGGCATGCTAAATGATACTGCCAAGGGGACCAAAACAAATTCTGGTTTCCTAACTCGAATAGATCGATAATGACGGCCTGAAAATAATAATGGAATGGATATAATTCCCTGGTGACACACCATCGTCGATAGATTAGCCTGGCTTTAGGACCAACAACTTGCCTCAAATCCACAACCTTCCTTTGGTAGAAACGTTCTTTACCTTAAGTCCATAAGAACGTTCGCCTAAGATGGTCTTCGAAAATGTCGAAAAGTCGATAGAACTACTCGAACTTAGGAAAAACTAATACATTTTCGTAATCGATGAGGTGGCAAGACTCGAGCTTTTGGCTCAAGAACCGAAAACGCTCACATCACGAGTGTGATGAATGTATTACTGCCCAACCTGGCTCTGATACCAAACTGACACACCCCGACCCGGAAGGTCCACTAGGATTCCGAATCGAGCTGTGTTGGCCGACACCTGGAAGGTGACGAAGCCATAAAGTGAGTTGACGTGTAAAATGTGAGTAAATTTGAACCTAATTGTGTCTAAATATCAGAGTGCACAGTGAGGGGGTAAGAACTCAATTCACACGCAATGGTAGAGCATAAGGTTAGTGCAGTAAGATAGGGTAAGAATTATACCAACAAAAGTATCATCTACATCCAGATTTTCCACGACTCCTCATCGATCTGAAGCTCAGCTACTAATACCTGGAGGGGCGCAAAACAAAAGCATGAGCGGGCAAAAACAAAGGTTTTCAAAAACATTTTCTTCTCAAAAGTTCTAACCCCTCGCTGTAAAACCTGTATATTTTCCCAGAAAATAGTATATACATATACTAAGTCCCAACTGAATCATCATCATCAAAATACGAAATCAAATCATGAATATGCCATGCCATATTAATCAAATCATCAGGTAAGTATTTCAAATGCAATAATAACTGTAACAGCTCGTCAGCTGTACTCTAGCTCATAAATCATGCCTGCACACGAGTCGAACCCACCTATAGTGGTCTATACGACAGGACTGGGTGTAAAATAATATGCTCTAGTGCTACAATCACGTGAAGACTGTGCGAATGATCGCAGGTCACCTACGAGTCGAACCCACTAAAAGTGGTTTATACGATAGGACTGTGCACCTAACTTGGATCCAAGAAGAGCGTGTGGTGCGGGAGGTGAACATCACGTGAAAGACTATGCCCCTAACCCTGGGCGGGAGCACTAACACCGGGGTGCAGGTTAATGAGCTTTCGAGGCCTCTCAACATAATTAATATAACTCAACTCTTCATTCACAACACATAATCTTACCTAGAACTTACTTGAGCGCCCACAACGTCGACAATCATATACAAGCAATTCATAATGCATATTCAAAACTATAAATGCATTGGCATGGCAATTCGTTGATAAAATCATTTAAAATGCATTTATGGGAAAAACACAATGCATATATACATATATAGAAAACCAAATTGCCCACTCACCTGGAGTCCGCGCTACGACTTCCTAACTCAATCATTGAGGCGTCCCAAAATAATCGGCGCCTAAAATAATTATCAAACTACAACTTGGAACTCTTAACCATAGAATACATAAATCGTATAAAACATATCCTGAAGAATATTCTAGAATCATTTGAGACCCTTAATCAGAAATTAACCGTCCACATCCCTACATACATAATCTGGAAGATCCGTAACTCCAATCTCCGATCCGTAACTCCGATCTCCGATCAGTAGCTTCTCAAGATGCACATTATGCTCCTAGAGCAACATACTAAAATTTCGTTACGATCCAACGGTCGGATCTCCACCAATTGCCAAAACCATGTGGCGGTTCACATTTTATTTTATGAACCTACAAACTCAATTCGAGAAGATCCATACATCGAATTTCCGATCCATAAGTTCCTACATTCTTCAAATATTACGTACTACCACGTACCAAAGTTTGGTGACAATCCAACGGTCGGATCGTCGATTCATACTTCCACCTATTCACATATTGTAATGAACTTAGGTTCAATTACTCAATCTACGTCAATCAATTATCAAAACTGAACCTAGAACGTTAAACACAGCCTAAGAATGACATTGGCGGCCCACTGGTCACGCGCCGCTGCACGGATCGCCGTGGGTGGCAGTCGGCCGCCCCGACTCGCCGGAAAATCCAACTATCACAAAAAATTACCAAATTTTGCAGAAATGAAGATCTCAATGAGTAGAGCAACTTTCATACCTGTGACCAAGGCCAATTCGGCTTGGAAGTACGTCAATTTCACCAAAACCGTGCGGAGCCCTAGGTTTTGGGTGTGCTCAATCCGACTCCAAAACAATTCTGCCGTCCCAACCATTGCTTGGGCTTTGTTCTAGGCCTCAAGAAGAAGCTATGGGTGGTGGCAATTGAAAGAAATTGCTGCGGGATTGAGTGATTCGAAGCCAAAGCCGCCGCACCCCTCCTTGCGGGTTCCTCTATTTTCAAGGCCAAATCTCTCCAAATTTGAGATGGAATGGATAGAGGGAAGGTCATGGAGAAGTTCCCAAGTGATTTCTTGAAGCAATTCGCCGGAAAAAGGATGAAAAACGTCGAAATTGGGTGTGGGTGCCGCTGGGTCGAAAACGGGTCGTGGGGGAACCCGGCCGTTCCCCCGTGTCTTCTCCTCTCTCCTTTCCTCCTTTTCCCTTCTCTGGTTGGTCAGCCGCTGGAGATTCTCCATTCTCCATTCGCCCAACTCTCTCCTTTCTCTCCCGGAGCTTCTGCTCTCTTCCTCTGGTTGGGCAGTTTTTGCCCAACACGTTTCCTCCAACTCTTTTTTTTTTTTTTTTTCCACCTGCCACACATACACACACGTAACCTCCCAAACAAATAAAATAAAATTCAAATTAAAAAATAATATAATGTAAGTTAATTAAAATAGTATTTCATTCCAAATACTTTCGGGTTCGAAACTCAATAAAACTTTATCCATAACTCCAAAACATCTTCTGCTTGCGCCTACAAGTCCGTAATATCAAGTATTTCTGGAATACGCTAAAAGAATAATTCATACACTTCACTAAACGTTGATCAACAAAGTCAATACCCTCGCCTCTAAGGGCGTTTTTGTAAAATCACTTAATAAAAATTTATAAAATCGTAAAATCAGGGACGGGCTATCACAAAAATAAACCCAAAAATTTCTATTGGGTCCAAACAAGTAGGACCTAATATAATTGGTCTATTTCTTGTTGCCCTTTTTCCATTCTCTTAGCCCATTTACACAATCACAACACATTGCTCAAGGGCAAAAACGTCATTTCCACGCTGTCGAAGACATAATATAAATAAATTCGGGACTTGCTGTCACAACGCGCCTCTTACATTTTTCGTCGCGCAAACTTTTCGAGATGAACTCTACTTGTACCATTTTATATCGTACGACGAAAAACTTCGTCCGCATAACTTTAGCGCAACGAGTATTAAAGCGTCGCGCAATTTTTTTTTTTTGCGTGACGAGTTTGAAACTTTTCGTCGCGCAATGTCTTTTTTCACGACCTTTACATGACAAAATACACGAGACGATTTTCTTGTCACCATAGTTTTTGCGCGACCTAATAATGATTTGTGTGACAAAATTTTCCTCGTTGCGCAAACTGTTTAATTTAGTAGTGATACTAGAAAATCTATGTAAGAAAATCCAATGTTTTCTTCCTTATTAGGAAGAGTTGGTATAGAAATTACTTGGAAAAAGAATGCATGTAAATTACTCAGCAGCAAGTGCTGGAAGCAGCCCCATCTCCTTCCCTTCACAGTTTTACGCGCAAATACCATCCAATTTATTTGTATTATCAAGTCTTGTTGCAAGAAAAAGCAATTTGTTTCATTAAATACTTTTTGGTGTGGTCAGAACTACTGTCTTTATTCAAAGAGAATCTCATTTTTTTTATTTAAAAGAAGATTAGTTGTGAGATTAATTACCCTTAAATTTAACGATCCAAACTGTTTATTTTTTTAGTCTGATTGGTGTTATAACTGTAATGAAAACACGTTTCGTATTTTTCCAATTGTCCATGACACTATCATAAGTTAAAAAGGTCACTGACAATATGACAAATTACCCAATAATAATATTCTATTTATCAAATTAATTGAGTTGAAAGTTGAAACTAACCAAATATAAGTGAGTTCACGATCCGACTTCTGGGGTAACTATATTCGGATCTGCCACTCCAGCTTTAGAAAATCATGGTCCCACAAGGGCGTTCATTAAATATGGGACCTTCTGGGACAGGTGTTGATGGGCATCTCCATAGATAGTAGAAGTGTAGTTGACACTGGGTGCAAAATTTGGGGTGGAAGAGCTGGGATGATGGGCGTTTCCATGAGGGTTCCACACAAATGTTCCGCGATTGCATGTAGTATCTCCAAAATTGTGTGGTGTCTCACTATCCCTATTTCACAATACTTGGCAAATTGGCCCTCACTAAATAAAACCTAAATTTCTTCTGCAACAAATTTCATTACGGAAACTAACAAATATGAGTTGAAAAAAAGGTAGACATCAAAATTTCAATTAAATAAATGTTCACCAATAAATTAACTTTTGACTTGCTAGAGCGTACACATGGTGCGTACTATGGGTCTTACAAGTTGTACACATGACATGCGACTTATCAAAATTAGACGAGTAATAAAGAGTGACACTTGTCAATATTTGGTGGAATGTAAAATAATTACTAAATTTATTCATTGATGAAAAATAATTAGGGAATTGTCTTTAATTAACCTTGATTTAAATCAAACAAATTAATTGATTTAAATTAAGGAAAATAATAAGCAAATGAAATGGATATCAAATCAAGGAGATTGGTCAGCACCAAATCGAGAAGATTAGCCAACAGTTTTATTTGCACAGATTAAGGATGGCAAAATCGGCTCACATTGTCGTATTATTTGCCAGATTAAGAATGTCCACATAGGAAATAGTTGATTGATTTATTTGATTAAATCAAGATTATTTCAAATTGAACACGAATTAAGTTCAAATCAAGTGCTGGTTCTTTCGTCAATTAGAATTATGTGGTTAAATTGTTAAATTAATTGATTCGGTTCAAATTAATACCAAATCAAGCCTCAATCAAAGATATTGAGAGACTTATAAATATGAGACTCTAAGAGAAAAAGAAGTTCTTGACACATCTTCACATCCTTAGACACTTCAGCTCTTAGACACTTTATAAATCCTCCCATCCGCACAGGACAGTTCACATTAAACCGAAAATAGCTGGTAACAGCGAAACATGCAGCATGCCAATTTATTGCAGAAATTGAGAAACAACAAGTAGCAACGGGTGGCAACATTGCAGTTCACTGTAGATACCAAGAACAAGAAGCAGAAGCAAGTAGGCAGCATGTCAATTTACTGCAGAAGTTGAGAAACAACAGACAACAACCGTGGGGGGGGGCAAAATGGCAGTTCACAGCAGAAGCCAAGAACAACAGGCAATAAGGTAGCATGCAGTGATAGTCGCAGCAGGAGCTAACAGTGGCAACATCTACATAGTTGGTTCTCATCCTTCAGAGACTATGAGTGTAACAGGAGCATTCGTCGACAAAAGGATCACCCTAAGATGATCATTGATTGACCATAGATGCGAACCTTAGCCAGTACCAGTGCTAGGAGGTATCTCACGACACGCACAGGTAACAACATGCAGCAAGGTAGCATGAACAAGGTAGCAGACATTGAACAGTAAGCAGTAAATAGTGGTAGTCGCAGCAGCAAGCAGTGGCAGCACGTAACAGCAGCAACAGTGGTAGCAGTGGCAACACACAGAGGCAGAAGCATGCAGCAAGGCAGCGAAAAAAATAATAAGTAACAAAGGCCTCGAAGATAGCAACATATTGCAACAAATGGGGCATAAACTGGCAGAAGGGAGTAGTAAAATGAAGAACGCACGAAGCCGCCACTAATTAGGAGAAACTGAACACGCATGCAGTGCAACAACAACGAAACAGCAGCCAAAAGGCAGTAGAATCCGAGGGTGGCGCAGAGGAAGACGTCGCGTAGCGTTACTTGCAACAAAGGTAAATCAAGCAATGTTTAGGTTCCAACAAACGAAAAAAGGATGAATGTTCTACGGGGTTTAAGCTGTGCAGAAGGCCATGACAAAACGCAAGAAATTGGATGTGCTATTAGGGCTAGGCCTGAGCAATTTATTGACTACGTTTGCTTGGAATCTAAGAAATTAGTCAATTAATTTCGTATAATGTGAAGAAAGAAAATCCTCACATAAGTAAAATCCCAATCAAATTTATCGACATTTGGAAAAGAAAATCAGGAATGAAAAGGCATGATTTGTCGTTCAAAATCAGGAGTAAGAGGGAAGATTCTCAGCAGAGACAGATCAACGAAAGAAATTGAAAAAAAAAAAAAATCGTAAGTAAAATAAAATAAAAAATCATAAGTAACATAAAAAAATGGAAAAATGGACACATCTGGAATTTGCAAATTTGATGTCAGAGCTCTGTTTTGTGCAGTTTGGCCCATGGATGTAGCCATCTAACTTCATTTAGACTCCAAAATTATACCGACCCATCCCCAAAAATTACGGTTTTTATAATTTAAACTATGAAATTATGAAAATGCCCTTTGAGGCAAATGCGTTGATCTTTGTTGACTTCTTTGTCATGTCATGTAAGATTCATTTTCTTGGTGTACCCTTGTAGCACTCATCGCTACGAGCATGTGGGCGCAAGCGGATCAGATTTGGAGTTACGATGAACGTTTTACGGAACTACGAAGTTGAGGTGCAAAATAGTCATTTCACTATTCTAGATATTAGGATTAGATATTTTCATTATTTTAATAAATTCTGGTGCGTGGGGCCCATACCCCACTTCTCCCTCTGCCACGTGTCCCTTCTCCCGATTCTCCATCTCTCTCTCTCTTTTCCTTCTCTCATCTCCATCATTTTTCCCGGGAAACTCTCTCCTTCTCACCTCTGCAATTCTTCCTCCCTGAGCCACCTACTCCGACGAGATGGCCACTATCACAGCCTTGATCGATGACACCCTATCATTTCTCTCAGCTCTCTCACTCTAATAGATACCTATCCCTCTCCTCTCTCTGCAATCACCGACGCCAAACCACGCCTATGCCACCACGCAGCTCTGACGACGGCTTGAGATTCCCTTTTCCCCGTGAACCAATGCCACCTCATTTCCTCTCTTTTTCTCGTCACGGTCAACTCTGTAGCAATGCTAACATGGCGGAATCGCCATTTTCTTCGGTGAGTTAACTTAGAACCCAAAACCAAGTTTTCCGGCGAGGGTCCGTTGACTTTCGAGCGGTTTTACAATCAAGTCCGGCCACAGCGTGAGACCACGAAGGTATAATCTCATTCTTTATCTCCCTACCTTCATTTTGGCTTCTAAATCGTTGAAAATGATCGAGTTTTGACCCCAAATCGGAGCCGGGGAAGTTTCCTGGCCAAAATCTCAAGAATTTCGATGTTCTCTTTCATTGGGTCTAGTGATCCGCGAGCTCAACTAGGTTGACGAATCAAAACCGAGCCTAACTCATTGTCCAGGCCCAAATCCATTAACCCAAACCCCATGCCTAACCCGTAACCTAAAACCGGCCCAACCCAACTGTTGGGCCTAATTCTATAATCCGGCCCAATTCTTTGGGCCATGCAACTCAACCCAATTACCAAGCCTAAACCCATTAACCTAGCAACCCAAGGCAATCCTATAACTGGCCCAATGCCTTGGCCCAATAACCCTAACTTGGTCCAACCTTCAAACCCAAGCCCATATTTGACCCGCTTGAGTCTAAAACCTAGTTGCCACGGTTGGCGCGTGGGCTGCGTGTGGGTGCACGTGGGCGTGCGTGGTGGTGACTGGCGCATGGAGCATACGCACCTCCGTCGGAGGTACTGTGCTTTGCCGTCGTCCACGGCAGCGCCGACAACTTTTTCTGTGAACTTTCTGTTAACTCAACTCGTGGGAACCCAAGGTCCCTCCTTAGGTTTTCGATGTGCCGAATTCGAATCCGCTGTCTGTTTTCCCAAATTCAACCATTTTAATAGAGTTTTACTAAATCACCTCTATATGTGGTTAAGTGCATCAGCGGGAAGTAACACCGTCTTCACTAGTTCGAGCGGCTCTCAGACAATGAAAAATTTGTGAGTGTACCCCTTCTTAACTTGCATGTTTTTTATAAAATATTAGGCTTGCATTCACGAAAAGCATGATTTCATGATTTTACGTTTTATGCATTATTTATGATTTATCGCACTTACGTTTTTCGAAAGGTTATGAATTATTAGATTTTCATATATGAAATTCTATGGGTTATGAATATGATTTATATTACGGATTTCCGAATATGAGTTATGAATCTTTGGAATTGCGTATATGAGATTGCATGGATTTACGGATATGAATTACCTTGGATTTATGAAATGAGACTTTGAGCTTGTGAACTCCGGATTTGATATCAGATTTGAGATATGTTTTTGGTGCTTATCTAGTGGGTCATCATACAACTCATCCACACAACACGGGTATGTAGATGTCTATGGCCATAGGACATAGTTGAGGATATTTATGTATATACCTCTTCTTCGGCGTAACCCGGAGTCGTACAGCTTCACCTTCGGGTGATGGACCATGGTTTCTTCACTGGCATAACCTAGTGTCGTATAGCTTCACCTTCGGGTGATGGAAAGGTACTGCTTTCGGGTGAATGAGGAGTTGATGATATTGATGATATACCCCCAGCTTCATTAGCTCGGGGCTAGTGTTGGTGTGTGATATTATATATCCTTTTCTCTAGTGTAACCCGGAGTCGTACAGCTTCACCTTCGGGTGATGGACCATGGTTTCTTCATTGGCATTACCCAGTGTCGTTCAACTTCACATTCGGGTGATGGACATGTATTGCCTTTGGGCGACTATGAGATACCCCTAAAGAGTACAATATTGATGAGATTTCTGGATTTACCTTCGGGCGATGATAGCATTGTTATTGAGCATGGTTTTACTCGTACTTGTTTTACGAACGATTTCATGGCATGCTAGAGTTTTCAGAAAACTTACTATATGTAGTATTATATGTGTTTTCAAAACAGGGGGTTAGTATGTTCAGAAAGAAAACAGTTTTCCTATTATTAGTATTATTATTATAAACTTTGGTCCACTCACCTGGCGTCAAGGCACTTCTGCTCAGGCATCTTTGAGTCTCCTTTGTGTAGGACACATTCCTCGGTTCGTACCTTTCTATAATAATTCTTTCACTTTATTATGGGTTAGTTGTATGCTCTGAACATGTTCCTGCTTTAGTATATTTCTTCTTAATAACATATTTTAATTTGCACGCATGTTTAAAATGGTTTCGTCACCCTCGGGTGTCGGCTAGCACGTGCCTACCCTGATATTTGGGGATATCGGGGTTGGGGTGTGTCAAAAACTACATTTTAAAGTTCAAAAAATAATTTGGACTGCATTTTTCATCTGTTTCGCTTTCATTACATTGCTTAAGGCTTCCCTGCATCCTGGGGTAATGTTGAGTCCTTAAACTCTTTAGAACTTCCTAATTCCCAAGGGTAGAGCTAAGTCTACTAAAGCTTTATGGTTCCAATTGTGTAAATCGGTGCAAGTCTTGGCCAAGCAGTTACATATTATTTATCCCAGCTGTTTGCCTTTCCATTTGTTTCACATTAATGGTGGTACCCTAAGCAAGCACTAAATCGCTTGCTACTTACTTTGAGGTTAGCTTCAAATCACAAGTTCATGAACCATGCTTCAAGACTTATAAAGTCAAAAGACACTATGCAAAGGGACTTCAAAGTACAGTGAGAAAATAGGTTCACTATGCAGAGGGTCTTCAAAATACACCTTCTACACGTGACAAATACATGTTTACGACGCAACTTGAAGTGGAGGCATTTGTAGACATCAAAATTTCGGTCAAATAAATGTTTTAAATTTTGCCTTGCCAGGGCTTATGTGGTGCACAACATGGTTCTCACAAGTTGCACACATGGCATGTGACCCATGAAAACTGGAAGAGTCATCAAGAGTGACACGTGAAGATATTTGACGGAATGAAAAATAATTACCAAATTTATTCGTTGGTTAAAAATAGTTAAAGAATTATATTTAACTAACCTTGATTTAAATCAAACAAATTAATTTGTTCAAATTAAGGAAATAATCAACAAATGAAATGGATGTCAAATTTAGGAGATTGGAATGTATTTACACAAATTAAGGATGGAAAAATCGGCTTACATTATTGAGTTATTTGGCTTATTTGACAAATTAAGGATGCCAAATCAGAGAGATTGGCCAAATTAAGGATGTCCAAATTAAGGATGAAGTTGATTGGTTTATTTGATTAAATCAAATTGGACATGAATCAGGTCTAAATCATGTGTTGGTACTTTCGTCAATTAAATTATTTGGTCAAATTGCCAAATTATTGATTTGGTTTAATTAAATACCAAATCAAGACATGGAGAGACCTATAAATACGAGGCTCCAGGATAAAGAAGGCCCTGACACAACTTCACATCCTCAGAGGCTCAAATTCTCAGACACTCTAAACACTTTTATTCACCACTCTCGTGAAGAACCACCAAGCACCACTTATATGTGTCGGTTCCTCCATCACCACAAGCCAATATTCTATATGTCTCAAGCCAAACTCTTACGACATTAGTTAATTCAAGATTAAGTCTCTATGGCCATTGGATCAACTACCCCTATAAACTTACTTTGTATCTTCAGAGATCGAATTAGTGGCTCGTTGATTGTGATCCAAGTTTTTACCCTATCGCCGTAGGTTTTAAAGCATAGCTCGCAGTAGTCCTTGAATTCAGCCCTGAAAATATGTGATATCTTGTATGGTAAACATGCATGAGTGAAACAACTTTGAGAGATGAGAAGTAGTTAGCATCAAAAGGTACTTACACAAATGAGCGGCTCAGGACTTCTCCATACTAATCCGTCAAGCCTTTTGGTGGGTCAAAGTGAAAGGGGGTCACAAAGGTTTGGATGCCTGTATTAAAACATATAAATTACTTAATCAAACGATCAACATATGGGAGAATGATAATTGCTAATGGCCTGTGGTCACATACTGATCATTGCTTTGTTATAACTACAATTTAAAGTGCAAGCAAACTTGATGAGCATCTTTCATCCTGTGTACATTCTCCACAATAATATATAGGGTAAATTACAAAAAACTACCTCAACTATTAGGGTCACGACAATTTCATACCTCATCTTTTAAAATTTACAATGTCATACCACATCTTACGAATTTGTGACAATGTCATACCTCCGTCAATTTTTCTGTTAGTTTTTCTGTTAAGTGCTGACGTGGCTTGATTCGAAGCCCACTTTCTATTAAAAAATTAATAAAATATTATTAAAAACTAAAAAAAAATATTTAATATTTTTTAAATATTAAAATAATAAATAAAAGTAAAAAAAAAAAAAAAAAAAAACCCTCGGTCGTCCCTCCCCCCCTTCTCTATCTTCCCCATCTTCATCTTCCTGCTTAGTCTTTAACACAAAAAAAAAAAAAAAATTTGAAAACCCAACACCCCCCCCCCCCCCCCCCCCCCCCCCCGCAGAGAAGGAGGAAGAACCGAAGAAGAAGAAGAAGGAGAAGGAGGAGGAAGAAGAAGAGGAGGAAAAAAAAAATTGGAAACTGCAACCCAGAAAAAAAACCCAGAAGAAGAAGAAGGAGGATCCCCCCGCCCGCGGAACAAGAAGAAGAAGGAGGAGGAGAAGAGGGAGGAGAAAAAAAAAAAAAACAAACTGCAACCCAGAAGAAGGAAGAAGAAGAAAAAAATTAAAATCCCCCTCCTGCGGAAGAAGAACAAGGAGAAAAGAAAAGAAAAAAGAAAAAGAAAAAACCCAACCCCAACCAGTTCGTCCCCTTTTTCTTCTACATGCAACCCAGAAAAAAAAAAAAAATTGAACCCAGTTTCGGCCGAAGAAGAAGAAGAACCCTATCTCTCTTCCCCATCTTCATCTTCGTTCCCTTTTCCCTCTACCTGCAACCCAGAAACAAAAAAAAAAAAAAAAAAAAAAAATTCAAACCCAGTTTCGGCCCAAGAAGAAGGAGAGAGAGAGAAGAAGAAGAAGAAGAAGAAGAAGGAGAGAGAAGAAGAACAAAACAAAAAAGTGACAAATCAGTTTCGGCCCAGGAGAAGAAGAATAAGAAGAAGAAGAAGAGAGAAGAAGAACAAAAAAAAATTGGTGCGGGTGAAGGCCCTAGGAAATTTTTTTTTGTTTTTTATTCTTAATTTTTTAATATTTAATTATTAAAAATATATTTAATTAATTTTTAATCCAGAGTTGTCCCCGTCTCTAGCCACGTCAGCACTTAACAGAAAAACTAACAGAAAAATTGATGGAGGTATGACATTGTCACAAATTCGTAAGATGTTGCATGACACTGTCAATTTTAAAAGATGAGGTATGAAACTGTCGTGACCCCAATAGTTGAGGTAGTTTTGTGTAATTTACCCTAATATATATATATATAGAGGAAACCTTTAAGGAAAGGGATTCCTATTTTTTATAAAAATGGGGATTAGTTGTAAGGTTCACACTACATCGAACTTTAACAATCCGAACCGTTTATTTTTTAAGTTGCACCTCACAGACCATCCTTGCAAAATATTAGTCAAATCGGAAATGTTTAAGACATCTAATTAAGTTCAAAGAAATTAACGAATATTTTGATATATAAGAAATAATGAAATTTTATCTTGATAATTAAATAGGCAAATGAGTTCGGATTGAATTGAATTTTTGTAAGGATGATTTATGAATCGAGACTTACAAAATATATGGTTTGGATCATTAAAGTTTGATGTGGAGCGAGCCCCACACCTCATTCCTATTTTTTTTTAAAAATGAAGATTCATTTGCATAAAGGGCCTATATATATATATATATATTATATCAAAATATTGTTTCTTCAAGCTTAGGCTTCCTAAAACTTATTGAAAACTGAAGGCATATCACCGGTAGTTAACACAAACTATGAAAATTTTACTGTCACTGTTTCTTTGTAAAATTAATAGGGTCTTACCATTCTTGAGTAATTCGTCCTCATTGTTGTAGTGGTCAATGCCCTCTTGATCCATTCCACCATTCAAGCTTCCGTCTACATGTACATAATCATGTTTGCTATAAAATTTAAAGCCATTGTTGAAATTTAAGTGTTTGATTGAAATATGATTCGTAAGAACTACAACACCAAAAGATACAAGATATAAGGTGCAAGGAGAGATCCACACACTGATCACCCTTGAACCACAACTACACGACATCAGCTCCATAAAACAAGAAGCAAAAATAGGGGAAGGTGAAAGGCTACAGCTATACCCTAAAAGTATGGGAACTAAGATACAAGTATGGGCACTAAGATACAACAACATTACAAGATCAACTAGGAGAAGGGTGATAGCCATGCCACCAACCCAGCCATACCCGACAACCATACCACAAACCCTAACCCTACTTTCAATACTCCCCCTCAAGCTGGATCCAAGCTTGGCTAGAAAACGTTGAAATTGATTTGTAGGTTATGGTTTGGTAAAAACATCGGCTAACTGATCAGCACTCCTGATGTAATGAGTTTGAATTACTTGAGATTGCACTTGAGCACGAACATAGTGGCAATCCATTTCAATATGTTTTCTGCGTTTGTGGAACACGGGATTGGATGCTATATGCATTGCAGCTTGATTATCACAGTACATTGACATAGGTTGCCGTGTTTGGAACCCCAAATCACTCAGAAGGCCCTTAAGCCATATTAACTCGCATGATGTGGATGCCATTGATCTATACTCAGCTTCAGCACTAGATCTTGCAATGACACTTTGCTTTTTACTCTTCCATGTTACCAGATTACCTCCCATAAACGTGCAATAGCCTGTGGTAGACTTCCTATCGATTTGGTTCCCTGCCCAGTTAGCATCACAATAACCAATAACTTGAGTGTTGTCATTCTTTTTCATGAGAATTCCTCTTCCAATCGATCCTTTGAGATAACAAAGTATTCTCTTAACCAGATTGAAGTGATCTGTTGTAGGTGCATGCATGAATTGGTTGGCTAAACTTACTGAAAATGTGATGTCAGGTCTTGTGATAGTTAAATAAATTAATTTACCAACTAACCTTTGATAGTAACCAATATTCGGCAGAGATTTGCCTTCTAAGCTAAGCTTGAGCTTGCTGTCAAGATGAGTTTGAACTGGTTTAGCATCCTTCATGTTTGACTCATTTAGAAGATCAAGGACATACTTCCTTTGGTTAAGGAAGAGCTCTTTGCTTGATGAGGCCATTTATATTCCCAGAAAGTATTTCAACGTTCCAAGATCTTTGATAGAGAACTTCTGCTGTAGGCAGGTCTTGAGGTTTGAGATTTCATCTGCATTGTCCCCAGTGATGATTAAGTCATCAACATAGATCAACACCATAAGTTTTCCAACCATTCCTGTTCGAACAAACATGGATGAATCTACATGGCTCCTTTGAAAACCTGCTTCTTCAAGGACAGAACTTAGCTTGGCATACCAGGCTCTCGGGGATTGTTTTAATCCATAGATTGATTTATGCAATCTACACACCATACCAGGTTCATGGTGTTGGGGATGTCCCAGTGGTAACTTCATGTAGACCTCCTCTTCAAGGTCACCATGTAAGAATGCATTTTTTACATCCATTTGCTATAGAGACCATCATTTGTTCACAGCAACAGACAATAACACCCTTACAGTATTCATCTTGGCAACGGGAGCGAATGTTTCTGTGTAGTCCACGACATAAGTTTGAGTGAATCCTCTAGCCACCAACCTAGCTTTATGCTTTTCAATTGATCCATCGGAGTGGAATTTGATCTTGTAGATCCACTTGCTACCAACTGCCTTTTATCCTGGTGGAAGATTAACTACACTCCAAGTGTTGTGATTATTGAGAGCACGAAGCTCTTCCTTCATGGCATTTCTCCACACTTCTTGGCAACTTGCTTCTTGAAAGGTTTGAGGCTCACAGTGGTTGGTGATGATGTTCAAATAGGCTGCGTATGACTTTGATAACTGCTGATAGGACATGAACCATTTATTGGAGGCCTAGCAGAATAAGTCACATAATATTGAAGTCTTGTAAGGGGATGCCTAGTTCGCTCTGGATTTCTTTTTCCTTGAACTTGTTGTGTTTCTTCTGTCGAAATGTCTGTCTCTTCATAAAGAGTTTCTTCATGGTGCATTTGTTGATCAGAATTGTGATTACCAACATGATTTTCATCAGATGAAGAAGGAGCATTCAGAGGCATTATTTCGAACGAGGATTCCTCAGCCCTTGGTAAGGGAAATAATTCAAAACAAGACTCCCCTTGGAACTGATCCTTTGACAGCTTATTAAAAAAAGGTTTGGTTTCATCAAATCGAACATCCCTTGATACTATAACTCTCTTTAACTCGAGACTATAACACTTATAACCTTTTTGAGTAGAAGAGTAACCAAGAAACATGCATTTGTTAGCCCTAGGGTCCAGCTTATCCCTATGGTGAGATTGAATATGAACATAGCATGTACATCCAAAGATTCTAAGGTGTGACAGGTTAAATCACTTCCTTTTAGAACTTCCATTGGAGATTTATACTCCAAAACTCGACTTGGTAATCTGTTTATGATATATGCAGCTGTCATTACCCCTTGAGACCAAAATCTCTTTGGTACATTCATGTGCCACATTAGAGCTCTTGTTTTTTCAAGTAGGCCACGGTTTTTTCTCTAGGCTCGACCATTTTGTTGTGGAGTACCAACACAACTGGTTTGGTGTAGAACCCCATTACTGCTTAAATATTGTTTCATGATGTGTGACATATATTCCGAGCCATTACCAGATCTTAAGGTTTAAATTTGGGAATTGAAATGATTTTTGACAAGATTATGAAAGTCTATAAATGATTCAACAACTTCACTCTTAGATTTCAAAAGGAATAACCATGTAACTCTCGAGAAATCATCTATGAAAGTTACAAAGTACTTATACCCATCAAAAGATTCAAAAAATGGCCCCCATACATCTGAATGAACAAGTTCAAATGCTTGTTTTGTTCTATCTGAGGATGAACTAAAATGTGACCTAGTGGCTTTACAAAAATGAGAAGTATCACACTGGATTACTTCTTTACACAGATTTGGAAACAAGCTTGACAAAATATGCCCGGATGGGTGAGCTAATCTTTGATGCCACAGGTTTTGGTCTTGACTTAGGTTAGTTTTGACTTGAAATCCTTTGAGAGGAGACGTCTCCTTGAATAGGTAATAGAGACCATCTAAAAAGAAACCTTCACCAATCTTCTTCTTGGTGATACGGTCCTGAAAAATGACAGTGTAAGGAGAAAAAATAACTGAACAGTTTAAGGTATGAGTGATTTTTCCAACTAAAAGGAGTTGGAATGGGAATGATGGAATGTACAAGGCTTTAGACTCTATATTGTCATACATGAGATGGATTTTTCCCATTCCTAGCACTTTAGCTCCCTCCCCATTGGCAATCGAAACAAATGAAGGTGTAGGAAGGTTTTTAAAATTATGGAGCTTATGAGATTGGTTTGTCATGTGATCTGTGGCACTGAAATCTATGATCCACAACTCATGCAATTGACTTATATTTAAAGTAGTATTGAAGGCAGTTAATATACCTTGCATGTTGTTTTGAGTGAGCTGTTTAGCATTGGCCAAAAAACCCGCAAATTTCCCCAACAAGGTAGTTGAGTTGCCATTTCCTGAGGTAGTAGCTTCATCACTTCCAGAGACTTCCTTCTTCATTTAAAGATAAGCAGCGAACTCATTTATGAGTGTGGTGGGGTTGGTGGTAAAGTTCTGAAGTTCCTCTGAGCCTCTAGTTGACAGAGATAATGTATGGTTTGCTTTGTAACTAGGATACTGAGATTTCTTCTGACTAAACCTCTCATTCTTCATGAAGTCTAGTTTGAGCTCAGGATGAAGAATCCAACAATGATCTTTCACGTGTCCAGTGGTATCACAATGCTTGCATTTGAGGTGGGAATTTCTGCCCTTATACTTCTTCTCGCTGAAGAGGTGTTTCTTATCGTTGGAAAAATAAGCTCTAGCGTCTGAAGCAGTAGTCAAAGTACTAGAGTTCATAACCCTTTTTCTCACTTTTTCCCTTTGGATGGTTGCACAAACATTGGCAAATGTGGGAAGCTTTGGATTCATGAGTATATGACTGCGCAGATCCTCATATTCAGATCCCAGACTAGACAGAAGTTGGAAAATTTTGTCTTCTTCAGCCCTTTTTAGAAGTAGATTTGAGTCTGTTGAATGAGGACGATATACCTCCAACTCATTCTACATCTTTTTTAAACTTCCCAGAAGCTGCACAAATGGTTTTCCATCTTGTTGCATGCTTGTGATATCCTTTTTTAACTGAAACACACGAGTTGCATTATTTTGATTTCCATACATTTCTTTCACGGACTTCCATAACTGGAAGGAGGATTCAGAGTAGCTGAATATCTCAGCTATCTTTCTCTCCATGGAGTTGAGGAGCCATGACATGACCAACTGATCCTTGCTGAGCCAAGTTTCATACGCGGAAGTGGAATCATCAGGAGCTTCAGTACTTCCATTTATGAACCCTAGCTTCGATCTTCCTCCTAGGGCAAGCAAAACTGCCCCTTGACCATGGTAAGTAATTAAACTCATTTAGAAGAACAAAGCTCAACCTTTGATTTGGATTTACATCGACCTCTGGTTGAATGTGATGATTGGCTCCAAGTGAGCTATCAGCCTCGGACTCGAGGATAGGGTTGTCGTCAGCTATGGAAGAACAACAACAAGTTTTTACAGAGATAGGTTATTCCTGCTCTGATACCATGTTGAAATTTAAGTGTTTGATTGAAATATGATTCGTAAGAACTACAACACCAAAAGATACAAGATATAAGGTGCAAGGAGAGATCAACACACTGATCACCCTTGAACCACAACTACACGGCAACAGCTCCATAAAACAAGGAGCAGAAAGAGGGGAAGGTGAAAGGCTACAACCATACCCTAAAAGTATGGGAACTAAGATACAAGTATGGGCACTAAGATACAACAACTTTACTAGATCAACTAGGAGAAAGGTGACAGCCATGCCACTAACCTAGCCATACCCGACAACCATGTCACAAAGGTGACAGCCATACCACAAACCCTAACCCTACTTTCAATAGCCATTATTTTCGTTAAAGTTCTTACTAGGAAGAATCCTAGTCCAGGCAATCAAAAATTTGTCGGCATCTACTCCAATGTTCTTGATAGCCACCACATCGTCCTACAATTACAACTACCGGTTGTATGATAGATACCAAACAGAAAGAAGAATAAACAGACCTTTCTTTGCAGCTAGCAGCGAATAGAATTTGATGATAATATATCTTCACTCACCTTATATCGTCTATACGACTCGATGGTAGTACACAAATTGGAGTGGTCCTGAATGCTTTCTGAAATGAAGGAAAATCGCATAATAAGGTGGTATGACACAGAGAAACAAGGGTATGTCAAAGAAATTAATTAGAACAAACCAACAGTGATTATACGTGACGAACCTAGAAACTTCGCAATGTAGTTGTTCCACACACTTGGTCCTTTACCTGCGACATCCGTTGCTCCTTCGTACTGCACCCAACTCATCATGGAGTATACATTTATTACATTATCAAATTTTGCGCACAAAAATTAAAATACATATGCAAGGAAAAAAAATGTGCAGCTAGTTAATTACAGTTTCACAAAAAAAAAAAAAAAATCAATAAAAAACCTGCGGAGCATCAGTTGTAACTCAAAAAACAAAATCGGCTGGAAAGTCGGACCTCGTAACATCAACGAGATCCCATAGTTGATGCCTGTGGTCCAATATTATAGTGGATAGGGTGTTGGGTTTCCACTCATGCATCTCGAGTTCGAAACTCTCCTCCCCTCCCTTCCAAAAAAAAAAAAATATTCTAATTGTTTCGAATCCTCTCCCTCCCCTTAATAATTATAATTGAAAAAAAAGTAGTTGATGGCTGTGGTTGAACAGAGGAAACGAAGTAACTAAAGAAACTGATATGCAAAAGAAATGAAGAGAATAAACAGAAAGAGATGAAGAATAATAGCTTCTGATTGCTTGAGAAAATCAGTGAATACTACAAGCTATATATATATCGTTGAAAAACAAAGCTTAGTTCTTGATTTGTGTTCAATTGGGAATAATTGAATAATTAACTAATTAATTAGCCAATTAATAGAATAATTGGCTCATTCTGCGGCACGTTGGCTGGCAGATGCCAGGAGTTGGCTTGGCATGGGCCAAAGAGGTGGTGTGGTAGGGGCCATTGCCTATCCTGCTCGGCTTGATTGAAGCCAAGGATTGGCTCGGCATGGACCGAGCAAGTGACGTGGCATGGGAAACGGTTTAGGCTGCCACGTCTGGGTTGCTTGCCAAAAATGAGGAAAGTGCTTGAGTTTGATTTCTCAGCTACCGTAGATGGAGCAGTCAAGGATGGAGCTGCCAAGATCGAAACTGTTGAAGATGAAGTGTCGGATGAACAAACTGTTAAGTGCAAAAGTGGCTGCTGCCCCTTGACCATTTGCTGCCTAGTTGAGTTTCAAGCATTTGATCTTATGAGCTATGTGTCTTTCTCGCATTGGAGAGTTTACCCAGATGGGTGTCAGGGAATTAGTTTACCCTCTCGCACTGGAGAGCAAACCCATATGGGTGTCGGGGAATTGGTTTACCCTTTCACACTGGAGAGCAATTAATTTATCATATCGCACTGGAGAGCAGACCCATATGGGTGTTGGGGAATTAGTTTACCTTCTTGCACTGGAAAACAATTAGTTTATCCTCTCGCACTGGAGAGCAGGCCCATATGGGTGTCGGGGAATTGGTTTACCCTTTCGCACTGGAGAGCAATTAGTTTACCCTCTTGCACTGGAGAGCATGAAAGTCGTTATCATAAGTGCAACTGAAGAAAGCTAGACTGCTGGACAACTGAAATAATCCCCAGCCTGCAAGGTTTTGTTTGGCGATCTGCTTAAGATTTCAAACTGCTTATGGAACTCGCCTAAGGGTGTAAGCACAGTGAGCTGCTCCCAGAATTATTGTGCCATCATTAGGTGTTTCGTCATATGCCATTTTGAGGCTTGGTTGGAGCGAGCCACAGGGCAAAATCGGCATGGCTGGGAATCATGGTGCAAGATTGGCACAGTTATGAGCCATTGTGATAGATCAATGGTTACCGAAGGTCATGGAGCAAGTAGGCACGTTTGTGAAAGTAGGGCTTGGGCCAGGTTGTGCGCAGCAGGAGGAATTGCTGGCTTTGTCACGAATGAACACTTCGCATAAAAGGTTGCTCATGTTGATTATCAAAGTATGGCCCCAACCGTGAGTGTATGTTTATCTGTGGGCCTAACTGAGAGTGCACACTCCTCCACGCGCTAAGACGGCAGTATACGCTATCTCGGAGGCCCGGACGGGAGTGTACTCCGTTAGAATGCTCGGTTACTCACTGGTCAAATGGCTGGTTGCCGGGACGCTACTGGAAAGGTTCTTTGTCTGACCTCGTCCTACTTCGGGGCACCTCGTCAGGGGCACGTTGCGTCTCGGTCGCTGCAAGAGCAGATTCACCAAGGTTGTCTGTTGTTCGAGGGGGCTTGTTAACTCTATAACTTGTCGAGATAAGTGTTGTTCTCCATTTGGGTTGGAAGAGCTTGGAAGGAATGTGTCTCCTTGAGCAGTGGAAGTGTGGTAGACTCTGAGGGCGATATTTGAATTGGCAAATGTCAAATCCATAGAGAAGTGTGGTGAAAATGCCCTCGGTTTAATCGTGGGCCCAAACATTTGAAGTCGGGATGGTTGAACTAATCTTGGATCGATTTGGGCTGCTTGGAATGCCACGGAAGCAGCCTGAGCCACATGAGTAGGCTAGGCCACGAGAGATGGCTAGGGGGAGTAGGCTGGGCCACGGGAGTGGGCTGCTCGGCGTGTGGCGCACGCGGGTGTAGGCTTGGGCTCAACTTAGCAACGCGTTGGGCTCGTGTTGGGCATGGAGTGAGTTGGGCTGTGACCTTGGTGTCGTGGGCCTTGGATGGCACGGCTTGGGCTTGCCTAGATGGCATAGCTCGGGCCGTGGTGGTGACACCATGGATCTCTCCGTGGGTGTCGTGGAAACTCGTGGTGGTGGTGCCGCGGTCCCGTCTCTTGGATGCGAGAGTCTTCTACGAGTGTGGGAATTAACTCTTAATGAAAGCACCAATTTGTGGATGCAAATTTCTTCCTCCTTGTTCTTGGACAAAATTGCACCTACAAAACAAATAACACCTTAGGTCAAGGCCAAGAGCCTCATGCGCCCATGATGAAAGAAGGGAGGGCTTTGGCCGAAGAACCTCCAATGCCAAAGTTAGAATTTTGAGAGAAAAGTGTTTGATGAATTTAGAGAATTTTGCAAGAGAATTGGAATTATGTTTTGGAGAGAATGAGAGGGCTTTTATAGGGGTGTGGCTAGCCTTCTTAGGTGAGGGAGGATCAGCCACTTGGCTCATTTTGTGGGTTTGGTTCTTGATTTGTGTCCAATTGAGAATAATTGAATAATTCACTAATTAATTAGCCAATTAATAAAATAATTGCCTAATTAGCTAATTAATATAATAAAATGGGAAAGATTTGGGAGTTACCTTGTGGAGAGGATTTGATGAGGATGGATGAAATAGGTTTTGAATTGTTACCCTATTTTTGGCACTTTTGACTTGGTTGAGGGATGATTGCCCTCTGCTCGCGTGTAGGAATCCCGGTGTGCCTCGAGGGTAATTTTATCCTTTTAACCCAAAAATCAATGTGAACTCAATAGTGCATATGTGAGATATCAAGGACAAGCCAACATCATCAATGTTTAGTGACGAAATTAATATCTACTAACTTATAATGTCTTAACTGAACGAACATATTTTTTGTATTGATGAAGATGGATATACCCGTTAACCGATGGGTAATTTAGGGTTATGGATATGGTTAATTTTCGTGGTTATGAAGATGAATATAGAATTTCCGTCCCAAAACCGAACCGTTCCCATCCCTAATAACAAGCGTATCCACATAGTGATCTCGTTTGCTTTGTCTTTAGCTGTTGTTGCAGGATGGTGCATTGGAGTCACAAACATTCTTTCATACATCCTGCCACTTGCCCTTCAAATTTCTAGATTTGGTTTTTCTTCGAGTAAAATGAAAAGTTGGCTCAGGTTTAACCTCTCTTGGATGAACAAACAGTTTATATCTGGCTGGCTGTTAGTCTGTTTTTTTTTTCTTCTATTATATTAGAAGAAGTGTACAAGTTGTTAATCTAGTTTTAGGGGGATGGGTTGATGGTTGATGGTTGATGTATCGTGTAGAGTGGGCTGTTTTCTGCCCTTTTGTTCATTTTTGTGACCAATAGTGTTTCTTGTTGTCAATCCCCTTAATTCAAGGGATGTGTATCTTGTAGTTCTTTACTTTTATTTGTTAGCTTTTAGGCATAAATCAATGAGAGATGGGGGGCTTGTTCCTTCTCTTCGACATACATATATTGGTTAGGTCTTGTACTCTTTTTCATATAATGAAAATACAACTTGCAAAATCCAATATGGTATCAGAGCAGTGACCCTAGCCGACCTGTCCCTGTGTACTCTCTTGAAAGATTTGTGAGCTTCTTTTGTTCTTCAAAACATGGCTGAAGAAAACTCAGTACATGGCGAATGAGACAGCTCTCATGCTGCTCCATCATCACCTCATTTAGATGTTGATATCAACCCAAATCAATGTCTTAGTTCTATCTTACTAAATGAGTTTAACTATCTTCCCAGGGAGAGAGCAATCATTCTTGCTTTGGGAGGATGATCAAAGCTTGGTTATGTCAATGGTGCTATTCCAATGCCTGAGAAGTCTTCACCAGATTACAATGCTTGGCTGTGCAAAGGCCAGTTGGTCATGTCATGGCTACTCAATTCTATGGATCGTAAGATTGCAAAACTTTTCAGCTCGAGTGTTTCAGTTAAAGAAGGATATTGTTGGCCTGCAACAAGAAAGGAAATTCATTTGTGCAACACCTTGGAAAGCTGACCACCATGTGGAACAAGTTGAAGGTGTATCAACCACACACCATTGATGCTGCCGTGCTGACTAAGAGAGATGAGGAAGACAAGATATTCGAGCTTTTAGCAAGCTTAAGTTCTGAATTCGAAGACATTCGAAGCCATATCTTCATGAATCTAGACCTCATTTCCTTCTAAAGTGTTTGTGCAACGATTCAAAGGGAAAAAGTTCGCAGAAAAGTCATGACCTCGGAGGTAAAGGCAAATATACCAAAAGCTAGGGTATATTTTTCTAACCACAAACTTGGTAAGGAGAATGGCTACAAAGGAAAAACATCTGGTTTCAAATGTAACCATTGTGATGCTGGTGGGCATTCAAGAGATCATTGATGGATTCTTTATCCAAAGCTAAGGCCAAAGGTCCCTAGGGGGGCTCACACAACTCCTTTTACAAGACAAATCATGTTGCCACTACTTCTTCCAAGGAAGCACTAAAGTTCACTTCCAATCCAATCACTGTGATCAATGAATTTGCTGTATTTCTTCACAAGAAACAAGGTCATGGAGATAGTGAAGGACCAACGAATCAATGTGACAACAATCAAACTGCCTTACTAGGACAATTTGTTGGCTTTCGGGCTAAGAATGAAGGTGTGATACAACAAGATATCCCATGTAACTTACATTCTTTCTCAATTGCTCTCAAAGTAGGTAATGTGCATGATTATTGGATTATAGATTCAGGAGCCACTGATCATATAACTAACAAGTCTACAAACTTGCATAATTTTGAAAAACTTTCATCTCTATCTCAAGTGTCTGTTGCTAATGATAAGGGTGCTATAGTTGTAGGAAAAGGAAAAACAAATTTGATCTCAAGTGATGTCGAGTCTAAGGCTCTTTATGCTCCTTCATTCCCTTTTCAACTTTTATTTGTTGGCAAGATCACAAGTTCATTAAATTGTCTCGTCATTTTCTCTCAAAAAAAAAAGTGATTTTTCAGGATTTTGTCACCAAGAAGACGAATGGTGAATGATTTTTCTTAAATGGTCTCTACTATCTTTCCAAGCATACCCAAGTTCCCTAGGTTTTTCAAGCCACTTCAAGCTTAGCTCAAGAACAACAACTTTGGCATCAACGACTAGCACATCCTTCTGAAAAAGTCTTATCCACTTTGTTCCCAAACTTGTGCAAAATTACAAGTTCTTGTGATGTGTGTCACTTCTCTAAGTTTACTAGATTACCATTTACTTCCTACAACTCGTCGTAACCCTGCTCGTGAGGGGAAACTTCCCTCCAAGTTACATGACTATGTGACATACACCACCAGGTATCCTTTAACTGATGTTATTGATTATAACAAAGTCTTACCATGTTTAGCTACGTTCTTAAGTTCTATTAATGAAGCACATGAACCATAAAGTT
This sequence comes from Cotoneaster glaucophyllus, assembly GCA_036320875.1. Lineage (NCBI taxonomy): Eukaryota > Viridiplantae > Streptophyta > Magnoliopsida > Rosales > Rosaceae > Cotoneaster > Cotoneaster glaucophyllus. The sequence continues at coordinate 14,070,742 of CM070072.1, forward strand.
TTCAAGAAGCTAATCTTCATAGTGATTGGAGAACTGCTATGGTAGAAGAGCTTCAAGCACTTCATGAAAATAACACATGGACTATAGTGAAATTGCCAAAAGGAAAAAAGACAGTGGGGAGATAGGTGTACAAAACCAAGTTTCACTCAGATGGCATGGTTGAAAGACATAAGGCTCGCTTGGTTTCTCGAGGATTTACACAAACCTATAAGTTGACTATAAGGAGACATTCGCTCTCATGGAAAAAATGAACACTGTTAGGGTGTTGTTGTCTGTTGCAATCAACAATGTATGGCCTCTCTTTCAAATGGATGTTAAAAATGCTTTTCTGCATGGTAAACTTGAAGAAGAGGTTTACCTGAAGCTTCCACCAGGTCATCCTTAATCAAATAACCCAGAAATGGTGTGCAAACTTCATAAATCCATTTATGGTCTCAAACAAAGTCACGTGCATGGTATGCCAAGCTAAGTCATGTTCTAGAAAGAGCTGGTTTTCATCAAAGCACTGCGGATTTCTCTCTATTTGTTCATTCTAGCTCAATGGGTAAACTTATTGTGCTCATTTATGTTGAGGACCTAAATGTGACAGGTGATAATATGTCAGAGGTCAATGCTCTTAAACAGTATCTCAACAAGAAGTTTGCAATCAAAGATTTTGGAACTCTTATGTATTTTCTAGGAATTGAGATGGCACACTCTCACAAAGGCTTATTTCTTAACCAACGCAAGTATGTTATTGATCTTCTCCATGAAGCAAATATGACAGGTTGCAAGCCTGCTCGCACACCCATGGATAGCAACTTGAAGCTGTAAACTCACGGTGATGTCATTCAAACTTGTTACTATCAAAGGATGGTTGGCAAACTCATTTATTTGACTATCACATGTTCTGATATACCACATGCTGTTAGTCTTGCTAGCCAGTTTATGCACTCTTCAACGATGGATCATTTGAAGATTATTCATTGTGTGCTTCGTTATCTCAAGGGTTCTGTTAGTAGAGGAATTACCATGAGCAACAATGGTCACACTTGCATCTCAGGTTATACAGATGCTGATTGGGCGGGCAATTCTCTTGATCGCAAGTCTACCACAGGTTTATGTACCTTTGTAGAAGGCAACCTAGTTACCTAGAAAAGCAAGAAATAAAGTGTTGTTGCATGCTACAGTGCCAAGGCAGAATATCTTGCTATGGCATCCACCGCATGTTAACTAATTTGGCTCAAACAACTTCTGTTGGACATAGGGCTTTCTCATCAGCAACCTATGTTCCTGCACTGTGATAACTAGGCTACGATGCACATTGCATCGAATCCAACATTCCATGAAAGAACTAAACACATAGAGGTTGGCTGTCACTAAGTTCGGTCGAAAGTGATTGAAACTCATTACACATGTAGTCATGATCAACTAGCAGATATTTTCACAAAAGGATTGACGTCTGTTGTTTTTCAGTGACTTTTGTTCAAGCTTAGATCAATTGATCCATTTGATCCAGCTTGAGGGGGAATATTAGAAGAGGTGTACAAGTTGTTAACCTAGTTTTAGGGGGATGGATTGATGGTTGATGTACCGTGTGGAGTGGGCTATTTTCTGCCCTCTTGTACATTGTTGTCACCAATAGTGTTTCTTGTTGTCAATCCCCTTAATTCAAGGGATGTGTATCTTGTACTTGTTTACTTTTATTTGTTAGCTTTTAGGCATAAATCAAGGAGAGATCGGGGGCTTGTTCCTTCTCTTCGACATACATATATTGGTTAGGTCTTGTACTTTTTTCATATAATGAAAGTACAACTTGCAAAATCCAATATATTATTTGAATTTACTTTGAACAACTACAACCATATCCCAACTGATATCATGTTATTCATGAACTCATGGGCGACCATCTTGCAATAAAGTGATAGAATCATTGCCACAATTAAGGTGGCATAGTTGTGGTTTTTTTGAAACTTCGCATTTCTACATGTATACAACCATGTTCATACCTTTCATCTTTTATTTCAAATCAGGTCAATCACATGCATCACTCACACGTCTCTAACACTTGACATCTTGAACGACTTTGTAGATTCAAAAACTGCATTGCAATGTCTGTTTTCTGGTTCTATCTTTTACAGTTGGGTTCAAAAGTTGCATTGCAATGTCTGTTTCTGGTTTATTTTCTACATTTGGATTTAATCTATGCATTACGGTCTCCATTTCTCCTCCTCATTTTACGGTAGGATTCAAACTATGCAATGCATTGCTTGTTTTTGGTTCTTCTGTTATATATGGATTCAGACTCTGGAATGTTGTGCCTATAAGATTCTGACAGTATATCACTCAAATCATAAATTGGTAAATAATATTTTGAGGTACACTATACCACTTCAATCAAACTTATTCATGCCACTACAGTTGGCAGCATGCAAATTCTTTTATTTCGAATCAGGTCAATCCGGCTATAATGTGGTTACCTAGAATAAATAAGCAAATGACCTTTTAGTCAAAATAGTCCTTCAGACTTGCGTAACTCCTCACTTTGGTCCTTAAGAAATGAAATCAATAGAAATGGTCCCTGAATTTGTCCACCATCAATCATTTTGGTTATTTTGGTGAAAAATCCTGTTAGATAAGGACCAAAATAACAAAAGTACCCTCAATTTAATAAACAATGGCCAAAATATATTGACAAAAATTAAGGGTATTTTTGTCATTTTATTTTATTTAATGGAGATTTTTCAGGGAAGGACCAAAATGATTGATTGTGGACAAACTCATAAACCACTTCTATTGATTTCAAATCTCAGAGACCAAAATGAGGAGTTATGCAAATCTCAAGTCTTTATTTAATGAAGATTTTTCAGAGAATAACCAAAATGATTGATGGTGGATAAACTTAGGGACCACTTCTATTAATTTTAATTCTCAAGGACTTAAGTGAAGAGTTATGCAAATCTCAGGGACCATTTTGGCTAAAAAGCCTATTCAATCTTATAAAATTGTCTACATTATGTATGTTAAACCCATAATCTCCCCCAACCAAGTAAAGGAAAATATCGTTACACCATTGTTCTAAACCAAAAGCACTCACGCGATGCTTCATGTAGGGCGATGATCTCAGCATGGTTCGAAGAAGTTGCAATTAGCGTTTGCTTGGTAGACCTCCAAGATATAGTGGTGTCTCCAACGGTAAAAACATAACCTATTTCAGAACGTGCCTTATGTGGGTCAGGCAGATATCCAGCATCTGCTAGCTAATAAGGCAGGAATCAACCGGAGAACCGAGAGAGGTGGACTCCTATTGAGGATTCAAGGGTGCAAAACAAGCCCAAATCCGTCGTACCCTTGAGGTAGCGGAAAATGTCTTTAACATCATTTTAGTGCCTGCGTGTGGGCACATTGCTGTATCTAGCTCAAAGATTAACAGCGAAGGAGATGTCGGGTCTAGTGCATTGAGCCAAGTACAATAAAGCCCCGATTGCACTTAGGTATGGAACTTAAGGCTCCAAAATCTCTTCCTCATCCATCTTTGAACGGAAGGGATCTCGTTTAACATCTAGAGTCCAAACGACCATAAGGGCACTCAAAGGCTTTGCTTTATCCTCATTAAAACGTCGCAACACTTTTTGGGTGTAGTTAGGTTGATGTACTAGGATTCCATCCGAACAATGCTTGATCTCCTGGCCGAGACCATATCAAGTTTTTCCAAGATCTTTCATCTCAAATTCCGATTTCAAGTGAACGACAATTTCCTCAAGCTCTGTGGAAGTTCCGATAAGGTTCATATCGTTGACATAAACTGCAACCATCGCGAATCCGAAATGTGACTTCTTTATGAACACGCATGGGCATAATTCATTGTTCACAAAACTCTAACTTGTCAAATATTCATTCAGACGGTTATACCACATCTGCCCAGATTGTTTCAATCCGTAAAGTGATCTCCTCAATCTAATATGGAGTGTTCCGTGGTATAGAACTATTTGAACTAGTCAATGGATGTCATTCTGGAATTTTCATATAGATTTCCGTATCTAGATCCTCATAGAGATACGTGGTTACCACATCCATAAGCTGCATATTCAAATTTTTTGAAACTACTAAACTGATAAGGTAGCGGAACGTTATGACATCTATTACGGGGGACTTTGTCTCCTCGTAATCAATCCCAAGACGCTGAGAGAAGCCTTGCACTAAGGCATGCTTTGTAACGCACTATTTCATTCTTCTCATTACTCTTCCTCATGAAAACCCATTTGTAGCCCACGAGTTCGACCTGGATTGCTTGTTTCTAGTTTGACTAATCTATTCTGCGTCGCCATTCTTCAATGAATCGTGGTTCAATGTCATTGTTAAGAATGATGTAAGTAGCTACTGCGAACGCAAATGCATCATCAATGACCATCTCATTCTGATTCTTAACCTCATCCAATATTACATAGTGGATCAAAATCTTGCGATTCTCGGGAGGTTAGGTTATCTTGTCTAAGACATCACTGTAATCTAGAATAACCTTATGCGTTGGAACAGATAAGTAAGCGATGGTGGGATTCAAACTAGGGTCCCTAGTTTGTGGTATTTTCCTATTTCAGGGTTGTGAATCATTTGAACCAGGGATTGCCACGCTTTAGGGTTGGAGCAGATGATTGGCTAGTTGCCAATGTACCGGGTCATGTGGAAGCTGCGACGGTTCGACCTTCCAACGTGGTATTACGGCGTACTCGAGGTACGTTTATCCTTGCAGGTGTGTTTGCAGCAGGTATATGTAATCTTGCCACCTTTGTTAGATCAGTAAAAACATCCGGCATGCTTTGAGCAATGCTCTGAAGATCTATAATTCGTCGCACCTAAGTTTTAGACTGGGCAATGCAGGGATCTAAATGAGACATAGTGAGAGCATACCACGACAATTCGCGACACTTTCCAGGAACATTAGCAAGCTTATCTCCCCTTAACGATGAGAAGATTGTCTCCTCAAAGTGACAATCCACAAAACGTGCGGTAAAGAGATCTCCTATCAAGGGCTCTAAATAGTGAATAATTGATGGCGAATCATAATCGACATAGATTCCCATTTTTCTCTGATGACCCATTTTGGTACGTAATGGCGGTGCTATTAGCACATAGACTGCGCACCTAAACACATGTCAATGCGAGACGCCAGGCTCATTTCCAGTAACCAACCGTAATAGTGAATGAGGTTGGGTAATGGTGGGTCATAGGTGGACCAACATAGTTGCGTGCAATATTGCATAGCCTCAGGCAGTTACCGGCAGATTGGTTCACATAACCAAAGTCTGAGTTATCAATTGAAGGTGCTTTATGAAGGCTTCTGTCAAGCCATTTTGGATGTGAATATGGGGTACATGATTTTCGACTTCAATCCCAACTGACATGCAATAGTCGACAAAAGTCTATGACGTAAACTTTCCAGCATTACCCAGTCGAATCGACTTGATCGGATAATCTGGGTGGTGAGCCTTTAACTTAATAATTTGTGCTAGGAGTTTTGCAAATGTAGCATTGTGTGTGGACAATAAGCAAACATGTGACCATTGTGTTGATGCATTAACCAACACCATAAAGTATATAAATGGTCCGCATGTTGGTTGGATAGGTCCAAAAATATCCCCTTGAATATTCTGAAGAAACATAGGAGGGTTGTGAATAATCTTTGTAATTGAGGGTTGAGTATTAAACCTCCCCAAAGAACAAGCTTTGCATGGCGGGAATCCAGCGTAGGGAGGTAAGTGATGCCCATGTGATGATTTGAGGATACGGTGCATCATGTGCTCTGGAACTTAGGCACAGGGCCGGCCAGATGTTCTAATTTCTCGTGAATATGCTTCTGGCCATACTCATAAGAAGTGGTACAAAGAAATTCAGGACCATTCTCTTTAGTGGTTTCAATATGATATTGATTATCTCAGATGTCTCTAAAGCTCAGCAATGTTCTTCCAGAACGTGGAGAATAAAGGGCCTCTTACCATTAGACAACATTATACGAGCTTTTCCGTATCCTTCAATCAGGTTGGATGAGCCTGAGAGGGTTGGATGAGCAACTCCGATTCATCCCATTTCTTAAAATACGCATGGAGTTCGCACTTCCAATGTTTGTACCAGGTTGCTGAGTTCTCCTCTAAGTAGGCGGTGGCCTCAAGGAATATATCCTTAAGATTTTAATTGAACTTCCAATATGAAAGTAGTAAAACAATAGTAAGAAATTTAATAATATTAAGATAATATACTTCGGTTTATAATATTCGTAAACAAAATTAAAATATGATAAAGGCTAAAAATGAAAATACTAATCGACAACTCATGCCGCAACAGTTTCTTCATCTTCTCGGGAATTTTTGCCCAAGACTCCCACTACATAGGACAATGCCATCGAATAAAAAAACCACATATGGTAATGATGCAGTTATGCTGCTGTGAGGTAGCCGCTCCATGAAGTTGCAAGTCATATGCAATCTTGACTAATTCGTTGGAGACATGTACGTTGTGCGCTGGCTTCAACATTTGATTAGGCGCCGTGGTGCTTTTTAACTGCCTAAAAAAACTTAAATGGTCAAAAACCCTAATCTTAAATTTCTACCCAAAATTCAGTAGAACATCCCCTAATAGTATATCATTTCCCAAAACCTGAAAACAGTAAAACAATAGTCATTCACATCCACAACACATTTTCACAATCCAGCAAATTTTCACAATCCTAAAAATAATAGTTTTAAAATGAAAAAATATGATGTAATGAGAATTAGAAAAAACTACCTAGCTGGGAGTCATCACCCTCAATTATGGATGTCGAGGAAGTGTGATTAGAAGGCTCCGGATGGCGGCGATGCTGGTGAGTATGCGGTGCACTGAGCGGCTAAACCGATACTGATGACATCGATGAAGGGGGCATCTAAGACGCCCCAGGAGCAGCCTCAGTAAAGGGTGTAGGCTCCCCAATCTATAGAGCACTCACGGATGAAGCAGTAGGTGCTGAAAATATGGGAGACGCGTTGGTCCACATCACTACTGCTCTCATGGTGAACATCTGCCCAGTATACTTAGCATATGTACGAACACCGTTTTCATATAAATACTTAAGATCATCAACCAACGGCCGCAAATAAACATCAATAGGTCTTTCCTGGATCTTTGGTATTAATAGAGTTAACATCATATATTCGTTTTTCATGCACTTCCAAGGCAGGAAATTATAAGGAAACACGATGATAGACCAAGTGTTGTGGATTTGGATGAGAACCCCGAACAAATTAAATCTGCTAGTGGCAACCCTAAATCTGACATTGTGCGAGTCAGCTGCAAAATCAGGGTGCACTCAATCAAATTTTTTCCATGCCTCACCTTTTACAAGATGCCTCATAACATCGTCATTTACTTATCGTTCCTTATGCCATCTTATGTCGCTTGTGGTATGCATTGAATGAAGATAACGCATTACTTTTTTATGGAATCTTGGTCTTTTTTTTTATTGATGTCATTTTAAACCTATGCTCATTGCATACAGGGCATTTATCCAACTGTTTATTCTCCTTATAGAATAATATACAATTATTTACACAGCGTGAATTTTTTCATACCCTAATCCGAGGCCTTTCAACACTTTTTGGGCATTTTTATGATCTTGGGGTAAACAATTGTCCTTTGGAAGCATCCTCTTGATAAGTCCCAAAAAAGTAATCAAAACACTTGTTTGACATACGAAACTTGATCTTGCTATGCATCAACTCCCCAATTGCCATGAGCACCGAAAAGTTCTCGCAACCCAAATATAATTCTTGCTTGTCATTTTTCAATAGTTTTTCATAGTTTTTGAATGCCTCATTGTCTATGGTTGGACAGACGTCATCTCCCCCTTCCTGATTGGTGTTGGTTGAGGCTTATGGATAAACGTCATTTAGAATATCCACAACATATTCATTAGGATTCACATTAGATTCGATAGTCTCTACTCAAATCACGTATGTAGATGAAGCAGGGTCTAATTGTTCTCCATGATGTTTCCAAGTAGTATAGGTCTCCATCATCCCATTTATTACTAAATGAAATCCAACATTTTCGAATATCTCCCTCATTGAGTTGTTACACCTCCTACACGGATACCGGATATGAGTTAAACCCAGGTTGTATCTAGTTGCAAATTCAATGAACTTATCTATTCCATCCAAGTACTCAGCAACACATATGTTCTGATTTTGTATCCACTGTCTGTCCATTTTGTCTGCAATTACAATAAAAATATAAGAATTACAACAGCTTCAACTATTTATGTGCAGTAATTTACTGTTTCATTGGATTAAATTTCAACGTGGGCAAATTTCGGCACATCTCCTTGCAGTTCTTCGAGTGCACGCTGTAGATATATAATATCTACCATGTAAAAATAAAGAATTGTTACCAAATAAATTATGTACATACAAATAAATTAAATCACAATAATTACTAAAAACTAAATAAAATTAAAAAAGATTAATTTAGCGAAGAAAATAGCTTCAAATTCGTATACAAAAATCCTGTACAAAACAAATTTAATTGTTTTAGTTTGAATTCTGAATGCAAAGTTACATATATAAAATCAAATCCCTTACCGGATAGGGATAGATCTAAGAAAATACCTTGAAATTCGTTCTTCAATAATTACAATAATTAGTAAGAAAATACCTTCAAATTCGTTCTTCAATATCGAAGAAAATACCTAATCACATTAATTACTAAAAACTAAATAAAATTAATAAAGATTAATTTAGCGAAGAAAATACATTCAAATTCGTTCTTCAATGATATTTGTATACAAAAATCCTGTACAAAACAAATTTAATTGTTTTAGTTTGAATTCTCAATTCAAAGTTACGTATATAAAATGAAATCCCTTTCCAGATAGGGATAGATCGAGGAAGGGAGATGAGATGGAGAAGAAGAGAGATGGAATATTTGTATGATGAATTTAAGAGCAAGGGAGGGATTAGAGAAGGTTTTGAAGACAGATGAGGGAGGGAGGCAACTGCTGCAATTTGGTTTGCAGTTTCTATCTCCTAAACTGGTTTTGTGAAATAGAAAAACTCGTCGACTTTGCGTGACGAAGCTTTCCATCACATAAAACTGTTTAGCGCGACGAAGGTACACCTTTGTCGCGCAATGTTTGGAAAAAAAAATGATATAAATCTTGGTGTGGCCCCAAAAAATTGCATGACGGGCTACTTGCATCGTGCAAATGGTCATTGCGTGATACTTTTTTGTCAATGTTGCGCGAAACGTTTTTGTGCAACTTAATGTGATTCGTCCCACAAGTGTGTTTTTGTACTAGTATATTTACAGAGAGCAAAACCTAAAAATCCTAATTCGGATGGGCTAGGCCTAAACTAACAAGCAAACCCAAATAATCAAATAATCATAAAATACTAATATTTTCCAACACTTCATAGGGTTAGCAAGATAGATTTGATATGTCATGGGTTTTGTGAAATTTGAGGGGGTGGAGCTGTCATGGCTTCAGGAGAAATGAGAGGGAGGTGATGGTGGAGGTATGGCAGCTGTGTGTGTTTTTTTGTGAGAGAAAATTGATGTTTGAATACAAGAAAAAGAGACGAAATAGTGTGTTTGGTTAGAAGGATAGTAGGAGCTTAGGGAGGGTTTCCTTTGACAAGCGTTTTAAATTTAGTGGTCCACTTAAGATGGTTTGCAATTTAGGTACTATCTAGTAGTACCCAAGTATTGTCCTATAATTAATAGTAGCATTCCTTCATTATTTATTTTACTTTTCTTTAAAGGATTAATTTGTGTATTAAGAAACACATCATAAGATGGTGTTTATTAACCACATGTATTGCTCCTAGACTCCTATACAAACTAGTCTTTGGCATCAAATTGTCTCCTATACAAACAAGTCTTTCACATCAAATTGTCTTCTGATTATGATGGCCTCCTTTCCAACCCTAAACCTCAAGCGCTTGGTGAAATACCCTAATGTCTCACAAAATAGAACAAATACCCTTCACCAACTCAATTCAAACTTGCATGAAAACAATCAACGGCACCATCCCCTACACCATCTTTTTCATCATCATTATTTTCGCTATCAATATGTTGTTCATCCCCATCGTCATCATTAGCACTCAAGTTTAAGTCAATATCGAGTCCCATGAGCACCTAATAGAATAGAAACGATAATACATTAATTAGCACTCTTAAAATAAATTAAAAGCCTAAAAAACCAAACTTATAACAAGTACAAAAGCTAAAACAATTGATATATACATATCAAAAGTCAAGTCTTGAAATTTTTGTCTTAGACATCAATTCGCCAATGCTCAGTAAAAAGTAAAAAAAAAAAAAAAAAAAAAAAAAAAAAAAAGACCAAAATCAGAGGAGAAAGAAAAAGAAGACCACTGCAGGAGGGAGTTCAAATAGAATAACTTTCAAAATCAAAGAATAAGGGCATCCCTACAAGAATAAACAATAGGCAATAGAGTAACTTTGACAAGTAGAACCAAACATTCAGTAATTACATTTACTTAAACCTAGAAAGAAAACGATAAATTTCGGGTTGCTACTACTATGTAGGAGGGAGTTCAACTGATATAGAATGGAGAAAGGGCAGATACAACAACAAGAATGTAGATTATATATAAGAGGCCCTTCAACTAATGGAAAAGAAAAGCGCCATTAGGATTTGGGAGAGGCACGAAGGAAACACAAACGTCAAATTAAGTGAGCGTGAGACCAAAAAATAAAAAACAAAAATAAGAAAGAGAATAGAGTCAAAAAAACAAAAAAAAAAAAAACTTGTATATGTTGTAGGCCTAATTGATTGAGCGATCTAGGGAGAGAGTGAGAGGGGTGCGGCAAGCTTTAGAGAGAAGAGAGATTGATTTAATTGTGAGGTGTGTTTGATTCACCCCATTGTGCCTTTATTTATAGTAGTAGAAAGGGTAAATAACTTTCCCTTTAGGATTACAACATTTAATAGGTAATCTAGTCCTAATAGGAATATAAGATACTATCCCATATCCTCCAGGATTTACACAATCACATTCCTATTCTAAATATGACTGCAACATTATAATAATATTAATAATATAATAATTAGATTTTGTTGTAGCCTAATTTACTAAACTATTCTAGATAGGGAATAGGGACAGGGGTCAGTGGCAAGAGAGATAGTGGAGAGATTTAACTGTGAGGTGTGTTGTATTCCACCCTATTGTGTCTTTATTTATACTAGTAGGGAAGGTTGATTCCTTACCCTAATAAGATTACAACTCTAATAGGATAATATCCAACCCTAGAGAATCTTCTAAAGATATCCCAAATATACTAGATTTACACAATCACATTCCTATATTAAATATGACTGCAACACTCCCTCTTGAGTGTGTAAATACTTAAACAAAACATCGCATCTGGTTTTCGGCAAATGAAGTAGATCAGTTAATGAAGTCGTCGGCACATCGGGTGAATGCGAGTCTCAAATTAAAGAAAGTATGCATTGGTAGTAAAAGTCACAAAAATCTCACTATGGTAAAATCTAAGGCCGGTTCAAAACCTATAGACTAAGGAGAAAAGTGAGAAGTATGCACAATATCTAAAATAAATGTGATAAATGACAAAAGTTATGAACCTCAATGGATTATGATCATCTCAGGATGGGTGCCTCATCAAAACCTTATTAGGTAGCAAAAATCCAGTGGGAACAAGGCCCCTAATCGTAGGAAAAATGAATACTTTAAGATCAAATGAGTATACTTCGGGATACTCCCCCTGAGTTAGACATAACTTCCAAATAAGAGAACTACAAGAAAATCAACTCGGTTAATTTACACATACTGGTTCCTTGGACGAGCTTCTGAAAAGTAGACTTAGGCAATGACTTGGTGAAGAGATCAGCCAGGTTGTCCTGGGAACAGATTTACTTGACTTCAATGTTCTGCTGTTGTTGCTAGTGAGAGTAAAAAACTTTTGGTGCAATGTGCTTAGTGTTGTCTCCTTTGATGTATCCCTTCTTTAGTTGCTCGATACATGCAACATTGTCTTTGAAGATTATCATAGGAAGGTCAACGGCGTTAGAAATACCACTAGTGCTTCAAATGTGTTCCATGATTATTGTCAACGAAAAGCATTCACGTGAGGCTTCATACAAGGCGAGAATGTCATCAAAGTTCGAAGAAGTCACAACTAGCATTTGCTTGGTAAACCTCCAAGAAATTACGGTGTCTCCAACGGTAAAGACATAACCCATTTGACAACATGCCCTAAGTGGGACAGACTAATAACCTGCGTTTGCGTAACCAACACGGCGAGAATCAACCCGAGGACAGAGGGGGCGATGAATCTTATCGAGGATTCATGGGTGTAGAACAAGCCTAAATCCATCGTACCCTTGAGGTAGTGGAAAATGTCTTTAACACCATTCTAGTGTCTACGTGTAGGCGCATTGTTGTATCTTGCCAGAAGATTAATAGCGAAGGAGATGTCGGGCCTAGTGTATTGAGCCAAGTACAATAAAGCACCAATTGCATTTAGGTATGATACTTCAGGCTCCAAAATCTCTTCCACATCCTCCTTGAGATGGAAGGATCTCATTTAGCATTTAGAGTCCGAACGACTATAGGAGTACTCGAGGGCTTTGCTTTATCCTCATTAAAACGTCACAGCACCTTCTGGGTGTAGTTGGATTGATGTACTAAGATTCCATCTGAACAGTGCTAGATCTTCAAGCTGAGACAGTACCAAGTTTTCCTAAGATCATTCATCTCAAATTCTGACTTCAAGTGAGCGGTAGTTTCCTCAAGCTTTTCAGGAGTTCCGTTGAGGTTCATGTCGTCGATATGCAAAGATAGCGAATTCGAAATGTGACTTCTTAATGATCATGCATGGGCATAGATCATTGTTCACATAACCCTGACTTGTCAAATTTTCGCTCAGACGGTTGTACCACATCCATCCGGATTGTTTCAATCCGTAGAGTTATCTCCTCAATTTAATTAGGAGGTGTTTGATGGTCTAGAACTATTTGAATCAGTCAATGGAAGTCCTTCTGGAACTTTCATGTAGATTTCTATATCTAGATCCACATAGAGATACGTAGTTACGACATCCATAAGCTGCCTGTTTAGTTTTTCGGAAGTTACCAAACTAATAAGATAGCAGAATGTTATGACATCCATTACGCTAGGAGACGTGCTTTATATCGCACTATTTCATTCTTCATATTACGCATCATGTGGTGGAGAAAGAGCTACGAGCCCAAACACTTGACATTTTGCAAGCAAATCGACCTGGATTACTTGTTTCCAGTTTGACCAGTCAGTTCTACGTCGACATTCATCAACATAACATAGTTCAATATAATCGCTAAGTATGATGTCAATAGTTATTGTGTATGCAAATACATCGTCGAGGATCATCTAATTCTAATTCCAAATTTCATCTAATTAATATTGCGTAAGGGACCAAAATCTTGCAATTCTTGGGAGGTCGATTTGTCTCATCTAAGACATAACCATAATATAGAATAACCTCATGTGTTGAATAGATGAGTAAGCGATGGTCGATTTAAGACTAGGTTCAGTAGTTTTTTTTTCCTCTTCCGAGTTTATGAATCCTTTGAACCATGGGGTCTACCATGTTCAGGGTAAGAGTAGATAATTGGCTAAGTGCCAATGTACCGGGCCACGTGGGAGGTGTGGCCGACCCTTTTTTAGGGACGACTCGTCCTTTTAGGGCGATGTTACGGCGTATCTTGGTGCGTCGATCCTTACAGGTGCGTTTGTAGCTGGTATATGCGATCTCATCACCTTTGCTAGATTAGTAAAAACATCTGTCATGCTTTGAGCAACGCTTTGGAAATCTAGAATACGACACACTTCAATTTTAGACTGGACAGTGCGACAATCTAAATGAGACATAGTGAGAGCATACCATAATAATTCGCGTCGTTCTACAGAAACGTTAGCGTTCTTATCTCCCTCTAACGACTGGAAGACTATCTCATCAAATTAACAATCCACAAAATGTGTGCTAAAGAGATCTCTTGTCAAGGGCTCTAAGTAGACATAGATTCATATTCTTCTCTAGAAACCCATTTTGGTATGTAATGGCAGTGCTATTTGAACATAAAATGCGCCCCCATACATACGTAAATGCTAGATGTCATGCTCTTATCCAGTAACCAACTGTAATGGTGAATGATGTATGAATGGGGCTCAAGCGGACCAACATAGCTACGTACAATATTGCATAGCCGCAGGAAGATATCGGCAATTTGGTTTGCATAACCAAAGTTTGAGCTATTGATTGAAGGCGATTTATGAAAATTTCTGCTAGGCTGTTGTGGGTGTGAACATCGGGTACATGATGTTTGACTTCAATCCCAATTAAGATGCAGTGATCGTCAAACGTTTGTGACGTAAACTTTCCAGCATTATACAATTGAATTGACTTGATCATATAATCATGGTGGTGAGCCCTTAGCTTAACAATTTGAGCTAAGAGTTTCGCAAATGCAGCGTTGCGTGTGGACAGTAAGTAGACATGTGACCAACATGTCGATGCATCAATCAACACCATAAAGTATCTAAATGGACTGCATATTGGTTAGATAGGTCCACAAATATCCCCTTGAATCCTCTAAAGAAACTTAGAAGGGTTGTGAATAATCTTTTGTAAATGAGGGTTGAGAATTCAACTTCTTCAAGGATCATGCTTTACAAGGAAAAAATCCAATGTAAAAAGGTAAATTATGCCCATGCGAAGATTTGAGGATACAACGCATCATGTCCTGTCCAGGATGTCCTATTAGGTCATGCTAAAGCAGCAAAGTTCTCTAAAACCCGGGCTCAAGGCCGGCCATATGGTAGGTCTCTATGTCATGAATGGTTGTTATGTACAATCCACTAGGGAGACGTTCCACTTCTCGTGAATACGCTTCTGGCCATACTCATAAGAAGTGATACAAAGAAATTTAGAACCATTCTCTTCAATGGTTTCAATATGATATTTATTATCTCGAATATCTCTAAAACTCAGCAATATTCTTCTAGAACGACGAGAATAGAGGGTCTATTTAATGGTTAATTCAATATCATTAGACAACATTATACGGGCCTTGCCATATCCTTCAATCAGGTTCAATGAGCTTGAGAGGGTTGTCAGAGGTTCATTTTTAACACGAAGTTAGTAAAATAGTGTCGCTCACATGCATAAATATAATTCCATTCATTCAATTAATCAATTGAGAAATAATATCCATAAAATAATTATCTATAATTCAAAACAAACCAACCAAACAAATTATTCCAAAGACTCAGAAAAATTGTCCAAAAAATTAAACCATAAATCTAGAAAATAGAGGGGGTTCGGCCACTCCTTATGGATTTGGCCACTAAGGGTAACAAGACCCTAAAAACATGTCTAGAAGAATAAGTTTTATTCTTCCATACGAGTTGATGCCCCCTAAAAATATGAAACCTCCATAGATGTGGTAGTATCATTGGGACGGTCTACATGTGCAAAGTTAAACTCATGACGGGAAGGATACTTGGTAATAGCCTCGGGGGTAGTTCGGCATACGTGTGACCAGCAGTGTTCTAAAAATCGGCCTAGGCGCTGGGCCGCGGAGCTCCGATTTGATTTAGACCAAAATGTTCAGTAAGACGGGGAGGACTCAGGCGGTCGCCTAAGCGCTCGCTAGGCGGCAGTCTAGGCGGTTTGAATCTCGTTGCAAATCCCAAACTTGCTACAATTTTTGCAACGGATTTACAACTTCCGATCTCGTACGTAGCAGCAGAGATTTTGCATCTCGTCTCTGTGAAGATCAGGGAAAAGAGAATGCAAAGAGAGAGAGGTAACCGGCTAATTTCTGCAACTCGTCTATATGAAGATGAGGGAAGAAAGAGTGCGAAGAGAGAGAGAGAAAGAGACTGAAACATTTCAATATGTGATGGCGAGGATTGGGATCTCAAATCCAAGGAAAAACTGATTTTTATATTTTTAGAAGCTTGGGATGTATATTATATATATATATATATATATATATATATATATATGTTATATAAATTATAAATTATTTAGATAATATTTTTTTTTCCTAGGCAATCATATTATATATGTACATAAAACATTCACATATGTATGTTCTTCTATAAGAAATAACATATTAGTCAATAATTATTTACATTTGATATAGTAAATTTAATTAATTCATAAAATATATAAGAAATTTACCTAAATCCGCCTCGGCCACCTAGGCGCCCCCTAGATCCCGCCTAGCCTCCTAGGCGCTAGGCGCCAGCCCGCCGCCCGACTAGCACCTAGCATTTTTTAGAACCTTGGTGACCAATGGTTTTTTTGATCCACAGTAGTAGCCCATGTCCATTGCAGTGGAATTCGATTGACTGGCAGTTTTTCCCTTGTTCTTGAAGTTTGTGGCCTTAGGGGCAAATGGATTGCGTTTTTGGGTCAAATTTCCTTCTTTGGCAGGGCCTCTGCTCTGTTGACCTTGGGCCCATGGCTGGCATTTCTACCTATTTCCATGGCCATGATGATTCTTTTGTCGTTTATGACTGCAAGAATTAATCGTATGTGCTTCAAGAAGAGCGTTCGAGCTAGTGGGTAGAGTAAAACAGAGATCAAATCCATAAATTTGGTGAACTTTTGTGCCCTATATTGTTAATGCAAGAGAATATTGGTGGCATTGAAGGTCAAATAGATATTTTTCAAGAGATCTTCTTCGATCAAGTCCTTTTTACAGAGCTTAAGTAGTGATCTGATTCTACAAATTTCAGAAAGTATTCATTCACGAACTTGAAGTCTTGGAAGCGAAGGTGTTGCAAGTCGTGTCTTGCTTCAAGAAGTAAATGTCTTTCTAGTGATCGAAGCGATCCTCCTCAGTGAGGTACTAGGTCTGCAGTGTATCATGGATGTGTCTTCGGATGAAGATCATAGCAGTTGTTTTCTGAGCTTCATCAACTGAGAGGTTCATAGCCTCTTCAATGGTGGCTCAAATACTCTTTGCGGTGAGATGGAGCTTCAATTCTCAAGCCCACTTCAGGTAGTTTGTTCCATATACTTCCAAAGTGATGAAATTGAGCTTGTTCAAGTTCGACATGTCCCTAAAACAGAAGGTATAACGAAAAAGTGGTTAGTTATATGGTAAGTCATAGACATACAATTTCGAACATTTTGGTTCTATAGACATGTATAGGGTTAATTTAAACATGAAAGCTTGGGGTTCATGGGTAAGTTTTAAATGAAAACTTCGGGTTACAAGGGCACTAAATTTGAAACTATAGGTTCAATTTAGTTTAAGAATGATTAATTCATAAAAGAGAGGTTCTTGCAAGAACATAGAATATAATATGATGATTGAAGTGTAGTGGATTTGAGTTTCTTCGGAAACTCAAATGTGAGAGCTTTGGGACTATGAAAGGATGCCAATTGTTGGAAGTAGAAAAATATATTATTGAATCTTTGATGTCCAAAAGTGATCTTTAGGTCAACAATTTTGGACTTCTTGTCAAACTAATGGAATGTTGGTCACTTTTCATTGATTCAATAGATCGGGAATGTGGATGCAAATTTTCGCCTCCTTCTCCCTTGACGAAAATGCACCTACAAAACAATGACACTTAAGATCAATGCCAAGAGCCTCACGCGCCCACGATGAATGGGGGGGGGGGGGGGAGCTTTGGCAGAAGAATCTCCGATGCCGAAGTTAGAATTTGAGAGAAAAGTGTTTATAGAATTTTTGATAAAGATTTGGACTTAGTTTTTTAGAGAAATGTGGGGCTATATATAGGGTTGTGGCTGGCCTTATTTGGAGAGTAAGGACTGGCCACTTATGGTGATATTTTGAGTATTATTGCAAGATATTATGTCAAATAATATCTTGCAATTAATTGGGTAATTAATCCCAATTTGAAAAGTATAATCGGGAATTACCTTGTGGGTGAGGATTTGATGAGGGGGCTTTGAATAAATACCATTTTGATCACCTTTGACCTCGATTGAGGCGTTATTGTCCATTGCATGTGCGTGGGAATCTCGGTGTGCCTCAAGGGTAATTTTCTCTTTTTCACCCGAAAGTCCACGTGTCGCCTCCACAGTTTTCTTGATTATTTTTGGCTTCACAAATGCCCCCACCCCTGTTGGGCTGCTCGCAGGAAAGGGCAACAGGTGTAAAGATCTTCTCTTTTTAGGAAACACATAGATTATTAAATCAACTTCAGAAAGCAATTTATTCTACCCTACAAGAAAGAGAAAGTTAGAGGATATTTGTTCCCATTTCCCTAGCAATCTTCTACACTTGCCCATTTAAAGGACCATCTTTTGTTGCTTTCTTCGTCTTCATGCTGCACCAAGGTATGAAAAATTAATTTTTCCCCATCTTCGTAATTTTTGGGAGCCTCGGGGCTTGAAATGTGGCTCGACGGGGGTCGAGGATGTGTGAAAAATTGGTTGGCATGGCCCAAGGCATGTTTACAATGGCTGGCTAGCTGCCGTTGGCTTGGTACGATAGTGGCTTGGTGCGGGCCGAGGTTCAGATGCAGTGGCGCGGGGTGCAGTGTTAGGCTTGGCTTGGGCCAAGCTTGTGAGGCGCTAGGGCACTGGATTTGGGCCAAGGAGGCGCGGTCCTTCTCCATTTTTTATTGGGCTCAAGCTTGTGCTGATATGGGAGGAAGGGAGGCTTGGGCTTTTCTCTTGGGTTGGATGGCTGGGCTTCAGTCTATGTGAGAAGTGAGAGATAGAGGTGCAGGTATGCCAGCCCCCTTCTAATTGAATTGGGCCATGGCTTAGGTTTTGGGTCATGGGGCCTGATGTGTCGATTGCTCTCCTTTTTTTGGTTATGTATCCGTCTAACAAACTTATCTTGCGTCTTTCTTGAATTTGTTCGAGCATGTCTGCTTCAAGCCACAAGAATGATGATGGTGTATCGCAATTGTATCGTCAAGGTAGGTCCTTGAGTAAGGTGGGCTACTTCAACGCTATTCACTTTAAAATTAGCTCTGATGAGTCGTTTAGAGACTTTCTTGAGGCGTACAGGCATGTCATTCCGACAGGGGTGTGTGTGAAGCGTGTCAAGCAAGGTAGCAGTCGTACGCCATGTAGTGGGGCTTAGAGAGCCATCAAGTTTCATCTCTATTACTTTGTGTTGGGATTCACTTTCCCCATGCCACGTATCTTCCAAGAAGTACTTTGCTCCATGAAGTGTGACCCCGCTCAATGTTCTTCGAATGCGGTCTATGTGATGATGGGGTTCCTCAATCTAAGCCAATTCTTCGACTTAGACTTGACCATCAACGAATTTTGGTATTTCTTCAACATAGGCCACATTAAAGGAGTTGGCAGCTGCGATCCCGCCATAGGCTCTTTGATCATTCGAGCAAGGGAGATCATGATTGGGCCAAGGAGACTTTAGAGATAAGCGTAGAGTGGAAGTCTGATTTTTCCCCTGAGCTGCTTAATAGACTGATTAGTTGTTAGGCTGCTTTATACTTTTGCTGAGCTGCCTTTTGATTTACTGATTGTCTTTCTTTGCTCTTGTAGATTCAGAATTTGGCTCGACTCCTAAGACATCTCTAGATATGAAGAAGGTGTATATTGTACTAATTATCCCTTCTGAATACCATGAGTGACGTTGGTTGCTCAATCCCTTATGAATACCATGAGTGGCATGGAAAAAAGAGATCTTCCCCGTCTGCTCAAGAAATGTCGATTGAGAAAAAGCCAAAGACTTCTTCCACTACTTTCGAGGGTTAGCCGATTGTCCCCAGGCTTGTGATTAACTTGACTTGTTCCAAGGATGGCTAGTACAATTGTTGATAAGATTGCTCAGCGTAGAGGTTCCATCATACCCCCACTGCCAATAGTTGTGCCAAAATGTCTGTTGGGGGTTAAGTCTGGTTCACCTTTGGAGAGGCTTGCTACTATGAAGAGCAATAAGGTGGACTCTGCTGCTAAAGTGGCGCGAAAACCCATTCCCCTCACTGTTGAGACTGATTCACCTGCTGAGAAAAAAGAGGCTGCTCACATGGGCAGTTGTGAGAAATCCACCAAGCCTGTTTCATAGGAGGTTGCTGAGATTTATGCGCTCTTGAAACCATAGATGTGTGTGCCAAGCTTGTTGATGGCGTTAAAAGGGTTGTCTGCATAAGTTGCTTGCGAAGCATACAACCAAATATATGAGGACCGCTTTGCTTGCTATGATGCAAAAAATAGCAATTTTGGCAGCAAAGTCTATGCTCCTTGACCAAGAGGATACCAAGGCTGCCAAGGGAGTGGCAAAGACTATGGCACCCGAAGCCTATTCTTCGACCAAGAAAATCAAGAGGTTGGAATGTGAGCTCGCTGCTTTGAAAGGGTCTTATATCTCAGCCCCTACTTCTCTGTAACTTGAGACCGCTCGCCAAGAGATCATGGATTTGAAGACTAGGCTTGATGCGATCCATGTTAAGTATGAAAGCACAGAGAAGAAGATTGGATGTTACATACCTCATATTCAAAATCTTATGAAGTGAATCTTTCTTATATTGAATGGTTTCAATCCTATTTTATTGGAGAATAAGATCTTATATCGATCATATGACAGGATGAGTAAATTAATGT
This sequence comes from Cotoneaster glaucophyllus, assembly GCA_036320875.1. NCBI lineage: Eukaryota > Viridiplantae > Streptophyta > Magnoliopsida > Rosales > Rosaceae > Cotoneaster > Cotoneaster glaucophyllus. The sequence goes on from CM070072.1 coordinate 14,091,343, forward strand.
AACAATGATCCCTCAATTTTAACCCAATTGGAGCAATGGTCCTTCAACTATAAATCCATTACCATTGGTCACTCATGGCACGTTTACGTACCCGTAATCGGAATCAATTTACGAAATTGGATTCCAATTACGGGATACACCTTTGTTTACGTAATCTTGGGGAATCAAAATACATGTGGGATCCACATGCATTAAGGAATCCAACTCCTAATTTTGGAGGAATTGGACTCCCTACATAAGGGAGGTATTTCAATTCCTTGTGACTTGAGGAATCTGAAATGGATTTTATTTACCAATTATGCCCTCACTTGTTTCTTATTATCCCAACATTGCCCTTAATTTGACACTCATTATGCCATCTTTTAATAAATAATTTATTTATGTAAGGGCAATATAGTGATCAACCGAGTTTTCATTCCGATTGAAGTGAATTAGTAAACAACTTATATGGACTCAACATGATTCCTACTTCGATTCCAGACAGTTTTAGTAAACAATTTCAACAGAAATCTGATCCTGATTCCATCTCATTTCAATTCATCCTCAATTTGGTTAAATTCAAGGGACCATCGCTACAATTTACTCACACAATAATGTACAGTTAACAGTGGGAGTCTTTTCAGAATAATGGTTGGACTGATTTTAGGTGTGGGAATCGGTTTCCCTTGTAACTCCATGGGGGCACTCGTGAGGGGGCGTGTTGAGAACATATCTAGCAATAGATGGTAAGTTGAGACAATATGGATGGTAATAGTGATGATGTTAGTGGTGAACTGCACTGGGCCTGAAAAATTTATCATATTTTACCAAAGCCTTTTGAATAATACCCCACCTACTTAATTACACATGTGATTAAGTGTGTGGACAATACAAGTATGAATATCAATTTAAATTGAAGAAACATGTTTCATATGAAGTGGTTCCCCTTAATCAAGTTGCATATGTTAACCATAAGTGATAAATTTGATAGTTCTTGAATATGATTCTTAGAGAGGATAATAAAGGATTCGAAGATAAAGAGAGAAGAGGAAAATCTATTATCTTTGATATTTCTTAATGAAGAAGTTATTACATCACACTTGTATTTTTAAGCAATGGAATCTAACAACCTTCACTACCCAACTCTACATATGAATGACAAGTATCACAATCTCTAACCATTGAATATACTCTAACATTCCCCCTCAGGATCATGGTTGAATAATCCAAGCATGAGATTGTTGCAGCGTGTTCGAAACAAGGGTGCACTAAGACCCTTTGTAAGTATATCTACAAACTGCTCTTGAGAAGACACAAACTGCACTTCAAGTTGCTTCTTGGCAATCCATTTGTGGATAAATGAACATCAACTTCGATATGCTTGGTTTTCTGATGGTGAAAAGGATTAAAAGATAGGGCAATCGCATACAAGTTATCACAAAATAACACAGGATGAGCAACGACTGTGATCTGCATAAATGAAAGCAATTGTTGAATCTAATCTAGTCAGTTGAAGTAGTTGCATTGCATGATATTCTGCCTTTGTGGAAGATCGTGATACCAATTGTTGCTTCTTGGAAGACCAGGAAATGAGATTGGATCCCAAAAACACAACTAAACATAATGTTGACCTATGATCAATTAGATCCTCGGCCCAGTCAGCATCACTGAAAGCTTTTAATACCAAACCCTTTTTTGAATATCAAGTTGCCTCAATTTCCATCCATGATGTGCACTAAAGCCAAAACCAACCTAACAATAGTAAATTTAACAACTCGACTGAATGTCTCTCCATAATTAAGCCTTGGTTCTTGACTGAAGCCTTTTGCCACCAACCTAGCCTTAGGCTTGACAATATTACCATCAGAGTTCTTCTTAATTTTAAAGATCCACTTACATCCAACTAAATTCTTCTGTGAAGGAAAAGAAACCAAAGACCATGTACCCTGAGAATGTAAAGTCCCAATTTCCTTGTGCATTGCTTTAAGCCAAACTAGAACCTTAAGTGCACTTTTGTATGAAGTAGGTTCAACCAATGACAAATCCACAGTATTAGAATCAACTAGAATTGTCAAGGAGGCCTTTTTCTTAATTATACTTGTCTGGCTTCTAGTCTGCATTAGATGCATGTTGAGTGGAGCAAAGGGAAGGACCACTTGAAGATTTTCAAGATCAAACAAAAATTCACAGGGAGTAAGGAAGAGTCACTTGGAGTGCTACTATGGGATGAAATATTGGACAACATGTATAGGTTGTGAACTAAGGATAGATGGTGAACTTGATGAATTATGTAAGGGTTGTTGTGACACAGATGGTGATGATGGAAACACTAGCAAATTGTCAAGAGTTATGACTAATGGTGGTGGTATGCAACACTAGGAATAGAGTGAGCATAGAGCTGTGTTAACTGTTTTATCAAACTTGAATAAGGAAACTCTAGTTCGTTGAAAAACAAATGTCTAGAAATGTACACCTTGTGTTAGAGACATAAATATACCTTTTGTATTGATATGCATAGCCAAGAAACACACATCTGGTTGCTTTAGCTTGCAGTTTGGAACTATTGTATGGTCTCAATAATGGAAAACATGAGCAACCAAATACCTTCAAATGTGATATAACAGGTAATTTTCCAAACAAGAGTTGAAATGGGGATTTGTGCTGTAAAAGTGAGGATGGCATTCTATTTATAAGATACATAGCTATTTGACATGCAAAAGACCAAATTTGGGAAGGAAGTTGAGCATATTCAGCAAGGTAACAGTAATCTTAATGATGTGCCTATGTTTTCTCTCAGTTAGGCCATTTTGTTCAAGGATATAAGGACATGACTTGTGATGTATAATTTCCTTGTCTTGCAAGAAAGTGCAATTTATGATTGACATATTCTCCACCTCCATTGGTTTGTAAAGTTTTAACAGAAGTTGAGAATTGAGTTTGCTCAAATGCACAGAATGAAACAAATGAAGAAAATAAGTCTAAATTATTAACAACAGGGAATAACCAACAAAATCTAGTACACTCAATAAGAGTGACATAGTATTTAAAACCATCCATTGAATTACATGGTGCATGATCGCAAAACCATCCCTTGAATTACATGGTGCAAGATCTCAGAGACAATTACTGCACAGTCCTTTGCACAAGATCCTCCCTGTGGCTTTGTCCTCGATCCAAAAACAATTAGCATACAAAATAAGCCAATAGTTATTGTCAAGACAAATCTTGTGAACTGACAGCAAGTTATGAGGTAATTGTGGGACATATAAAATTGAATTCAGTTTAATTGGATGAACTGAAGGTTTGATAATGCTGCTACCAATGTGAGAAAATTTCAAACCTTTGCCATTGGCAGTTTGAACAGTTTCATTTGCAGGATATAGAGACGCCAAGGACAGATTTTGAAGATTAGATGGTCCTCGTATGAGTGGAAGTATGCATTTCAATCATTTTACATTAATGTAGGTGCCCTAAGCAAACACAAAATTGAGTGCTAACTTACTTTGAGGGTGGCTTCAAAGCATAAGTTGATGAACACAGCTTCAAGACTTACAAAGTCAAAAGATACTATGCGAAGGGACTTCAAAGTACAGTGAGCGAAATACATTCACTATGCAGAGGGACTTCAAAGTACAACGAGCCAAGTGCTCACAAAGATACAAACATACAAAAGCTTTTACAAAAGAGTGAAACAACACAAAAACCAAAGAAAGGTTGCCTTCTTTCACCAAATGGTGCAACAACCTTTAGTAACAAGTAGGAGTGTCGGCTGCTATTCTCACACCCACATTCCATTTGCACAAAGAGCGGCTTTAAATATGAGCACCATAAAAGACCTAGCATATGCTCCATGTAGGCCAACTAAGGAGGCACATCAGTTTGGGTTTAAGTCCATATAAAAAGGGTCAAGACACAATAGAATTGAGCTATCAAATCCAATAGATTCAAGGTTCTTTAGCCATTTTTTTATTCTCATTAAAAATTAATAAAACAAGAAAACTGAAAGAATCAAGGAACCACACTCGATTATTCTAGATTCCAACCGAATAATGCTATAATCAAATTCAGTAGTTATTCAACTCTAGTTATGATCTTGATTTTCATGATTGCAAAAGTAATATACCTTCTTCCTCTTGTTGGACGATTGAATCTATTTGCTTTCGTATCGTTTCATAGAATATTAATTGAAACATTACAGAAACGAGTGAGCATCAATGGCTGCTCAACAAATTAAATGGCCTTACATACACCAAAACTTGACTGGAATATTCTTGCTATAATTATCTTAACAGTTCAATCCAAAAGTTACTTCATATAAAGTAATGCCGCGTTTATAAGACGTTAAAAAAGAGAGTAGCATGAGTAGAATGGATGAAACACTGCAATTGTTCGTAAATAATAATCTGTACGTTCTTAAGCAATTTCAACATAAAAACGCCAATGATCAGATAATGATTATTTTTATATAGGGCTTTCAGTTTATTCCTAGGCATAATCATTCAGGAATTCGAGTAAGGTTGTTGTTATGGTCCACGTAGTAAAGACTGAATTTTGGAACAAACCCTTGCCGAAACTCAAAATTATCAAGTAGGGACCAATGAAAGTATCCTTTCACATTCACACCATTCCTGCAAAAACATCAGTGACAAGTAAATGGATACTCTTTCCTCAAACTAGTAAACATGCACTCAACTCATGAAGTTGATCTAGATTAGTAATTTTTCATCATGTACCACTTTCAACCTATCCATGGGCAACAATATCAGTACCACTTTCAACCTATCCATCATTTATACATGTACACACAAACACATGGACACACGCACAGAGACGCACAAAAGCACACACAGACCAGCCTTAGCCAAGAGAAGAGTCTCATGGAATATATACTACTTCGTTTTGTTGATTTCAAAAGAAAACAATAGGTAGGAATCACTATACAAGCGGTACTTGTTCCAGCAATATATACTACTTCTTACTCACCACCCAATTTCAAAGTCCATTAGTCTCTTTGCCGCTGCCTTGTCTTCTACTGAATTAGAAAATGGCTCAACATACTGCCCGACCAGACTGATTCCGATTTGACCACCTTGATCTCCCTTTAAATAAGCAAAATAATAAATAAACATTAGTAAAGAGAAGAGTCTCATGGATTTGATGTTAATTCCAGAAGTTGACGGTAAATGAATCAGAGTGTGACTCACGAGAAACTTATCTCTGTAGAGGTTGACAACGGTAGCATGGGCAAGGAGAAGGTTATGGCTCACAGTGTATGGCTCAGTGCCGGAATTTCCGCCTGCACATGGAGGAGCATGTTCTTTCACAGGAACCGAGCACCTGGCTGGTGGACCAACTCCAAAGTCATAACCCAGCTTGGCCATAATCAGTGGCTCGTTGATTGTGATCCAATTTTTTACCCTATCGCCATACGTTTTAAAGCATAGCTCGCAGTAGTCCTTGAAATCAGCCCTGAAAATATGTGATATGGTAAACATGAGTGTCGCAACTTTGAGAGATGAAAAGTATTTAGCATCAAAAGGTGCTTACACAAAAGAGCGGCTCAGGATTCCTCCGTACTTGTCCGTCAAGGCTTGTGGTGGGTCAAAGTGCAAGAGGGTCACAAAGGGTTGGATGCCTGTATTAAAAATCTTTCATCATGTGTATATTCTCCACAAAGCATATATATTATATCAAATATTGTTTCTTCAAGCTTAGGCGTCCTAAAACTTATTGAAAACTGAAGGCATATCACTGGTAATTAACACAAAACTATGACGATATACTGTCACCGTTCTTTGTAAAATTAAGTGTCTTACCATTCTTCAGTAATTCATCGATCACATTGTTGTAGTGATCAAGGCCCTCTTGATTTATTCCACCATTCAAGCTTCCGTCTACATGTCCAGAATTGCAAACAAAATGCATTAGAGCTCAAGTAGCGCACATCAACATGTACATAGTCGTGTTTGCTATTAAAACTTAAACCATTATTTTCGTTAAAGTTCTTACTAGGAAGAATCCTGGTCCAGGCAATAGAAAATCTGTTGGCATCGACTCCAAGGTTCTTCATAGCCACCACATCTTCCTGCAGTTACAATTGCTGGTTGTAAGGTATATGCCAAATAGAGAAGGAAAAAACACTTTTAACTTTTCTTTGGAGCTAGTAGCGAATGGAACTTGATGATTAATATGTCTTCACTCACCTTGTATCGCCTATACAAATCGGTGGCAATAGACAGATTGGAGTGGTCCTGAATCCTCTATGAGATGAAGGAAAATCACAAAGTAAATAGGTGGTAAACTATGACACATAGAAATAAGGGTATGTCAAAGAAACTAGAACTAACTAATAGTGAGTATTTGTGACGAACCTGGAAACTTCTCAATGTAGTTATCCCACGCACTTGGTCCTTTACGTGCGACATCTGTTGCTCCTTCGTGCTGCACCCAACTCATCATGGAGTATACATATTATTACATTATCAAATTTTGCGAAGAGAAATTAAAATACATATACAAGGAAAAAGTGTGCAGCTAGTTAACTACAGTTTCACACAAAAAAAATACCTGCGGAGCATCAGTCGTGACTCCAAAAACAAAATCGGCTGGAAAGTCGGACCTCTTAACATCAACGGAGGATGATTCAGCTGTCGGACCTCGTGGCCTCGCCCTAGCAAACGAAACTAGTTATGGTTGGAATTTATATATTATAATATTAATAATTATAATATTTAATTCAATATTTGAATGAAAAATACTTTAACCGTTTGTATCAAACCGTATTTGTCGTTAAGTGGGTGCCATCTTATACAAAGTGGCGCCACATTGAGTATGGACCTTTTAAATGGTGCCATCTAAACGATGTATGCATGCATCTCTTCATCAATCAATGTCTTCGGTTTTATTTAACCTCATGAAACCATGGCATTAAGTAATAGAAAATTAGAATTAATTTTACTCTTGAGAAATAGGGTTTCCCCATTTTCTTTCTCTCATGCTTCGTGTGTCAAATTTCGAGTCGTGTCTTGAGAGTACGGAATATATAAAGTTCACTAGAGTTCAACGATTGAAGTGCTTTGACTTCGGATTATAGATTGTTGAATCCTGGGAGATGGACGCCTACCGAACTACAAGCACAAGAGTAGGGGCGAAATTCTATCTTTAGGACATTGCATTTATGCAAGCCTCAATCTCCAAGTTTGTCAGTTTTTCTAACTTTATCTCTAGTCGTTTATATTAATTTCATATATAATTGATGTTGTGAATTTCTTTATGATTATTATTATTGGAATTCTTTTCTATTTCTCATATTTTCTAATATTGCTCCAACAATATAAAGATAGAAATTTTATATGCAATTGTTAGAAAATATGTTTCGAAAGATTGTGGGATGTAAGACGTATATGCAGTATACATAAAATAGTGAAGAGAGAGAGAGAGAGAGAGAGAGAGAGAGAGAGAGAGAGTGAGAGAGAGAGAGAAAAAAAACAAAAATTTATCAAACAAGTTGAAGATGATCGTTATGGAAATAGACAGTAGTTTACTCGTAACCTGTCATATTCGAAACGGTGCATTTGCTTGTCTAATGAATCGTATTCTTATCATAGTACTGATTGGTATTTTCATTTTTATATGAATCACGATTCATGATTATGATATTAATCTTGGTGCATGCTGACAATTAATTATTTAGTTATCTCTTTGTTTGACAAACCAATTTCAGATGTTATATAATTTACCAAAGAATGCGCACACAAATTTGAAGGAATGTATCTGGAACAATTGATTGCAATTTTCATGTTAAACCTTTATGAGTACAGATTAGTTTCTGGAATAAAACAAAGTGGTAGGACGGTTTGATAATTCAAACCGTATGTAATCAGGCATGTGTTCATATGAACATAAATCATAACGTTTGCCCATATTGGTTACTGATTGGGGGAAAGGATGTGGTATCTTGCCAAGCCCAAAAGGAAACGGCTATGATTGTTCAAATCCGACCAAATGCTTGAAAGACTAAACAGATGCCATCTTTCGAAAAATGTTGAAAGGGCATGATGACTTATGGGTCTTTTGTCAGAAAGCAACTATATTGAGTTACAGAGATGTGGTTATGAAATGATCCTTTCAGACTAACGGAAGAGATCAATGGTGTCTATGAATGGCATCAATTTGCAGTTGGTAATCATGCCTTCATGCTAAAGACGTAAATGGAGTATCTTTTGCATTTAAAATGAAAAGATATGTTAATTGGTAAAACAACCAAACACATATGTTGGATTACATGAATCGTACCATGAGTCACAACTAATTGAGAAGGCATTCGGTGCTTTAGCCAATCAGTTTGACTAGTGTTGTTCGTGGTTGGGGGCTGATATGGCTTGATTCAAAAATTTACTTTATCTGCAAATTTGGAACAGGTACTATTACCAGTTCGTGAAATGGGTTCCTTTTCAGGAAGGAATTAAGCTGAATTGATGCATTTAATCCACTATGATGTAGTTCTTTCTTTAGGAAAGAGAAGAAAGCCCTCCTTGTGGATGTATTTATTGCAAAGTAGTTTTGTACTCATAGTGGCAAGTTTTGAAACTTAAATTTTAGTATCAATCAAATGGATTGATTAGCGCTAGTATAATCAAATGGGCATGAGGGCCTGGAGGTTTTAATATGTTTCCTCCTCACCAAATTGTGTGTTTAGGGTTCTTATTTTGCAGAATAAGAGTTATAACGTCTAACTACGTACAGATTGTATTTCAACCACAATTATGAAAGAATTGTGGGGGTCGGTTAAAAGTAATTTGCGAGACATTCAAGATGTCATCTATTTTATTGAGTAATTTGAAGGTGTGAAGAGGTTAGAGATCTTCTTACAAATACCTTAAATGTGGGAGAAGTCTACTTCATAGTGTTTGCAAATTACTTACAAAAGTCCCAACATATATATACTTTTGAGGACTTGAAATTGAGAAACAACTACTCTCGTATGAAATATAATTTCATAAGATGGATTGTGTACACCATTAAAAATAGTCAACCTAGTAGTGGATCTAATTATGAAAGGTTAGACTAGAGAGTAAGTTGATCATCGAGGGGAATGAGACAAAAGCCAACATAACTAATGAATCAGCCGAGCGGAAACCTAACTTAGTTAATTGGAGATCTCATGGTCTAAGTTCAATAGGCAAACTGGTTGGGCATGATTTAAAGAAGTTAACACACTATATACCTCATTCTTATGATGGAAGAAGTGTGTTGTCTGCAGAAGTTTTAGGATGTATATTTATACTTAATGATAGTGATATCTTATAAATAAGAGGAATATGCAGAGTATTCTTAATCAGTGGTCACCTATGTGAGAGTAGATGTGGGTCGCTTATTTGAGTATGAGATGGGTAAATTCTCTAAAGCTCTCATTAATCCGGAAATTGTTCAGGACCAAAATGAAGACAACCGTATGAACCGTAATATATTAGGATTAGCGATGTGTGTTGCTTATTGTCTTGGTTTACTGCTGCGATGAACAGTTCAAGATTTCATATCCACTGCGTCACCAAGTAAATCCGATAAGTATTCACTAGGGCAGGCTCAAGTCCAAAAGACACCTCTTCTGATGACCTCTTTTCTGCCTGTACTCTCAAATTCTTTCTAATTTTTCATTCATGTGGGGGATTGTTCGAATTTATATATTATAATATGAATAATTATAATATTTAATTCAATATTTGAATGAAAAATACTTTAACCGTTTGTATCAAACCGTATTTGTTATTAAGTGGGTGCCATCTTATACAAAGTGGGGCCACATTGAGTATGGACCTTTTAAATGGTGCCATCTAAAAGATGTATGCATGCATCTCTTTATCAATCAATGTCTTCGGTTTTATTTAACCTCATGAAACCATGGCATTAAGTAATAGAAAATTAGAATTAATTTTACTCTTGAGAAATAGGGTTTCCCCACTTTGTTTCTCTCATGCTTCGTGTGTCAAATTCCGAGTCGTGTCTTGAGAGTACGAAATATATAAAGTTCGCCAGAGTTCGAAGATTGAAGTGCTTTGACTTCGGATTGTAGATTGTTGAATCCTGGGAGATGGACGCCTATCGAACTACAAGCACAAGAGTAGGGGAGAAATTCTATCTTTAGGACATTGCATTTATGCAAGCCTTAATCTCCAAGTTTGTCGGCTTTTCTAACTTTATCTTTAGTTGTTTATATTAATTTCATATATAATTGATGTTGTGAATTTCTTTATGATTATTATAATTGGAATTCTTTTATATTTCTCATATTTTCTAATATTGCTCCAACAGTTACAAACAATCATAAAACAAAATATTATTAAGAATATGGATAGAAAACACCTTGAAAATAAACGTGAATCCAAAAGCTCTCTAAAGTAGTGCGTCCTATATTTTATGCGTTCTCTCCTCCTCTCCCCTCTTTTCAACCCTAATGGCTAAAAAACCTTATTTATACTACTAGAAAATAAAACCCTACCTAGAAAAAATCTTAGAATAATACTAGGAAACCAAATAAATTAAAATAAATTACGAAACATAATCCTAAATTGACTAGTAAAATTCGCCCAAAATCTGCACAACATCAAAACAGCCACGTTTGTGGATCTTCAGGGCTCCAAAACGGGCCAAAACAACTTGAATTAAAGCTCAAGCTGTCCCGAAAATAATTGTAGAAGGCCTCGAACCCAAAAGACATCATCTTGAACGCAAAAAAGACCACATAAGCCCAAAACGTCTCTTTGACAGCACTGCGCCCTTCTCCTTTATTTCATCGCCATAAATAAACAACTTGGTAGAAAATTATGAAACTTTGATACGAACAAGTCAATAGGCTCATGAACATCCTCCAATTAGAATCACTCCAAAATTCTTCCTTTTGATCATGTTTTGCTCCAGAGGACGTCGAATGTCCTACATTAAGAATATAAATCAAAGTATCAAAATTTTCACAAAATAACCACTAAATTATAACTAAGAATAGGGTAAATAATGCCCCATTGAACAATAAAGTAATGTATCCATATGAGCTCTCATTCCTCAACGTATTTTTTAATTATACATGAGCATTAAACCTCTGAAGTGAATCTAAGTATATGTTGGTATGACCTTAGTTCGGATCAAATTCATCTAGAAGCAATTATTGTTCCTGATGAAGCAATTTCATCTAGAAATAGGCAAAGGAAGAGAAATTAGGCACAACCTTTTTCTGGGTTCAAACTACTGCATACCGGGTTCAAACTTTTTCTCGTTCCTTTAAAATAATTTAGAGTAATAATGGATTAGAAGAAAATCTAAACGTCATGGAACGCAAGATAGGCTTACAATAATACTCGAGGTTTATTCTTACGGTTTAGGTTTACATAGAATCACTCACCCAAATAAATTATAAGAGACAACATATTTTTATATAATTTCAGTATCATTCTTTCAAATATTTTTACTTTTGACAATCTATTATATATCATTTTTAGTATCATTCTTTCATTCCTTTTTTTTTTTTTTTTTTTTTTTTGACAAAGGATCTAAACTACATATGAATAGAACTCAATTTGTCAACCAAAAAATAATGAAATTACAATTATGACCTTTAATACGTAACACAAAAAATGTGGGGAAAGAAAAAAATGGGGCATTAAAGTAATTTCGAACAAACAACTTTTTGATGTCTTTTTCTAAACCTCCGCTAGTACAAATAACAGTTTGCGCAACAAAGCATCGTTCGTCACGCAAAGGCAAAAAATGTCCCCTTAAAATTAGCCCAATGAAAACTTAGTCACGCGCAAACCGTTGCGGAAGGGTCATTAAAGCAAGGTTTGCGCGACGAAGGTAACCTGCGTCACTCAAAAGGTCTTTGCGCAACGAAAATACATACGTCGCGCAAAAAGTCTTTGCGTGACGACAATACCTGCGTCGCGCAAAAGTTTTTGTGTGACGCATCTTGTTCTCATTGTCACGCAAAGATAGGTGCGATGCAGGTATTGTCGTCGCGCAAAGACCTTTTGCGCGACGCAGGTATTGTCGTCGTCGCGCAAACCCTTTTTCTTCCTTTTTTTGACAATTTTTTTTATTTAATTGTTTATAAATATTTTAATTAAATTATAAACAATAATTAATAAACCCAGAAAAAGTATTTAATTATAATATATATATGAAAATGTACATACAAGTAGTTGTCTAGGTTTGATGCATCAAGCTACTGGTATTGGCTAGGCGAAATGGCTGGGAGGTGGGAGGTGAAGTGAGACCATGCTCATCTTCTCGTCGTGGGCTGAAAACTGGGCTTCCCAAGCATCGCAGGCTGCTTCTTGGGTCGCAATCTTATCTTTTAGGGTTTCCACTTCCTCCGTCTGGGTGATGACCTGTCTTGTGGTCGGTCTGAAAGAGGAAGCACTCGTTTCACGAACCCGCACCTTCCCCATACCCTAAACAACTTTGCCATGATGACAACCAAGAGTTTGATCTAGCATTTTAGTTAGGATCTGAAGACCTGCATTCCTCAGGTACAATGAATATACTTTTACCTAACGTCACGCCTCAACTCTATACGAGAAGGGCATCGAACCGAAAAGGTGGAGAAGTGTCTTTGACTCCCGAGCTTTCTTGCCAGCAACAGATTTCTTCTGTTAAACACACAATATACATGTTAGTGCGACTATTTGAAACAAAATTACTAAAAAAGCTTAAAAAAACAAAAACAGTAATAAATTATTATTAAAATATTATGTACATACGACAAATTTTGTGTTCGTAAAATGCTTGCAAAGCCACTCCCAATCCTCCGGCCACTCCACCAACTCGATTAGGCAACCCTCTAGGCGAGCAATCTCCGGATCATCTCATTGCTTAAAATGTACATGGAGTTCACACTTCAAATGTTTGTACCGGGTTGCTAAGTTATCCTCTAAGCAGGTGGTGGCCTCGGGGGATATGTCCTCAAGTTTATTATTGACCTACAAATATGAAAATAGTAAAACAATAGTAAGAAATTTAAGAATATTAAGATAATATACTTTGGTTTATAATATTTGTAAACAAAATTAAAAAATTATAAAGGCTAAAAATTAATAAACTAACCGACAACTCATGCCGCACTATTTTCTTCGTCCTCTCGGGAATTTCTACCCAAGACTCCCATTGCATAGGACAATGCCACCGAATAACAAAACCATAGCTGGTAGCGATGATGCTATATTGTTGTGAGGTAGCCACTCCACAATGTCGCGAGTCATAGTAATCTTGATCAATTCGTTGGACACATGTACATTGTGTGCCAGCTTCAGCATTCGATTAGGCCCCCTGGTATTTTTTTTAGCTGCCCAAAATAACTTAAATGGTGAAAACCCTAATCTTAAATTTCTACAAAAAATTCGTCAAAACCTCCCCTAATAGTATATCATTTCCCAAAAGTACAAAATAAAGGCAATATACAGATTTAGGGAACAAAGGCAATACCAAAGTTGAACATCTTTTGTAATTTAATGTCTGACTCAAATCCCAATTCCAAACATAAAAGTCTGAGGCATGATTGCTCACTATCACCAAAGATGACCCACCAGGGATGAACTGCTTGAACTTCGTATCCAATTCCACTAGATTTGGCAGTGCATCTAAAATTTGAGCGAAACCTTGACCGAAAGAAAGCCTTGGAGTATCACATGACAGTCATGACTCTTCATTCTAGAAAATTTATACCCCTCACGTTCACGCAACGCGAGATATTGGAAGCATACTTATATGGAAACTTTACAGAAGAAATAAAGTTGAAAAACTTTTTCTTCCCATTCGGCTTAATTGTAAAAAACGGATGGCCTTTCTTCAGTGTACCACCAACTCTAATCATCTACAAGGATGATCTAATACCCAATTGTTTCAAATCGAGGTGAGCTTTGATCGTGTCCTTCGTTTCCGACCTAATGCCCATTCTTCAGTGTACCACCGACTCTCTTCATCAACAAGTTGAAAAACTCTTTCTTCCCATTCGGCTTAACTGTAAAAAACGAATGGCTTTCAAAATCAGCAAACTATAACCTGAAAAAAAAAAAAAAAAAGTAAAATCAACAAATAAATAAAAAGATATATACAAAAATAATTAACTAAGAATATGATACACACAAATTAATCCAAACAATCCCTCGCAACGACACCAATTTCTTGATAGGATTTTTACCACCTGCAAAAGTAGGGATAAAAACAATTAAAAATACTTGCAAGAGAACAAGGTAGTTGTAGTATAAACGGCTCAAGCAATGTCGTTTTTCACAAGGATAGAATTAATAATTTGTATTTAAAACCAACTCTTAATTAATTTTCTAAAACAAAGTAGGGAAAATGTTGATTTTGGAATTTAAAATAATAAAAACTAATTTTAAATTAAAGCAATTAAAGAAATTAGAAAAAAAAGAAAAAAAAAGAAACGTTTTGAAAATCAAATTGTAAAAGCCTAGGGTTCCACCGTCACCAGAACAATCTTATGTAATTTTACTAATTACTTATGAATTACACATGCAACTTTGAAGGTTAGGTTTTCCTAATGCATATTCTCATCGTGATATTCCAGCAAGAACGTATATCTAACAGGCAACCATCTATGATAATCAGATGAAATATGGACATGCAAGACTCATTAAGTTTTGTGAAAACCCCTTGAAAAAACCATGCGACCCCTAAGACATGATATTCATCCTAAGTTAAATTGCAATCATTAACCACTAGAAACAATACTCAATCCTCCGGTGATATACCGACCAAATTACATCCGATTACTTATCTAAACATCCTAATGGTAGCTAAGCATTAAGATATAGAAACAGTTTAAACTCAGTGATTAATAATTCAAAGCAAGCATGCATTTTCATAAGCAGTTGAATAAAGACAACATAATTATGCTAAGGCTCGTGGACTCACCCTAGCAAACAACACTAGTTGCGAACAATCATATACAAAATATTATTTAAAACATGGATATAAAACCTTAAAAATGTAATGACATTTTAAATGGGTAGAATTACGAAAAAACCCTTAGTGACGGAAGGGTTGACTTTTGTTGATCTTTATTCGTTAATGCTTTAGAATGTTTCACTTATTCTATTTCCATAGCTCTCATCTATATGAATGCGTAGGCGCGATCGAAATTGAGTTCGGAGCTAAAACGAAGCTTCTACAATTTTTGAACGATATAGGTGATTTGGTAATTTTACAAGTGGAGATATTCCCCACCTTGGACCTCTACATGGATGACATGTGGCACCCTAATTCTGATGCCTTTCTTCCCTCCTTCCCGTGATCTCTCTCTCTCACTCTAGAACCCTCTCCTTCTCTCTCTCGTTTTCCCTCTCCTCTCCTCTCCGACGTACTCACACACACATACACATACTTACATACACGTAGACAACAACAACCATACCAAGATCACCACCACCTGGACCCTCCCTTCTCCCTCTCACTCCATCGATCTCACATTCCCTCTCATTCTCGACATTGTGCACCATCACTGTGCACGTGAATCTCCGACGAGGTAAGCTCGAACTCACCCATAAATCTTCTTAGATCGTGTTTCCTATCGTTTTGTTGTATTGATCTAAATTTGTTGATTCCATTCCATTGTTTACTGTTGTTGGTCCGATTTTTATTGATTTCATCCTAATGATTTGTCTCCTTGATCTGATTTCATTGGCTCCTCCCCGTTGTTTTGTTGTTGTTGGTCCAGGGTGTACTTAGGTTTTCACTTTACCCCTTTGATTGTTATTTCTCTCCCTTGATTGTTATTTCTTTCCAGTGATTGTTATTTATTTCCATTGTCTATTCTTTCTTCCATACTCGATTATGAAATATATACTTCCTTTCTTTCTTGGTCCTGAAATATTTTGTGACGCTAAACTCTATTTTTGTTCTTTCTTGCGGCGATAATATTCCTCAGCGTCCACATTCTGGTGTATTAGGTGGATTACAACAAGTGGCTGCTGCTTTGCACCATGCATTCTCGAGGACCAACAGGCAGAGCCGCACCTATGTAGAGATTGCCCGTAGTCACGGGTTGACTGATTTGAATATTGTGGGCGCCTATGAGGAGGCAGAATTGTGGCTTGAAAAAGTTGAGGATGTTTTTGAGGTTATGCATTATCTTGAGGAGGAGCGGGCAAAGACCATTGGTTATTTCCTTAGAGGTGGTGCAAAAACCTAGTGGGATTCTGTTAGACGATCTCGGCCTTCTTACCCACCGATGTCATGAAGGATCTTCCGGGAACTCTTTACATATTATTTCCTCAGTCCTCAGTATATAGCTAGAAAAAAAAAAAGAATTTTATGCTCTTCACCAGGGAAACATGTCAGTGACCGAACTCAATTGCTAGTTCCAACGTATGGTGAAACATGTTTTTTCAGTTTATGAGAATCAACGAGAAATTATGTACCATCTGGATATCGCTCTAAGGGATGAGCTCCGCCCTTTTATGTCGGTAGCGCAGTTTGACTCTTATGATAATATGATCTAGAAAACATTAAGAGTGGAGCGATCATTCCTAACTTTCAGCAGTCATAGTAAGTTTCAAGATCAATTTTCTTAGGGTCGA
The DNA here is from genome assembly GCA_036320875.1 of Cotoneaster glaucophyllus. Taxonomy (NCBI): domain Eukaryota; kingdom Viridiplantae; phylum Streptophyta; class Magnoliopsida; order Rosales; family Rosaceae; genus Cotoneaster; species Cotoneaster glaucophyllus. Next base: position 14,107,911 of record CM070072.1, read on the forward strand.
GGTTTTCGATCACAAAGCACTAAGGAGGGCACTTCATCATCTAATATTGGTCTGAGAAATTCCTTTTCGTTTAAGCGTCGTGGGCAAGGATCAAGATCTTCCAGTGAAGGGTCGAGTTCTGATATAGTGCATCAGTCGTTTAGCCACTTTCCACCCGCTGTTCCGATGTGAATACGTTGCGATAAACGTCACTAGGGAGATTGTGTTGCCGGGTCAAACATATGCTTCAGATGTAGAGGTACATGACATTACGCTAATGTTTGCCCTAGCAGCCGACATTTTGAGAACGTTGCATCGGGTTCAGACTAAGCTAGAGGGAACAGCTTAAGTACCCAGGAGCAGAGTCAGGCACATCAGCAGAGTTTGGGGATGGCTTCTGGCAGTTGTACCCAGAGTAATCAGCTAGGTCGTGGTAACCAAGATGCTCGGACCCGCGGAGGCCGAAGCAACAGTTTAGATCAGCAGGTTACTGGGTGCATTAACGCTATGACACAGCAGGAGGCTGATCAGGATCCTCACATCATCACTGGTATGTTATTCGCATTTGATCGCTGTATCTGTGCCTTAATTGATCCAAGTGCTACATTTTCATTTATATCATCACAGCTAGCACGGGCTGTGAACCTACAACCACTTATACAGTTACTGCACGATGAATTATTCTGTGCTCAGTGGGAGTTTAGACATTGTCCAGTTTATGTAGAAGGTGTATTGATGGAGGCAACTCTGATTCCTTTTAAATTGGTAGAGTTTGACCTCATACTAGGGATGACTGCTTAACTAAGCATGATGTGCATGTGGGTTGTAGAAGAAAAATGGTGACCTTTTCTTGATCAGTGAGAGTGAAGAATTCTTCATAATAGTATTATTTCAACCCACAAGGCAATGAAGTCCTTACACAAAAGTTGCGAAGGGTTCTTGGCTTATGCAGCCGCACCGAACAAACCTTCTGTTAGTGTTGATGATGTGCCTACAATTAAATATATATAATTAATTATAATTAATTATAAAAAAGATGGGCCTTGGGCTCTTGGGCTCTTGGGCTCTGAAAATTAAATTCTTTAATTAATTATTTTTAATTAATTTTGAATTTAATTAATTCATTTTTTTTTACCAAAAGACTCATCCTTTCAGATGAAGTCTGAAGAGTTCAGAAAAAATGCAGGGCAAAGCACCCCTTTGGAGAAGATGTCTCCCAACATACACATCCCATTCTCATACCTGTTGCGAACATGCATCCATCTACTATATATACATCCATCTGCATGGCATTTAGGACACATAAATTACAAACCTTCTTCTACAATCCAAAACATCCTTACTGAGAGAACCACAAAGAAATTCGGCAGAAGTTAAGTTTTCTGGTGCTGGAATTCTAACTTGATCGTTGAATCCTTGTGAAGCAGACTTCTGTAGAACTACAAGCACTGAGTAGGGGCAAAATTTCTGTTTCAAGGATATTGCGGTACGCAAGCCTCGATCTTCAATATTTCTGTTAAGTATTATTCATTGTTCATACACTGTTTGCATTTATTATTTATTAGCATATATAAATTTATCACAGATTGTTGACATATATCCAACACTAGTTACTTATAAAACCTGCACAAGGACATCCCCAAATGGTTATGTCTTTATCGTTAATGATAACGCAATAACTTGGAGGTCCACTATATAGACCTTAGTTGCGAAATCTTCGAAATGTTCCAAGACTCACCTCACTTCACTACGCCATACTACGAAGCATATTCGAAGTACATGTTGTTTTCATCCATCGTTGAGTCCCAACTACGAAGCATGAAGACTATGCCGCATTTATCCACCCAACCAAGACATGATACATTGACCAAATCAAGCCAAGACATATTGCATCTACATCTACATCAACAAAGCATCAGGAGATTGAAGTTGAGCAATCCAATCCCATGCAACATTGCTAACCTCTTCACGACGTCACTGCATAAGTCTACCTTCCAAAAGCTTGTCCGAGGAATTGACATACGTAATTATTTTATATGCAATGCTTGTAGTTCTTATTTGGAAGTTTTGTCAAACTCAAGGGAATATCCAGAAGTATACTCACTTGATCTTAATGTACTTTTTTCCCCACGAATAGGAGCATTTTCCCACTGTTTTTTTTACTTGACTAGGTTTTGACAAGGCACCCATCCTAGGCTAATCATATCCTTGTGAGCTTCCTACTTGCGTCCAGAAGATGATAGTTTTTACTTAATGCAACTTCTCACGTTTTTCCTCAGTCTAAGGGTTTTTATCCCACCTTGGCTTTTACCAAAGCGAGGCTTTGTGAGTTTTAACTTTTTATGCGTTCTTCAATTGATTTGAGACTCGCCCGACAACTTCATCAACTGAACTTCCTTCATCGTTGAAGACCTGATGCGCCATTTCTTTGAGTACTTACATACTTAAGAGGGAGTGTGGTAGTCCTAATAGTTTAGAAATGTGATCGTGTAAATTCTATATTATCTTGTGATATTTTTGTGGGTTTTTACCATATCTTTTCATTATATATTATCCTATTAAAGTTGTAATCTTATTGGGGTACGAAATCTACATTCTCTACTACTATAAATAAAGACACAATAGAATGATGAATCACACTTTGGAATTCACCTAATTCTCTCCATGCTTGCCGCATCCTCTTTGCCAATCTCTGTAATTCATTAATCTAATAGTCCTACAACAACAATTAATGTTTTAAAGAGTAATTTCAGTTTTTGTTGTTATTTTACACGTGTCAACGAGTTATTAGTGGGCAACACCACCTATTATGTTATGAGTACGTGTAAAAAACTCTTCCCAATGAAGCATTAAGTTAATTTAGCATTCAATTTACGAGTTACAATTCAAAAACAGTTTTATTTATTTTATCATCCTCAAGAGTGTTCAACATATAAATATATACATCTTGTTTTTTAACCTCAGTCATCCCACAGCTTTTACTCCAGCAAAAGAAAAGCATTAACATATACACCAAAAGAAGAGGGAAAAATGGGAAGATTAAATAGTTCAACTATTGTTTTGATCCTCATTTTTGTGATTGAACAAGCAATGTTCATTCCAGGATTTGCAATCTTAGCACCTTCTCCGTCTAGTTCTGAGTTTTTAGAGGAATGCAGGAGACATTTTTCTCCCAGTTGTGAAAAAGAAGTATTTGATTATGTACTCGTTAAGCCAGTGCCTGTGGATCTACAATGTTGTTTTGATCTCATTGACCTTGGTCAATCTTGTCAAAAAGCATTAGTGAATGAAGCTTTTCGCAAAATTCATGTCATAGTCAACAATGATTATGCTTTGAAATTAAGTAGAGAAATGTGGGATGGTTGTGTTAACGATACAGATGCTTACTTGGGTTACCACTAATTCGATCATGGCATATATAATAAGAATCTTGCAATGGTATATTATCCTTTCACCAAGAGTAATTAATTATGAGTTAATTATGTACTACATTTTGTATGAAGAAGGAAATACTTTGAAATTAATGATGAAATGTAAGATTTTGGCCTGAGGACTACAATTTAATCCAAACATATATCTTTCTCCTTACTGTATATTTCAGTTGCTTCTTTTACATGGTGAGCACTCACCAACATCTTATGCTTGTTAATTAGAATTCTAACTTTCGTTCCATTTTCATTGCGCCCTCTCTCTGTGTTTCGTGTTTTCTTTCACATTCTTTCAAACACCTATCCATTGTATCACTCAAATATACATGTTGAAACACATGTTAAAATCTTATGAAGTGAATCTTTCTTATATTGAATGGTTCCAATAATATTTTATTGGAGAATAAGATTTTATATCGATCATATGACAAGACGAGTAAATTAATATAACAATGATCCGTCACTTTAACTCAATTGAAGCAATGGTCCTTCAACTATAAATCCATTACCATTGGTCACTCAACTCATCAAAACGTTCAGCTATGGTCCTTCTCATTAACTCCGTTAGAACTTTCATCAAAATGAGTCACGTGCCATGTACGTGAGGTTGAATCAAAGGGCAAATATGAAAAATCAAATAAGAAAAATTGTATCAATGGTCCCTCAACTTTAATTTAACCCAATTGGAGCAATGGTCATTTCAACATAACTCATTTTGACAGAATTTTGACGAAGTTGACAAAAAGAACCATAGATACACGTTTTGAAAGCAACTGTTGAATCCAATCTAGTTCAGTTGAAGTAGTGGCATTGCACGATATTCTTCCTATGTGGAAGATCGTGATACCGTTTGTTGCTTCTTGGATGACTAGGAAATGGGATTGGATCCCAAAAACACAACTAAACATATTGTTGACCTATGATCAATTGGATCCCCGGCCCAGTCGGCATCACTAAAAGCTTTTAATACCAAACCCTTTTTTGAATAAATAATACCATGACGCATTGTACCCTTCAAGTACCTAAGTATGCGCTTGACAGCAGTATAGTGTGAAACCATAGGATTTAGCATAAATTGTATATTTGGGGCACTGAAAAAGCAATATCTGGCCCATCATTCTTGAGAAGACTATTGTGAGATATTGGAGGGCGCCAATAATGCTACAAGATGCAGTGGCATTGTCGTAGGGAGCCCCATCATTCTTGAGAAGCCTATTGTATGGTAAACGAGGTGTATCATAACTTTTAGAATCAAACATCTCCATTTTGTGTAGCAAATCCTGCAAATACTTTGACTGAGATAAGAACAACCTAGATTTGATTGAGGTGATCTGAATGCCAAGAAAATAGTGCAAGTCACCCAAGTCCTTTATATCAAACTCAGAGGTGAGAGGGTTAATAACATGATGAATGATAGATGAAGAGCTCACTATGATTATAATGTCATCCACATAGAGAAGCAAAATCACAATATCACTGCCAATCTTCTTCACAAATAAACAAGAATCTAAATAAGTGGATTGAAAACCAATGTTTGGTAGAAATACAGTTCCATACTCTTGGGGCTTGCTTCAAGCCATATCGAGACGTATGAAGTTCACAAACCAAATGTGGATTATGTGCATCTACAAAACCAGGAGGTTGAGACATGTACACTTCATCCTACAACAAGCCATGCAAGAATGCATTTTTAACATCAAGTTGCCTCAATTTCCATCCATGATGTGCACTAAAGCCAAAACCAACCTAACAGTGGTAAATTTAACAACTGGACTGAATGTCTCTCCATAATCAAGCTCTGGTTCTTGACTGAAGCCTTTTGCCACCAACCTAGCCTTAGGCTTGACAATATTACCATCTGAGTTCTTCTTGATTTTAAAGATCGACTTACATCCAACTAAATTCTTCTGTGAAGGAAGAGAAACCAAAGACCATGTACCCTGAGAATGTAAAGTCCCAATTTCCTTCTGCATTGCTTTAAGCCAAACTACAACCTTAAGTGCACTCTTGTATGAAGTAGGTTCAACCAATGACAAATCCACAATATCAGAATCAACTGGAACTGTCAAGAAGGCCTTTTTCTTAATTATACTTGTATGGCTTCTAGTTTGCATTAGATGCATGTTAAGTGGAGCAAAGGGAAGGACCACTTGAAGATTTTCAAGATCAAACAAAAATCCACAAGGAGTAAGGAGGAGTCACTTCCAGTGCTACTATGGGATGCAATATTGGAGGGTGAAGCAGCATGTATAGGTTGTGAACTAAGGATAGATGGTAAACTTGATGAATTATGTAAGGGTTGTTGTGACACAGATGGTGATGATGGAGACACTAGCAAATTGTCAAGAGTTATGACTAATGGTGGTGGTAATATAACACTAGGAATAGAGTGAGCATAGAGTTGTGTTAACTGTTTTATCAATCTAGAATAAGGAAACTCTAGTTCATTAAAAAACACATGTCTAGAAATGTACACCTTGTGTTAGAGACATAAAAAAATAATATACCCTTTGTATTGATATGCATAGCCAAGAAACACACATTTGGTTGCTTTAGCTTGCAATTTGGAACTATTGAATGGTCTCAATAATGGAAAACATGAGCAACCAAATACCTTCAAATGTGATATAACAGGTAATTTTCCAAACAAGAGTTGAAATGGGGATTTGTGCTGTAAAAGTGAGGATGGCATTCTATTTATAAGATACATAGCTATTTGACATGCAAAAGACCAAATTTGGGAAGGAAGTTGAGCATATTCATCACGGTAACGGTAGTCTTAATGATGTGCCTATGTTTTCTCTTAGTTAGGCCATTTTGTTCAAGGATATAAGGACATGACTTGTGATGTATAATTTCTTTGTCTTGCAAGAAAGTGCAATTTATGATTGACATATTCTCCACCTCCATTGGTTTGTAAAGTTTTAACAGAAGTTGAGAATTGAGTTTGCACAAATGCACATAATGAAACAAATGAAGAAAAGAAGTCTAAATTATTAACAAGAGGGAATAACCAACAAAATCTAGTACACTCAATAAGAGTGACATAGTATTTAAAACCATCCATTGAATTACATGGTGCATGACCGCAAAACCATCCCTTGAATTACATGGTGCAAGATCTCGGAGACCATTACTGCACAGTCCTTTGCACAAGATCCTCCTGTGGCTTTGTCCTCGATTCAAAAATAATTAGCATACAAAACAAGGCAATAGTTATTGTCAAGACAAATCTTGTGAACTGACAGCAAGTTATGAGGTAATTGTGGGACATATAAAATTGAATTCAGTTTAATTGGATGAACTGCAGGTTTGATAATGCTGCTACCAATGTGAGACACTTTCAAACCTTCGCCATTGGCAATTTGAACAGTTTCATTTGCAGGACATAGAGACGCCAAGGACAGATTTTGAAGATTAGATGGTCCTTGTATGAGTGGAAGTATGCATTTCAATCATTTTACATTAATGGTGGTGCCCTAAGCAAACACAAAATCGCTTGCTAAGTTACTTTGAGGGTGGCTTCGAAGCATAAGTTCATGAACCATACTTCAAGACTTACAAAGTCAAAAGATACTATGCAAAGGGACTTCAAAGTACAGTGTGCGAAATACATTCACTATGCAGAGGGACTTCAGAGTACAGCGAGCCAAGAACAAATATAAAATTCTTGCTCACAAAGATACAAACATACAAAAGCTTGTACGAAAGAGTGAAACAACACAAAACCAAAGAAAGGTTGCCTTCTTTCACCAAATGGTGCAACAACCTTTAGTAACAAATAGGAGTGTCGGCTGCTATTCTCACACCCACATTCCATTTGCACAAAGAGCGGCTTTAAATATGAGCACCATAAAAGACCTAGCATTTGCTCCACCTAGGCCAACTAAGGAGGCACATCAGTTTGGGTTTAAGTCCATATAAAAAGGGTCAAGACACAATAGAATTGAGCCATCAAATCCAACAGATTAAAGGTTCTTTAGCCATTTTTTTTTATTCTCATTAAAAATTAATAAAACAAGAAAACTGAAAGAATCAAGGAACCGCACTCGATTATTCTAGATTCCAACAGAATAATGCTATAGTCAAATTCAGTAGTTATTCAACTCTAGTTACGATCTTGATTTTCATGATTGCAAAAGTAATATACCTTCTTCCTCTTGTTGGACGATTGAATCTATTTGCTTTCGTATCGTTTCATAGAATATTAATTGAAATATTGCAAAAACGAGTTTGCATCAATGGCTGCTCAACAAATTAAATGGCCTCAAATACACCAAAACTTGACTAGAATATTCTTGTTATAAATATCTTAACAGTTCAATCCAAAAGTTACTTCATATAAAGTAATGCCGCGTTTATAAGACGTTAAAAAAGAGAGTAGCATGAGTAGAATGGATGAAACACTGCAATTGTTTGTAAATAATAATCTGTAAGTTCTTAAGCAGTTTCAACATAAAAACGCCAATGATCAGATAATGATTATTTTTAGAGAGCTTTAATAAAAAAGGCTTGAACTAAGTTTATTTTAACCAAAAACCATCCTATAACTTTTTTTAACCAAAAACCATCCCAGAACAAGGTAAAACCAACAGACAGCTCGACCACCAGCCAGTCACTCATGGGCTCTCCTTTGGCCCTCATCCTCCTCCTCCTCCTCCTCTTCGTCTCGCTGAGTACTACAACTTTCCTTTTTGAATCACCCTATTTCGTTGAGTATTGAAGAAGTTATATCTATTTGAATCTTACCCAGTTTCCGGCGACCTCCGAGCCTTTCGAGGCATTTTCCGACCAAACCACAACGAGTTAGCCATTGTGCAAGGTACCATTCTCTTCTTCTCTTCGAGAAATACGATTTTCGTTTTTGAATCACTCGATTTCGTTGAGTATTGACAAAGTTATGAGCGTTTAAAGTTTGTCCAACCCAGTTTCCAGCGACCTCCGAGGCTTTCGAGGCGTTTTCCGGCCAAACCACAATGAGTTAGCTATCGTGCGAGGCCATTCTCTTCGTCTCTGCGAGAACTACAATTTTCGTTTTTGAATCACTTGATTTCATTGAGTATTGACAAAGTTATGAGCGTTTAAAGTTTGTCCAACTTTCCGGCCGAAATCCGGCCTTCCCTTCCGTTTAGCTCCGGCGAGCAGCAACCACACCAAGCCCTTTGGGCCATGCACAAACAAACACTATATCTGGAAAGAAAACGAACATTAACACTGTCGCTGGAAAAACATAACACTGTCGCTGGAAAAATAACACTGTCGCTGGAAAAACATAACACTGTCGCTGGAAAAATAACACTGTCGCTGGAAAAACATAACACTGTCGCTGGAAAAATAACACTGTCGCTGAAAAAACATAACACAATCGCTGGAAAAAAAACACTGTCGCTGGAAAAACTAACACTGTCGCTGGAAAAAATAACACTGTCGCTGGAAATAAACTAACAGTGCAATGACTTATATTCCAGAAACAGTGACTTAGATTCCAGAAACAGTGTTACTTAAAATTCAGAAACAGTGACTTAAATTCCAGAAACAGTGACTTAACTTATAACATGGTTTTTTATTAAACAAAACTTATAACATGGTTTTTTATTAAACAAAACTTATAACATGGTTTTTTGTTAAAACTAAAACTTATAACATGGTTTTTTATTAAACAAAACTTATAACATGGTTTTTTATTAAAACTAAAACTTTTCAAGCCCTTTTCATTAATTTTCCTTTATTTTTATACAGGGCTTTCAGTTTATTCCTAGGCATTATCATTTAGGAATTTAGGGAGCCACTTGGCCGACTCTTTGGGAATTCGAGTAAGGTTGTTGTTACGGTCCACGTAGTAAAGACCGAATTTTGGAACAAACCCTTGCCGAAACTCAAAATTATCAAGTAGGGACCAATGAAAGTATCCCTTCACATTCACACCATTCCTGCAAAACCATCAGTGACAAGTAAATGGATACTCTTTCCTCAAACTAGTAAAGATGCACTCAACTCATGAAGTTGATCTAGATTAGTAATTTTTCATCATGTAATAGATTACCTACCTCATTGCCATCTTGATCCGGTACAAATGCTGAAGAATATATTGGATTCTATGTGGATCCTTCAATGATTTATCAAGCTTGGCTTCGGTAATTCCATTCTCCGTAATATAAACTGTTGGGCACTGGTAGTTTTGGTTCATGAACTCCAAAAGTTTCTGTAATCCTTGTGGATAAGAGTATATAAAGTCGATTCCTTGAGCCTGCAAGGGATGCAAATTTATTTTTCCAGATATATTTGCTACAGTCCCGTAAAATAGTAAACTAGAGAAATATATTTTCACAGTTTCACTTTTCTTACTTTAGGGCCAATTAGGACTCGATCTTTATCTGCAACAATAAAAACATGGGCAACAATATCAGAACCACTTTCAACCTATCCATCATTTATACATGTACACACAAACACATGGACAGACGCACAGAGACGCACAAAAGCACACACAGACCAGCCTTAGCAATAAGGTCATGTATAAGCTTACTTTCAGTCACAGCTATAGCAAAAGTATCACTACTGTAGGCGATTGGTGCACCAGGTTTTCTTGGTAGGTAGCGACCAAATCTTGAAGTATAGTAATTGACCCCAATGAAATCGAAGGATCCCTTCATAAGTTTTTTCTCTTCCACTGTGAAAGTCGGTATCCTTTGCTTGGCTAAGAGTCTCATAATTTTCGGATAGTCTCCGTATACCAATGGTTCCATATACCTGATAAGGAGGAGTACAAAATCATTATTATGGAAAATACGTTTTGTTGATTTCAAAAGAAAACAATAGGTAGGAATCACTATACAAGCGGTACTTGTTCCAGCAATATATACTACTTCTTACTCACCACCCTATTTCAAAGTCCATTAGTCTCTTTGCCGCTGCCTTGTCTTCTACTGAATTAGAAAATGGCTCAACATACTGCCCGACCAGACTGATTCCGATTTGACCACCTTGATCTCCCTTTAAATAAGCAAAATAATAAATAAACATTAGTCAAGAGAAGAGTCTCATGGATTTGATGTTAATTCCAGAAGTTGACGGTAAATGAATCAGAGTGTGACTCACGAGAAACTTATCTCTGTAGAGGTTGACAACGGTAGCATGGGCAAGGAGAAGGTTATGGCTCACAGTGTATGGCTCAGTGCCGGAATTTCCGCCTGCACATGGAGGAGCATATTCTTTCACAGGAACCGAGCACCTGGCTGGTGGACCAACTCCAAAGTCATAACCCAGCTTGGCCATAATCAGTGGCTCGTTGATTGTGATCCAATTTTTTACCCTATCGCCATACGTTTTAAAGCATAGCTCGCAGTAGTCCTTGAAATCAGCCCTGAAAATATGTGATATGGTAAACATGAGTGTCGCAACTTTGAGAGATGAAAAGTATTTAGCATCAAAAGGTGCTTACACAAAAGAGCGGCTCAGGATTCCTCCGTACTTGTCCGTCAAGGCTTGTGGTGGGTCAAAGTACAAGAGGGTCACAAAGGGTTGGATGCCTGTATTAAAACATAGAATTGACTTAATCAAACGATCAACATATAGGAGAATGACAATTGCTAATGGCGTGTGGTCAGTCATTGATCATTGCTTTGTTATAACTACAATTTACAGAGCGTTAGAATACTTGATGAACATCTTTCATCATGTGTATATTCTCCACAAAGCATATATATTATATCAAATATTGTTTCTTCAAGCTTAGGCGTCCTAAAACTTATTGAAAACGGAAGGCATATCACTGGTAATTAACACAAAACTATGAAGATATACTGTCACTATTCTTTGTAAAATTAAGTGTCTTACCATTCTTCAGTAATTCATCGATCACATTGTTGTAGTGATCAAGGCCCTCTTGATTTATTCCACCATTCAAGCTTCCGTCTACATGTCCAGAATTGCAAACAAAATGCATTAGAGCTCAAGTAGCGCACATCAACATGTACATAGTCGTGTTTGCTATTAAAACTTAAAGCCATTATTTTCGTTAAAGTTCTTACTAGGAAGAATCCTGGTCCAGGCAATAGAAAATCTGTTGGCATCGACTCCAAGGTTCTTCATAGCCACCACATCTTCCTGCAGTTACAGTTGCTGGTTGTAAGGTATATGCCAAATAGAGAAGGAAAAAACACTTTTAACTTTTCTTTGGAGCTAGTAGCGAATGGAACTTGATGATTAATGTCTTCACTCACCTTGTATCGCCTATACGAATCGGTGGCAATAGATAGATTGGAGTGGTCCTGAATCCTCTCTGAAATGAAGGAAAATCACAAAGTAAATAGGTGGTAAACTATGACACATAGAAATAAGGGTATGTCAAAGAAACTAGAACAAAATAATAGTGAGTATTTGTGACGAACCTGGAAACTTCTCAATTTAGTTATCCCACACACTTGGTCCTTTACGTGCGACATCTGTTGCTCCTTCGTACTGCACCCAACTCATCATGGAGTATACATATTATTACATTATCAAATTTTGCGAAGAGAAATTAAAATACACAATACAAGGAAAAAGTGTGCAGCTAGTTAACTACAGTTTCACACAAAAAAAATACCTGCGGAGCATCAGTCGTGACTCCAAAAACAAAATCGGCTGGAAAGTCGGACCTCGTAACATCAACGGAGGATGATTCAGCTGAGAAAGAGGCAATGACACATAAAATTACTAAAGTGGTAAACACGTTTGTTCGGGATCCCATAGTTGATGGCTGTGGTCGAACAGAGGAAACTAAGCAACTAAAGAAACTGATATGCAGAAGAAATGAAGAGAATAAACAGAAAGAGATGAAGAATAATAGCTTCAGATTACTTGAGAAAATCAGTGAATATTACAAGCTATATATAGTTGAAAAATAAAGCTTTGGCTCTAGCAACCTAACCGACTACACAAGACAATGTGCATGTGATTTGTTTTAGGTTTTAACTTTTGGATTTGCTTTTTAACCCAAAATATTGCTGCAATTAAGATTATGATTTAATGGAGTTCCCAGAATTGTAGCCCTTGCTACTTCATTGAGGCCAAGGGAATTTTGCACCAATGGTTTGATAAGGACAAGCTCTCCCAGTAATTACAAAACGCCAAGAACAACTGCAGAAAAGTCAACAAAGATAATTAAAGAGGGTGGTTCTGTTGGAATAGATTACAATCACAAGTATGGGTTGTGATTATCACTATAGCTAAGTTATGGGTTAAAGTGATGACTACAACCTTTCAACTTGTCATCTCATTTCTTATTCACCATACTTTTCTTTTGTCAATGTTTTCTTTCCCTAAAATCTGGGATTTCCTTATTTGTATATTGTTTTAGTTTAGTCCTTGTTTGTGTCCGGGTTGTTAGGGCAGAAATCATGGGATTGTGTAGTGGCTGAAGCCACTGTTTTGTAGTAGTTCCTTTAGCTCCTTAAAAGAGCTTGGATCCAACACTGTCGCTGGAAAAACCAACACTGTCGCTGGAAAAACCATCCAACACTGTCGCTGGAAAAACCAACCAACACTGTCGCTGGAAAAACCAACACTGTCGCTGGAAAACCTAACACTGTTTCTGGAAAAACATAACACTTTCTCTGGAAAATCCAACAAAACTCTCTGATTGTTTGGTAACTTTGCAGAAAATAGTGGCACATATTACAATTTGATTCCACAAACATTTTGATTTGTATAAACTAAAATCGAACACTGTGTCTGGAAAACTCAATAAACTAACGCCGAAATAAGTAAATTTGTATAACCCAAAACTTATATAATCTGAAACATCAATTACAAACAAATAAGCAATCTCCAAATAATAAAATTGGTTACATAACAAGGTAGCTCCCATTCTATTAAAAAATAAAAGAAAAAAAGAAATCAACCGTCTTGTATAACAACTTTGCATGAAACTTTGTTATGTCCCGAACCTCCACATCTGCTACAAGTCACGGTCTTCCTTGTCCGACTAATTTCACCAGCAGATTTAATCCTAATCTTCTTTGGCCTTCCAGACGGAACCTTAGTAATAGGAGGCCTCACACCATTCGTAAAATTATTAACATTGGGCTTATCCAAATCTGAAACGGGATTCATAACAAACTGATAAGTTTCCCGATAAAAAGATGCCTTCCAGTAATCTTCAATATATTCAAATACATCACGATTATCATGCTGCAACACCTGCAATGCATGAGAACATGGGAAACAATTGTGCTGCCATTGAACACAAGAGCATGTCCTATCATCCAAACAAACAACAAAACGATTCCACTCCGTCCTAACTTCAAAAAGATCCATGTCAGAACGACTAATCCGCCAATGCATGTCCTCTTTTAATAGCAACCTCAGCTCATTTTCTTTCTTTGGACACAAAATGGTATGAATATTTTGACCGAATAATTTCTTCTCAGCCATGCTAACCATAAGCCGAACTCTAATGTCTTCAAGAAGATCCATAAGTAGCATACAACGGCTATTCGACACCATGGCATTAAAAGACTCGGAAAGTGCATTACTCATTGATCCCCATCTCCTACCCGGAAAGTGAGCAATAGCATAGTTCTCTTTAGGCAAATCGACTATAAAATTCTTCACATGCCCTCTCTCATTATCCATAAATTCTGCAATGCAATCATCAAAATCTGATGCAGTGCATGCATAAGCACAGTTTGCTAAAAGATTCATCATCTTCTTCTTTAGTCCCTCACCAGCACCCTTTGGAAATAAGCTACTAACATTCTGTTTTAAATGAACAAGACAGTATGAATGTGGAGATTCAGGGAAAAATTCAGGAATGCACCTCAAAATTCCATCATGTCTATCCGACATAAATGTTATCACCCTCTCTTGACGCCTCAATATACGAGATAATATTGACAAAAACCATCTCCAATTTTCTATTGTTTCTGAATCAACAATAACATAAGCAACCTCGAATATCTCTGCAATAAAAAGACAAGGAATAAAATACCATAGGGTGTAATACTGTCGCTGGAAAGTAAACACTGTTTCTGGAAAAAGTGAACAAAACTACAACTGTTTATGGAAAAAAAAAACACTGTATCTAGAAAAACTGAACCACAAGCTAACATTGTATCTTCATAACGATAATAAATCTTCTGCAACTCGTATACAAAATCTGAACAAATAACATCAAATATAAAATCAGACTATTAACTCACCATCATTGCCATTTTTTGCGCAACAAGAAAAAAGTGTGCCCTTGTATTTGCTCTTGATGAATGTACCATCAATGAATAACATTGGGCAACAAAACATGAATCCTTTGATCCATGCATCATAAGAGATGAACAATCGAAGAAACCTGTTGGACTCTGGTACAACTTCAAGCTCAAACACAGATCCGGGATTGCTTGCAAGGTTAGATTCTATATACCAAGGCAACAACTTGTAAGAATCAACAATGTTGCCGTTTAGCTCAGAAACAACCTTCTCTTTACCGAAGTATGCAGTAGAGTAATCAATGTCTAGTCCGTAAAACTGCTTTAGGTTTGAAATGATTTCCTTTGGTTTGATAAGTGGATTCGACTGAACCTTGTCCTTAATGATAGAAGCAACAAACTTCCGACCAACAACTTTGTTTTTCTTCTTTCGGATCATTCCCTTACATGTATGCACATTGTGCAATTTCCGAATAACAAAAAAATCATTAATTGAACACTTTGATGCATATACACGCCAAAGACAACCGTTGGATTCTTTCCTCGAACACTCAGCCCCAATACGACTTTTATCGTTCTTCATGAAGGAAAAATTTTGTCCTAGCTAAGAACATGTGAGAACATTTGAACACATATGCAAACTAATAACACTTTAAAGTAGGCATGCATTCAAAAACAATTCTAAAACCCATGACTTTCAAAGCCTAGTGAATGGTGAACCATAAGACTCTTTAACAACATTAAAGAGAAGGAAGGTTTTGAGATTCATTACCCTTGAAGCTCATCCTTGTTTACACAAGGGATTCACCCAAGTGGAGGGCCTTCAAGTCACCTCCTAGCTCCTTGAATCTTCCTTGTGATTTTCTTCCTTTTGAATGCTCCTCTTGCTCCTTGAAGATGTAAGGAAAGGATCTCCAAGAACACTAAAGATTTAGTGTCTCTAAGTCTCCACACCAAGGATGTAGTGTGAAGAGAAGATGGATGACTTAGAGAGATTTTGATGCTAGTGAAACTCTCCCTAAGTGGCCGGCCTCTTGATGAGAAAAGGAGAGAAAATGTTTCTCTTATTTTCCTCAAGAAAACCCTAATGAGGTTATGGCTATAAAGTTGCCTTTATACCACCTCACATGTGAGTGGCACACTTGCAATTAACCCAAGTTGGGTACCACTCACCCTAGGCCGGTTTTGACTTTGTTTTTGGGTTAATTTCCATTTAGTTTTAGTTGTCACACAACCTAAACTCAATGGGCCTTGTGGACCAAAAACCCTTTTGGGCCCCGAAACCCAAAACCAACTTAAAAGCCCAATACGAACCTTTCGTAAGATTAATTAACTAATTAATTAATCTTGACCATTCTCAATTAAACTATTTAATTGCTTATCCATCTCATTTATATTTCTTCACTTTCATCCTTACTCGGTGTACGATCCATTAGGTTCCAATTAGCGAGGCAGTGGGCGATTGTTACTCTTAACGATCGATTGCGAATTGAAACTACATTTCAATTCTCCCTTTGATGAAGATTAGTGTTAGCTAATCCTCAGGGCTTCCACAAACCATGAGTGACACCTAGCAGTATGTCATGGCTACCCAAGCTAAGTAGAAGTGGTTGGAGAACCTATCCAGTTACAATTACAATGCAATACGGTCCTTCTCTAATACAATACTCTTGATCACATTGTTTAAGTGATAGTTTATTTCATGTCTACTATCCAATGTGATACTTCTCTATATGATTCATTTGAATATGACTTGAAACATATTTCCTAAGTCATATTCGTATGCT
Organism: Cotoneaster glaucophyllus; assembly: GCA_036320875.1. NCBI lineage: Eukaryota > Viridiplantae > Streptophyta > Magnoliopsida > Rosales > Rosaceae > Cotoneaster > Cotoneaster glaucophyllus. The sequence goes on from CM070072.1 coordinate 14,124,288, forward strand.
TTGGCCAAAGACTCCTGAATCATATCTCAGAGTATTCTCCTTCCACCATGGAAGGTTAGAGATCCCTTGTTGTGCATTCATATGCCTACATGACTAGATAGCTTGACCCCAACAATGCCGTGGACACTCTCGATGGAATGCCTTTGACATGATCAAAGATCAAGGACCTAACCATTAGACATCTATGATGCCTCAGGTCAAAGGACTACTTTGCATATTGCAACTTACGAGTTCTTACATGACATGTATGTTCGAACTCTCTTTTGATCGTTGTTCAGTGTACTCGATTACCTTTCGAGCACCTATGTGTTTGTCTCAGTGTCCAACACTAAATGACTTGAGACTACTCATACTCACGCTTGAGTTAACATAACACATACTAACCTTAGCGGATTGTCAATGCCCAATTGGCAATCCTATGGCTAGGAACGTTTTAGGAATGAACATAAGAGAAAGGTCTCGTTAATCTAACTTACTTAGATCACTTCTCTCTTAGACTAAATACATTCCTTGGATTCCCTTATTGCTTAAACATATAATCCAATAAATAATGATTAACAATAAGCTTTGCCCTTCATTAAACAATATAATAGTTTAACACAATAAGTATTCCAAAAGCTATTACATCAAATGAGTGGCTTTGTGGGCATACTTCCAACACTTCAAATATTTCAACTCAAACCCACACTCAACAGAGAACTTATTCAACTTATCACGAAAATCAGCACAACCTCCTTTAAAAACTTGACCCACAGATTCAATATAGTTTTCCCATTCAGAAGTCATGTAGCTATGAATACCATGAGAACCATACTTCCCTAGATGATAATTTTCACTAACAAGCGCTATAGAATCTGATGTATGGCATGAAGAAGATACACTATCTGTAGGTAACTCAATTAGATCACCTGCGCATTTATCTAAAACCAATATTTCTACCAGATTTTTTCCAACAACTCCAAGAACTAACAACATGTTCTTAACATCAGCATCACAATCCAATATACAAGTAGAACCTTCGCTCAAAGAATATCTCAACTCAAAACAACCCCGTCTCAAACCTTTAAACCTAGAGCAAAGATCAACACAAAACTGATCGAATGTACACATTGATGAAATAGAACTAATCACTGATAAACCACCATAAGTAAACTGAGCTAGCTTACCATTCTCCATAACTATACAACACAAAACAAAACAAAACAAAACAAAAAATCAATACACAAATATTAAATAAACATATAGAACATTAATACTGTATATGAAAAATTGAACAACAAAATAACATTGATTAAGGAACAACTGAACAAAAACTAAAACTGTCGCTGGAAAAACATAACACTGTCGCTGGAAAAATAACACTGTCGCTGGAAAAAACTAACACTGTCGCTGGAAAAAATAACACTGTTTATGGAAAAACTAAAACTGTTTGTGGAAAAAGAACCAAAACATAAACTAACACTGTCGCTGGAAAAACTAACATTGTATTTGGAAAAACCAAAACTGTCGCTGGAAAAACTAACACTGTCGCTGGAAAAAATAACAATGTCGCTGGAAAAATAACACTGTCGCCGGAAAAACTAACACTGTCGCTGGAAAAATAACACTGTCTCTATAAAAAGTAAACAAAAACTAAAACTGTTTATGGAAAAAATGACCAAAACATGAAACTGTTCCTGGAAAACCGAAACAAAAACATAACACTGTTTATGGAAAACCAAAAGCTAACGCTGTATCTTCGAATCGATAAAAAACCTTCTGCAACTCATATACAATTATCAACTAAATGAATACGAAATTGAAATAACATGCAGTTCTCAAATTTAATAAACAAACACAAATTGAATAACATGCAGATCTCCATCACGAAATTGATTTTCTGCGGAAACAAACGGTAAACTTCACTGACAGAGAAAAATTCAAAAACAAGTACTGGAAAACGCTATGAATATGACGGAAAACAACGATGATCTCCATCAAAGACGATGAACTCCATTAAAGACGAAAATCTGGAAAAAAAAATTACCTCGAATACAGTTTGAATAATGACGGACGATAAAAGCAACACTAACATTCAATTTGATCAGAACTTCAAATGTTGAAACGACTATCACGTTCAAATTGATAAGAATTCGAAATTCTGGTTCTCAAAGCCTTCAACTAGCTCCGGCAAAAAAAAACAGCTGACCAAAAAATTGAAATAAACAAATTTAAAACTCAACCTAAAAAGTTAGGGGTAAAAGCGACAAAACACAGTTTATTACAATTGGGCCACTTTTAATTGGACTGCTTTAATATGAGCTTTGTACTGATAATTAAACAAAACTTATAACATGGTTTTTTATTAAAACTAAAACTTTTTAGGCCCTTTTCAATAGTTTTCCTTTTTTTTTCCCTTAATCCGGTCACCGGTTTCCTGGAAAAACTCGGCCGGAGAATAAAGCAACTTCCGATCAACACAAATCTTCACTAAATCTAATCAACCAATATACCAAAACGAATATCACGGAACAAGGATTTGAATTGTACCCTTGGGCTCCTCGGCCGTGGCCGGAGTTAGCCGGCAAAAAGGGTCGAAATTGTCGGATCTCCACCCAAAAAACTGGGGGCTTTCTCCTGCGTTACTTCATGCACCTAATTGTCGCCAACTTGTACCAATCACTCAGAAAACAATCCAAAGTGACGATAAAGACGTGACTCAAAAGTGCTTGATCCTAAACTAGTCGGACATGGTCAAGAGTTCACCGATGATCCATTGGAAAAGTGATGAGTATCGGCCTCGGCTACTGTGCAAAAAGTGAGATCTCAATCTAGAAGCTTGGGTTTTCGTCTATACTATGGGTTGAAGGGAGTGGCGAGCGATGGTGTTGTGGTAATTTTAGTGGGGTGCTCGGAGAGAGAGAGTGATAGTGAGTTGAGGGACGGGAGAGAGTGTGACAACGATTTCAATGAGGAGAAATGGGAGGTGCAGGATTGATGGTGGTTGTTGGTGGCGGCGAAGCTCGTCGGAGCGGCGAGGTAGTGCCGGTCTCGATGTTATTGTCTGCAGAGGAAGAAAGCTGAGGGAATTGAGAGGGAGATGGGATGAGGTGGCAGCACAAGAGAGGGTGAGTGAAGAGAGGGATGTCCGGAAATGTGGGGAGAAAAGGGACACATGGCAGCAAGAGGTTGTCCCAAAAGTTTGAAAAATAAAAAGAAAGAGTCAAAAAGAGAGAAGGGACACGGAACAGCGGCTGTGGGCCCCATGTGGATCACAAAACAGGAAATTACCAAATTACCCTTCGCGTTCGTAATTTCGTAAAATCTCCTTCGTAACTTCAAATTCGATTCTGCTTACGCCAACGCATTCGTAGCGATGAGTACTATGCAATTACACTAAAAGAATGAGTCATACGTGTCACTAAACAATGGTCAAAGGAAGTCAAAATCTTTCCCTCTAGGGGCATTTTCATCATTTCGTACTTTTAAAATTTATAAAATCGTAGAATTAGGGACGGGTCGTCACATGAACTCGTCCCAACATCGATCTCACGAAGTAGAATAATACCCTTCACCAACTGTATTCAAATTTGCATTATATAAATTAATAGCACCATCCCCTTTCACCATCGATCTCTTTCACACTGCAAAACCAATAAAACCACAATTTAATTATACCCAACAAATGAGGATCGATCACTAAACCTATGAATCTACCAAAACTTACCATATATATAACTTGTATGAGTTGTAGGACAAAAGGTCAGTAATTGTTTGAAAATAACTTATGGCCTTGGCTAGTGTATTAGATGATGACCTGATGATAGGAATATTTTCAAATACAAATGCGCTCACGGAGCTACGGCAAAACTACGCCATCACAACGGTCCCCAACGGGCCGATTACATTTAGAAATTGAACTCATAAAATTATTTTTGTTGTGTATGTCGAACTTATAATCTCCTTTAACCTAGAAGCAACATATATCATTAGTTTCACATCACATTCTCGTTGAAGGCGGGGACTGAGTAGCAACACTAATTAAAAGCGAGAGGCAAGAACTGTATAGTATCGTATAAAGTTCAAATACAGGGATCAAAATGTTTGTCATCCCAAAGCAAAACTAATCTGTTAAAAAAAAGTTCATATGTGCTAAAACTTATGGCGATCAATACAAGTCAATGCAAAACATAAAAATAAAAAAGGCCATCAAGTGTAAAGTTCAAATCTCACTTTTAGTCCATGAAATTAATTCAAGTTCACTTTTGATCTATATCCCATTTTTAGTCTCCTTTAATGGAAATGTTACGTTTTCCATCCATATAGTAACAAAAAAGACGTGCCACTCATATGTATGGGTATTTTAGTCATTTTAGGACAAAGACTGTTTTTTGATACTCTTGTGAATTTTCTTTTAATAACATAATTTTCTATTTTAAATAATCAGTTTTATTTTTTGTTGAAATAGAACATGTAACAGCTCCAAATTCATAAATCGTAAATTTACTAAACCAATTCAACTATTATTGTTGTAAACTAAATTTTGAAAAGGGGCGACAGGGAACAACAAAGAGAAAGAAGAACTAAAGTGTATGAGAAATTGTGTCTCCACATCATGCCTTGTACCTTTATTTTTATTAATCATGTTGAACTTTCTTTTTTAATAATTAATACAAAGCCTATGAGGATTTGATTTCAAATTCTATTGAGATTTTACTTTAAGTTTACACAATCATATTCCTAATTACTTTAAGTGTACAACTTAAGAATTAGTCGCGTCAAGTCTTCATGATTAGAAGATAGCGGTTGTTGTCATCAGTTTTCATTATGTACAAATAGTTGCTAACAAGAGTCTTATAGTAGGAGCGCATATCAAAAGAAAGTCTCACAAAATAAAATATGGTGAACCCGGTGAGACAAACTCATAGTCTAGGAAGAAAAGTAAGTTAATCCAGCATCTCGATGTTTCACATCTCCAAGATGATCACTACAATACACAAGGGTATGAACGACCCATAGTGGGTTCCTCGTCAGGTTAGCAATAATCCAGTTGGGAAAGTGCTCTCGATCTTAGGAAAAAAAGTATATTAAGGTCATGTGAATATTCATTAGGATACCCCTTTCGTCTACATTTTATTTTTTATTTTTTTAGTGATTGAAAAGATTATTAAAAGAAGCTAGGAAACAGTAATAAAAAAATAAAAAAGATAAGCAAAACAACAAGAACCGAGCCATCTACACTAAGGCAAAGGGAATTGGTTTAGCCTAAAAAACCCCGACCGAGATCGAGGCATGTTGGCCGTCACGTGAGGGTGACGAAGCCATGTGCACAGTGCGGAAGCCATGTGCACAGTGAGTGTGAACATAATCAGAGTATAATTGGTCTAGATGCAGTCGAACATAAGGAGTACTTAAATAAAAACACCCAAAAGGGCCCTACATAGGTGATGGTCTGTCAGAATCACTGTTGCAGCCTCGGATGCCACCAACAAAGCTACCTAATACCTGGAGGGGCACAAAACAAAAGCGTGAGTGGGCAAAAACAAAGCTTTTCAAAACCATTTCAAAAAAATAATCTTTATATCCTCTCGCCGTAAAACCTGTATACTTTCCCAGAAAATAGTATGTACATATACTATAGCTCAACTGAAATCATCATCACAATACATAATCAGATCATGAATATGCCATGCCACGTATATCAAATGATCAGGTAAGTGAATCATATGCAATAATAACTGTACAGCTCGTCAGCTGATCTCTAGCTCATAAATCATGCCTGCACACGAGTCGAACCCACTTATAGTGGTCTATACGACAGGACTGGTGTAATATAATACGCTCTAGTGCTACAATCACGTGAAGACTGTGCGAATAATCGCGGGTCACCTATGAGTCGAACCTACTGTAAGTGGTCTATACGACAGGCCTGTGCACTTAACTTGGATCCAAGATGAGCGTATTGTGCGGGAGGTGAACATCACGTGAAAGACTATGCCCCTAACTCTGGGCGGGAGCACTAACACCGCGGTGCAGGTTAATGAGCTCTCAATGCATCTCATCGTACTTTTCATAACTCAACTTCTTAATAACCACACATGAACTTACCTGAAACTTACCTGAGCGCCCACAACACCAACAATCATGCGCATACAATTCGTAATGCATAATCAGAAGTACATATGCATGTGGCATGGCAATTCATTTATAAAAGCATTTATATTGCAATTTTTGGGAAAATACTTAGTATATAGGTATATACGGAAAACAAAAGCCCACTCACTGGTAAGTAGATGGATCGTAGCCCCCGTGCCTAGCCTGGCTATGCTCATCCTCCGGATAGGTCTCGCCTACGTGAGAAACAACTATAAATACGTTATTTTAAAGCACATAAACGAAACTAGGTAACAACTTCTCATACAATGCTCAAATGAGGTGTGTGAATATACCAAAATGATCTACACAACCTCAGGATCATCCCCATATTTTTAGAATATTTTTCTGATCACCCACGCGCCCTCACACGCCGGCCAAGGCACGGCCAGACGCGCCACCCACGCGCAGGCACGTGCCAGGCACACGGACGGCAGCCTAACTGCCGTTAGGAATATTCTGTGGAATATTCCGTCAAAAGCTAACAGAATCCGTCTATACTAACTGACGGCGTCAGAATATTCCGTCAAAGCTGACAGAATATTCTTCAACTTCGACCTCCAGCTCCGGCGACCGTCGCCGTCGCCGTCGTCGGAAAACTGGGAAATTTTTAAAACCACTAATCTCGATCAAAACTCAACCATTTTTCACGCAATTGGTACCAAAATGTAGCTTATGACATGAAGAAACGCATTATACCTATTTGGAGCTTCGATAATCATGAAATCACGCCAGAAAAAGCCTCGAAAATCTGGCCAAACTTGAAACTCGTAGAACCTGTGATCCCGACGTCTAATTTTCACCAACGAACCACTCCGAGGTTCGTGAGGACCTTCTAAAGCTCCATGTGAGCTTAAAATTTGAAGATAAACATCCATTCAAAAGTTGATGAATAGTACTCAAATAAGAACTTCATTTTCAGGGGTGTTCTCACATTAAAATTCAACCAAAAACATCCCAAAACACTTAGGGGAAAGAGGTAATACCTTTCTAAGCCTTGAAATGTCGTAAAACCTCCACGATTGCTTTGGTGCTACTGTTCCCTCGATGGTGCTCTTGTTTCTTAGGGTTTTCGAAGGAGTCACAACTAGCTAAAGCTATGGTTGTGCTCGTGGACTCACCAGGATCACAATGGTTGTCCTAACTAGATCGATCTGTGAGTTTTCGAAGGTCAAATGGGTGTTGTCCGTACGTTTTCAGAGAGAGGGAGAGTAAGTCCGAGAGGGAGAGAGAGAGAGAGAGAAATAAAGGGTTTCAGTTGTGGGTGTGTGGTCCTCACACACCAATCAACTCCAACAAACAAAACTACACTTATGTTCTAATTGGTCCACCACCAATTTTACTACAAACCCTAACTAACTAATTAAACCCTAACTCTCTACTAACTTCATTGGTCCCCACAACCTTGGAACCCTTTTTAATTAGTCCAAAACCAATAATTTTGGGCCCTTAACCATAGCCCAAAACAAAATAAAACTCAACGCTCAAGGGTAAATTCGTCCATTCACATGTTCGAGGATCAAGTAATTACATAATCTGGGACGGATTGTCACAATCTACCCCCCTTAAGAAATTTCGTCCTCGAAATTTCAAACAACAACCAAACAAGTACTAATAATCATAAAACAAGCGTGGGTACAAATCTCTCATCCGATCCTTAGTTTCCCACGTTGCTTCTTCCACTAAGTGGTTCCTCCACAAGACATTTACCATCCGAATTGTCTTGTTTCTCAACTCTTTGTCCTTCCAATCCAGAATCGTCATTGGTTCTTCCTCGTAGGTCAAGTTCGAACTAATCTCAAGCTATTGAGGAAGTATCACGTGTGAAGGGTCTGAAACATAATGACGAAGCATAGAGACATGAAACACATTATGCACTCTGGCCAGCTTCGGAGGCAACTCAAGTCTATAAGCAACCTCACCAACTCGTTCAATGATCCGGTAAGGTCTGATGTACCTAGGGCTCAACTTACCCTTCTTCCCGAACCTTACAACTCCCTTCCAAGGCGATAACTTCAAGAATACCCAATCACCAACGTCATACACTCTGTCAGTGGCATGTCTATCAGCAAGGCTCTTCTGTCGGTCCTGGGCCGCTTTCAAATTAGCTTTAATTACTTGCACATTCTGAGTAGTCTCCTCTACTATCTCAGGGCCCACTAATGGTCTCTCACCAACTTCCGACCAACACAATGGTGTACGGCAAGCTCTACCATAAAGTGCCTTAAATGGTGCCATCCCGATGCTAGAATGGTAGCTGTTATTATAGGCAAACTCCATCAAATCCAACTTAGCATGCCAATCATCACCAAACTGAAGTACTAAAGCTCTCAGCATATCCTCTAAAGTCTGTTCTCTCTCACTGACCATCTGTCTGAGGATGATACGCCGTGCTATAAAGTAGTTCTGCACCAAAAGCTTCCTGGAAAGCCTTCCAGAACTTAGAAGTAAATCTAGGATCCCGATCCGAGATAATGCTCACTGGCACTCCATGGTACTTCACAATCTTCAACAAGAAAAACTCAGCTAATTTGTTCAAAGAATACTTTTCCCTCAATGGAATGAAGTGTGCTAACTTAGTAAGTCGATCAACAATCACCCAAACTCCATCATAACCGTTCTATGTACGAGGAAGCTTGTACACAAAATCCATGGTGATATTTTCCCATTTCCACTGTGGAGCGGGAAGTGGTTGCATCAAACCAAACGGCTTATTCCGTTCGGCTTTTACCTGTTGACATATTGCACACCTGCTAACATATTCTGCAATTTCCCTCTTCATACCTGGCCAATAAAAGAACGGTCTAATGGTATGATACATCTTTGTACCTCCTGGATGCATAGCATAAGCTGAAATGTGTGCCTCATCAAGAATCTCATTCTTTAGCTCTGCATTATTCGGTACGTACATTCGGTTTTCTTGCATCAACATACCATCAGTCTCCCGAATCTTAAGATCTTTCTTTTTCCCTTCGCCTCTGGCCCGAATTAAATCTTGAACTTCTTCATCTTCCATCTGAGCAGCAAGAATCCGGTCAATTAAAATAGGCCTAACTTGGAAATTGGCAAGTATGGTTTCCTTTCTATCCTCCATTTGCAATTCACTCCAATCGCCCTTAAATCACCAAGAAGAGGAACTCTGCTATCACACAAGGCGGTAACTCGGCCTTGAGATTTTCTACTGAGTGCATCTCCAACTACATTTGCATGACCCAGATGATAATCAATCGTGCAGTCATAGTCACTCAACAGTTCCACCAACCTTCGCTGTCGAAGATTAAGATCCTTCTGAGTAAAGATATACTGAAGGCTTTTATGGTCTGTAAAGATCTTACATTTCTCACCATAGAGGTAATGCCTCCAAATCTTCAAAGCGAAAATGATAGCAGCTAGCTCAAGGTCATGTGTAGGATAATTCATCTCATGCGGCTTCAGCTGCCTCGACGCATAAGCAATTACCGTACCATGTTGCATTAAAACACAACCTAGACCATTCAAAGAAACATCACTGTAGATCTCGAAATTACCTCTGTCATCCGGAAGTGTCAAAACTGGAGCATGAGTGAGGCAATACTGCAGCTGCTGGAAACTCTGTTCACAATTTTCGTCCCACTCAAACTTAACATTCTTCCTTGTTAGTCTCGTCAGTGGCAACGCTAGGATCGAGAAATCCTGAACAAACCGTCTGTAGTAACCTGCTAAGCCAAGGAAACTCCGTACCTCGGTGACGATTCGTGGTTGCTCCCAATTTTCCACCGCTGCTATCTTTTGTGGCTCTACCTGAACGCCTTGAGCCGAAATGACATGACCCAAGAATGCCACTTCTTTTAGCCAAAATTGGCATTTACTGAACTTAGCATACATGCGATGTTCCCTCAACTTCCGTAACACCTAAGTGAGATGTCGTCCATGCTTTTCTTTCGACTTAGAATACACCAGAATGTCATCAATAAAAACAATGACAAATCTATCCAAGTATTGTTGAAATGCCTTATTGATTAAACCCATGAAAGCTGTTGGTGCATTCGTTAATCCGAACAGCATCACAAGGAACTCATAATGACCATAACGAGTCCTAAAAGCCGTTTTAGGGACATCCTCACCCCTGATCTTCAGCTGATAGTAGCCAGACCTCAAGTCAATCTTCGAGAACACACAAGCACCTCAAAGTTGGTCAAATAAATCATCCATGCGTGGCAATGGATAACGATTTTTAATGGTCACCCGATTCAATTGCCGATAATCAATGCATAGTCTTAGAGTTCCATCTTTCTTCCGAACAAACAGAACTGGGGTTCTCCACGGCGAAACACTAGGTTGAATGAAACCATTATCAACCAATTCCTGTAGCTGAATCTTTAACTCTCTCAACTCAGCAGGAGCCATTCTATAAGGAGTCAAAGAAACAGGGTCCATACCTGGCAATAAATCAATGGTGAACTCCACGTCTCTATCAGGCGGTAACCCAGGAAAATCCTCATGGAAGACATCTGGAAAATGCCTAACCACTCGAACTTCCTCCACACTACTGGGAGTAATATCATTCAACACAACGTGAGCTAAGTAACCCTGACATCCTTTATCCAACATCCTCTTAGCCCTCATGGCAGAAATGACACCATGTCTTACTCCACTATGTTCTCTTACGAACGTAACTTCAGATAACCCTGGGCGACGAAAAGTCACCATCTTCTCACGACAGTGAATGTCGGCAGAGTTATAGTGTAACCAGTCTGCTCCCAAAATCACATCGAAATCCACAAGATCTAATGGAAGAAGGTTGGCTGGCATTACTACATCTTCAACCAACACAGGAGAACCCGGGTAAACATAGCTAACCGAACACTTTTCTCCCCTAGGCATAGAAAATTCTAACTCATAACCCAGAGGGGAAGATTGAGGTTGAGTCAACTGAGCAAATGTATGAGAAGTAACCGAATGGATAGCTCCACAGTCAATTAAGACTTTAGCAAAATAACCAAGAACATTTAACATACCCATTATTAAGTCTGAATGGTTCTGAGCGTCCTGCAAGGTAATATTATTATTACGCCCCTGGACCTGCTGACGTCCTCCTCGCCCTCGACTGGCATGAACACCTCAGCCCTGTGTATTCCGACCCTGACATGCCTGGCTATGCTGCCGTGATGACCCAGCACTACTAGCAGCAACATCGACCTGCTGGGGCTGTCCTCCTGACTGCCATTGAGACCCACTAGCTGAAGACTGGCCTAAGCCATTCGGCTGATACGATATATAACCTCCTGAATACGGGCCATAACCACTCTGCTAGTATGGATCCTGAGGATACTGGTACTGTCCTTAAGGATAAGGAATGGGATCCCCCTGATAGTGGTACGCACCACCACAACCTGCTGGAACATAACCACTAGGTCCTGAAAACTGCTGGGTCGGAACCGGTGGTGGTAAGGAAAACTGCTGTAGCGGTTGTGGCTGCTGTGGTTGCTGTGGCGACTGAAGTCTCTGCGGATTCTGTGGGCAATACTTAGACAGATGCCCCGTCTGCCCACATGTATAGCATCCGCTACTGCCTCGGCGACACTCTCCAAAATGTCTGTTATTGCACCTACAGCACAAGGGAGCGCCTGTACCACCCGACTTTCTCGGCCTCTGAAAGCGGGGTCCTCTAGTGGGTCTACCTCCTTTCCTCTGTCCTGTGGCACTAAAGCCCCTACTGGAAGAGCTAGAACTATTCCCACTCTTCTTAAAACTCTGGGTCTGTCGAGGCCCCTGAGATGACTGCCCCTTGTCCTTATCACGCCTCATCTGATTACTGCCTCTTGCTTCCTCCTCTTCACTCTCACTAGGCATGTTTTCAGAATCTTTTATCCTCAACATAATCTCGTAGAACTCCTGATAGGTCTCACAGGGCAAGATAGTCGCCATCAAACGCCACTTCTTCTTAGTGCCCAATTTGAAGCGATGAAGCATCTCAACGGGATTAGCAGCTGTTTCTGGATCATATCGGGACAAATCTGTGAACCTCCTATAATATTCATTGGCAGACAGCTTCCACTGTTTCAGGTTGGTAAACTCCTACCTCTTCTGATCAAGGTATGCCGGAGGAATGAATCTCTTATAAAATGACCATTTGAAATTCTCCCAAGACGCTTTTTCTTCAGGCGACCACCCGTAAGTTTCTTGATTCCACCAAAATGCAGGCTCTCTATCCATAAACCAGGAAGTGGTCTCGACCCACCTTTCAGCAGGAAGGCTGCCTTAACTCTGTATAACCTGAAAAGTTTTCTCCACATGCTCGAGCCAACGCTCGGACCCTTCGTGGCCCTCATTACCCTTAAACATAGGCAGCTTTAGATTATATACTGTCTCCAACGGAGTCCTCCGGGGAGGGTGAAGTGCAGTCTGAATAGCATTAGCTATAGCCTCCCCTAACTGAGAAACATCGGGGAAACTAGGCTCAGTAGAAGGACGTGGATCCTTTCGAGGCGGCATAATTCTGACAGAAGACTTCACAATGATTAAATTACTCACAAACTATGTAAGACTGCAAAACCTACGCTCTGATACCAAACTAACACACCCTGACCGAGATCGAGGCATGTTGGCCGTCACGTGAGGGTGACGAAGCCAAGTGTATAGTGCGGAAGCATTAAAATAAGAAGAAATACGAATAAATAAAAACCAAATTCAAGGAGTGTGAACATAATCAGAGTATAATTGGTCTAGGTGCAGTGGAACATAAGGAGTACTTAAATAAAAACACCCAAAAGGGCCCTACATAGGTGATGGTCTGTTAGAATCACTGCTCCAGCCTCGGATGCCACCAACAAAGCTACCTAATACCTGGAGGGGCGCAAAACAAAAGCGTGAGTGGGCAAAAACAAAGCTTTTCAAAACCATTTCAAAAAAACAATCTTTATATCCCCTCGCCGTAAAACCTGTATACTTTCCCAGAAAATAGTCTGTACATATACTATAGCTCAACTGAAATCATCATCACAATACATAATCAAATCATGAATATGCCATGCCATGTATATTAAATGATCAGGTAAGTGAATCATATGCAATAATAATTGTACAGCTCGTCAGCTGATCTCTAGCTCATAAATCATGCCTGCACACGAGTCGAACCCACTTATAGTGGTTTATACGACAGGACTGGGTGTAATATAATATGCTCTAGTGCTACAATCACGTGAAGACTGTGCGAATAATCGCAGATCACCTACGAGTCGAACCCACTGTAAGTGGTCTATACGACATGCCTGTGCACTTAACTTGGATCCAAGATGAGCGTATTGTGCGAGAGGTGAACATCACGTGAAAGTCTATGCCCCTAACTCTGGGCGGGAGCACTAACACCGGGGTGCAGGTTAATGAGCTCTCAATGCATCTCATCGTACTTTTCATAACTCAACTTCTTAATAACCACATATGAACTTACCTGGAACTTACCTGAGTGCCCACAGCACCAACAATCATACGCATACAATTCATAATGCATAATCAGAAGTACATATGCATGTGGCATGACAATTCATTTATAAAAGCATTTATATTGCAATTTCTGGGAAAATACGTAGTATATAGGTATATACGGAAAACAAAAGCCCATTCACTGGTAAGTAGATGGATCATAGCCCCCGTGCCTAGCCTGGCTACGCTCGTCCTCCGAATAGGTCTCGCCTATGTGAGAAACAACTATAAATACGTTATTTTAAAGCACATAAATGAATCTAGGTAATAACTTCTAATACACTGCTCAAATGAGGTGTGTGAATATACCAAAGTGATCTACACAACCTCAGGATCATCCCTATATTTTTAGAATATTTTTCCGATCACCCATGTGCCCTCACGCGCCGGCCAAGTCACGGCCAGACACACCACCCACGCGGAGGCACGTGCCTGGCACACGGACAGCATCCTAACTGCCTTTAGGAATATTCTGTGGAATATTCCGTCAAAAGCTAACAGAATCCGTCTATACTAACTGACGGCGTCAGAATATTCCGTCAAAGCTGACGGAATATTCTTCGTCTTCAACCTCTAACTCCGGCGACCGTCGCTGTCGCAGGAAAACTGGGGATTTTTAAAACCACTAATCTCGATCAAAACTCAACCATTTTTCACGCATTTGGTACCAAAATGAAGCTTATGAGATGAAGAAACGCGTTATACCTATTTGGAGCTTCGATAATCACGAAATCATGCCGGAAAAAGCCTCGAAAATCTGGCCAAACTTGAAACTCGTAGAACCTGTGATCCCGACGTCCAATTTTCACCAACGAACCACTCCGAGGTTCGTGAAGACGTTCTAAAGGTCCTTGTGAGCTTAAAATTTGAAGAAACATCCATTAAAAAGTTGATAAATAGTAATCAAATCGGAACATCATTTTTTGGGGTGTTCTCACGTTAAAATTCAACCAAAAACATCCCAAAACACTTAAGGGAAAGAGGTAATACCTTTCTAAGCCTTGAAATGTCGTAAAACCTCCACGATTGCTTTGGTGCTACTGTTCCCTCGACGGTGCTCTTGTTTCTTAGGGTTTTCGAAGGAGTCACAACCAGCTAAAGCTATGGTTGTGCTCGTGGACTCACCAGGATCACAATGGTGGTCCTAACTAGATCGATCTGTGAGTTTTCGATGGTCAAATGGGTGTTGTCCGTATGTTTCAGAGAGAGGGAGAGTAAGTCCGAGAGGGAGAGAGAGAGAGAGAAAAAGAAAGGGTTTCAGTTATGGGTGTGTGGTCCTCACACACCAATCAACTCCATCAAACAAAACTACACTTAGGTTCTAATTGGTCCACCACCAATTTTACTACAAACCCTAACTAACTAATTAAACCCTAACTCTCTACTAACTTCAAACCCACAACCTTGGAACCCATTTTAATTAGTCCAAAACCAATAATTTTGGGCCCCTAACCATAGCCCAAAACAAAATAAAACTCAACGCACAAGGGTAAATTCGTCCATTCACATGTTCAAGGATAAAATAATTACATAATCTCGTCTAAGACATCACTGTAATCTAGAATAACCTTATGCGTTGGAACAGATAAGTAAGCGATGGTGGGATTCAAACTAGGGTCACTTGTTTGTGCCATTTTCCTATTTCAGGGTTGTGAATCCTTTGAACCAGGGATTGCCACGCTTTAGGGTTGGAGCAGATGATTGGCTAGTTGCCAATGTACCGGGTTATGTGGAAGGTGC
This sequence comes from Cotoneaster glaucophyllus, assembly GCA_036320875.1. Lineage (NCBI taxonomy): Eukaryota > Viridiplantae > Streptophyta > Magnoliopsida > Rosales > Rosaceae > Cotoneaster > Cotoneaster glaucophyllus. The sequence goes on from CM070072.1 coordinate 14,139,621, forward strand.
GACGGTTCGACCTTCCTGGGCGGTATTACGGAGTACTCAAGGTACGTTTATCTTTGTAGGTGTGTTTGCAGCAGGTATATGTAATCTTGCCACCTTTGTTAGATCAGTAAAAACATCCGGCATGCTTTGAGCAATGCTCTGAAGATCTATAATTCGTTGCACCTAAGTTTCAAACTGGGCAATGCAGGGATCTAAATGAGACATAGTGGGAGCATACCACGACAATTCGCGACGCTTTCCAGGAACGTTAGCATGCTTATCTCCCCTTAACGACGAGAAAATTGTCTCCTCAAAGTGACAATCCACAAAACGTGCGGTAAGTCCAGGGCTCTAAATAGTGAATAATTGATGGCGAATCATAATCGACATAGATTCCCATTTTTCTCTGATGACCCATTTTGGTACGTAATGGCGCTGCTATTAGCACATAGATTGCGCACCTAAACACATGTAAATGCGAGACGTCAGGCTCGTATCCAGTAACCAACCGTAATAGTGAATGAGGTTGGGTAATGGTGGGTCATAGGTGGACCAACATAGCTGCGTGCAATATTGCATAGCCTCAGGCAGATACCGGCAGATTGGTTCGCATAACCAAAGTCTGAGTTATCAATTGAAGGTGCTTTATGAAGGCTTCTGTCAAGCCATTTTAGGTGTGAGCATGGGGTACATGATTTTTGACTTCAATCCCAACTGACATGCAATAGTCGACAAAAGTCTATGACGTAAACTTTCCAGCATTACCCAGTCGAATCGACTTGATCGGATAATCTGGGTGGTGAGCCCTTAACTTAATAATTTGTGTTAGGAGTTTTGCAAATGTAGCATTGTGTGTGGACAATACGCAAACATGTGACCATCGTGTTGATGCATTAACCAACACCATAAAGTATGTAAATGGTCCGCATGTTGGTTGGATAGGTCCAAAAATATCCCCTTGAATATTCTGAAGAAACTTAGGAGGGTTGTGAATAATCTTTGTAACTGAGGGTTAAGTATTCAACCTCCCCAAAGAACAAGCTTTGCATGGCGGGAATCTAGCGTAGGGAGGTAAGTGGTGCCCATGTGATGATTTGAGGATACGGTGCATCATGTGCTCTGGAACTTAGGCACAGGGCCGGCCAGATGTTCTAATTTCTCGTGAATATGCTTCTGGCCATACTCATAAGAAGTGGTACAAAGAAATTCAGGACCATTCTCTGTAGTGGTTTCAATATGATATTGATTATCTCGGATGTCTCTAAAGATCAGCAATGTTCTTCCAGAACGTGGAGAATAAAGGGCTTCTTACCATTAGACAACATTATACGAGGTTTTCCGTATCCTTCAATCAAGTTGGATGAGCCTGAGAGGGTTGGATGAGCAGCCTCAGTAAAGGGTGTAGGCTCCCCAATCTATGGAGCACTCACGGATGAAGCAGTAGGTGCTGAAAATACGGGAGGCGCATTGGTCCACATCACTACTGCTCTCATGGTGAACATATGCCCAGTATACTGATCATATGTACGAACACCGTTTTCCCATAAATACTTTAGATCATCAACCAACGCCCGCAAATAAACATCAATAGGTCTTTCCTGGATCTTTGGTATTAATAGAGTTAACATCATATATTCGTTTTTCATGCACTTCCAAGGCAGGAAATTATAAGGAAACACGATGACAGACCAAGTGTTGTGGATTTGGATGAGAACCCCGAACAGATTAAATCTATCAGTGGCAAGCCTATATCTGACATTGTGCGGGTCAGCTACAAAATCAGGGTGCACTAGATCAAATTTTTTCCATGCCTCACATTTTGCAAGATGCCTCATAACATCGTCATTTACTTATCGTTCCTTATGCCATCTTATGTCGCTTGTGATATGCATTGACATGTAGAATCGTTGCAATCTAGGCTTTAAATGAAGATAACGCATTACTTTTTATGGAATCTTGGTCTTTTTTTTTATTGATGTCATTTTAAACCTATGCTCATTATATACAGGGCATTTATCCAACTGTTTATTCTCCTTATAGAACCATATACAATTATTTACACATGCGTGAATTTTTTCATACCCCAATCCGAGGACTTTCAACACTTTTTGGGCATTTTTATGATCTTGGGGTAAACAATTGTCCTTTGGAAGCATCCTCTTGATAGTTCCCAAAAAGTAATCAAAACACTTGTTTGACATACGAAACTTGATCTTGCTATGCATCAACTCCCCAATTGCCATGAGCACCGAAAAGTTCTCGCAACCCAAATATAATTCTTGCTTGTCATTTTTCCAATTGTTTTTCATAGTTTTTGAATGCCTCATTGTCTATGGTTGGACAAACGTCATCTCCCCCTTCCTGATTGGTGTTGGTTAAGGCTTATGGATAAACGTCATTTAGAATTTCCACAACATATTCATTAGGATTCACATTAGATTCGATAGTCTCTACTCAAATCACGTATGTAGATGAAGCAGGGTCTAATTGTTCTTCATGATGTTTCCAAGTAGTATAGGTCTCCATCATCCCATTTATTACTAAATGAAATCGAACATTTTTGAATATCTCCCTCATTGAGTTGTTATACCTCCTACACGGATACCGGATATGAGTTAAACCCAGGTTGTATCTAGTTGCAAATTCAATGAACTTATCTATTCCATCCAAGTACTCAGCAACACATATGTTATGATTTTGTATCCACTGTCTGTCCATTTTGTCTACAATTACAATAAAAATATAAGAATTACAACAGCTTCAACTATTGTCTTGTTATCTTATGCATATGGTAATGGCCTTATCATATTCAGGAATGCACATTTATGTGCAGTAATTTACTGTTTCATTGGATTAAATTTCAACGTGGGCAAATTTTGGCAGCATGTCCTTGCAGTCCTTCGAGTGCACGCTGTAGATATATAATATCTACCGTGTACTCCAAAAAATAAAGAATTGTTACCAAATAAATTATGTACATACAAATAAATTAAATCACAATAATTACTAAAAACTAAATAAAATTAAAAAAGATTAATTTAGCGAAGAAAATACCTTCAAATTCGTTCTTTCAATGATATTCGTATACAAAAATCCTGTACAAAACAAATTTAATTGTTTTAGTTTGAATTCTCAATGCAAAGTTACATATATAAAATCAAATCCCTTACCGGATAGGGATAGATCGAAGAAAATACCTTCAAATTTGTTCTTCAATAATTACAATAGTTAGTAAGAAAATACCTTCAAATTCGCTCTTCAAATTCGTTCTTCAATATCGAAGAAAATACCTAATCACATTAATTACTAAAAACTAAATAAAGATTAATTTAGCGAAGAAAATACATTCAAATTTGTTCTTCAATGATATTCGTATACAAAATTCCTGTACAAAACAAATTTAATTGTTTTAGTTTGAATTCTCAATTCAAAGTTACGTATATAAAATCAAATCCCTTTCCGGATAGGGATAGATCGAGGAAGGGAGATGAGATGGAGGAGAAGAGAGATGGAATATTTGTATGATGAATTTAAGAGCAAGGGAGGGATTAGAGAAGGTTTTGAAGACAGATGAGGGAGGGAGGCAACTGCTGCAATTTGGTTTGCAGTTTCTGCCTCCTAAACTGGTTTTGTGAAATAGAAAAACTCGTCGACTTTGCGTGACGAAGCTTTCCATCACATAAAACTATTTAGCGCGACCAAGGTACACCTTTGTCGCGCAATGTTTGGAAAAAAAAGAAGATATAAATCTTGGTGTGGCGCCAAAAAATTACATGACGGGCTACTTGCATCGTGCATGGTCATTGCGTGATACTTTTTTGTCAACGTTGTGCGAAACGTTTTTGTGCAACTTAATGTGCTTCGTCCCACAAGTGTGTTTTTGTACTAGTATATTTACAGAGAGAAAAACCTAAATATCCTAATTCGGTGGAGGTATGGCAGCTGTGTTTTTTTGTGAGAGAAAATTGATGTTTGAATACAAGTAAAAGGGATGAAATAGTGTGTTTGGTTAGAAGGATAGTAGGAGCTTAGGGAGGGTTTCCTTTGACAAGCGTTTTAAATTTAGTGGTCCACTTAAGATGGTCAGCAATTTAGGTACTATCTAGTAGTACCCAAGTATTGTCCTATAATTAATAGTAGCATTCCTTCATTATTTATTGTACTTTTCTTTAAGGGATTAATTTGTGTATTAAGAAACACATCATAAGATGGTGTTTATTAACCACATGTATTGCTCCTAAACTCCTATACAAACTAGTCTTTGACATCAAATTGTCTCCTATACAAACAAGTCTTTCACATCAAATTGTCTTCTGATTATGATGGCCTCCTTTCCAACCCTAAACCTCAAGTGCTTGGTGAAATACCCTAATGTCTCACAAAATAGAACAAATACCCTTCACCAACTGAATTCAAACTTGCATGAAAACAATCAATGGCACCATCCCCTACACCATCTTTTTCATCATCATTATTTTCCCTATCAATATGTTGTTCATCCCCATCGTCATCATTAGCACTCAAGTTTAAGTCAATATCGAGTCCCATGAGCACCTAATAGAATAGAAACGATAATACATTAATTAGCACTCTTAAAATGAATGAAAAGCCTAAAAAACCAAACTTATAACAAGTGCAAAAGCTAAAACAATTGATATATACATATCAAAAGTCAAGTCTTGAAATTTTTGTCTTAGACATCAATTCGCCAATGCTCAGTAAAAAGTAAAAAAATAAAAAATGAAAAAAAAGACCAAAATCAGAGGAGAAAGAAAAAGAAGCCCACTGCAGCAGGAGGGAGTTCAAATAGAATAACTTTCAAAATCAAACAATAAGGGCATCCCTACAAGAATAAACAATAGGCAATAGAGTAACTTTGACAAGTAGAACCAAACATTCAGTAATTACATTTACTGAAACCTAGAAAGAAAACGATAAATTTCGGGTTGCTACGACTATGTAGGAGGGAGTTCAACTGATATTGAATGGAGAAAGGGCAGATACAACAACAAGAATGTAGATTATATATATGAGGCCCTTCAACTAATGGAAAAGAAAAGCGCCATTAGGGTTTGGGAGAGGCACGAAGGAAACACAAACGTCAAATTAAGTGAGCGTGAGACCAAAAAATAAAAAACAAAAATAAGAAAGAGAATAGAGTAAAAAAAAAAAAAAAAACTTGTATAATAATATTAATAATATAATAATTAGATTTTGTTGTAGCCTAATTTACTAAACTATTCTAGATAGGGAATAGGGACAGGGGGTCAGCGGCAAGAGAGATAGTGGAGAGATTTAACTGTGAGGTGTGTTGTATTCCACCCTATTGTGTCTTTATTTATAGTAGTAGGGAAGGTTGATTCCTTACCCTAATAAGATTACAACTCTAATAGGATAATATCCAACCCTAGAGAATCTTCTAAAGATATCCCAAATATACTAGATTTACACAAACACATTCCTATATTAAATATGACTGCAACACTCCCTCTTGAGTGTGTAAATACTTAAACAAAACATCGCATATGGTCTTCGGCAAATGAAGTAGATCAGTTAATGAAGTCGTCGGCACATCGGGTGAATGCGAGTCTCAAATTAAAGAAAGTATGCATTGGTAGTAAAACTCACAAAAATCTCGCTATGGTAAAATCTAAGGCCGGTTCAAAACCTATAGACTAAGGAGAAAAGTGAGAAGTATGCATAATATCTAAAATAAATGTCATAAATGACAAAAGTTATGAACCTCAATGGATTATGATCATCCCAGGATGGGTGCCTCATCAAAACCTCGTTAGGTAGCAAAAATCCAGTGGGAACAATGCCCCTAATCGTAGGAAAAATGAATACTTTAAGATCAAATGAGTATACTTCGGGATACTCCCCCTGAGTTAGACATAACTTCCAAATAAGAGAACTACAAGCAAATCAACTCAGATAATTTACACATACTGATTCCTTGGACGAGCTTCTGAAAAGTAGACTTAGGCAATGACTTGGTGAAGAGATCGGCCAGGTTGTCCTGGGAACAGATTTACTTGACTTCAATGTTCTGCTGTTGTTATTGCTAGTGAGAGTAAAAGACTTTTGGTGCAATGTGCTTAGTGTTGTCTCCTTTGATGTATCCCTTCTTTAGTTGCTCGATACATGCAGCATTGTCTTTGAAGATTATCATAGGAAGGTCAACGGCGTTAGAAATACCACTAGTGCTTCAAATGTGTTCCATGATTATTGTCAACGAAAAGCATTCACGTGAGGCTTCATACAAGGCGAGAATGTCATCAAAGTTCGAAGAAGTCACAACTAGCATTTGCTTGGTAAACCTCCAAGAAATTACGGTGTCTCCAACGGTAAAGACATAACCCATTTGACAACATGCCCTATGTGGGACAGACTAATAACCTGCGTTTGCGTAACCAACACGGCGATAATCAACCCGAGGAAAGAGGGGGCGATGAATCTTATCGAGGATTCATGGGTGTAGAACAAGCCTAAATCCGTCGTACCCTTGAGGTAGTGGAAAATGTCTTTAACACCATTCTAGTGTCTATGTGTAGGCGCATTGTTGTATCTTGCCAGAAGATTAATAGCGAAGGAGATGTCGGGCCTAGTGTATTGAGCCAAGTACAATAAAGCACCAATTGCATTTAGGTATGATACTTCAGGCTCCAAAATCTCTTCCGCATCCTCCTTGGGATGGAAGGATCTCGTTTAGCATTTAGAGTCCGAACGACTATAGGAGTACTCGAGGGCTTTGCTTTATCCTCATTAAAACGTCACAGCACCTTCTGGGTGTAGTTAGATTGATGTACTAAGATTCCATCTGAACAGTGCTAGATCTTCAAGCTGAGACAGTACCAAGTTTTCCTAAGATCATTCATCTCAAATTCTGACTTCAAGTGAGCGGTAGTTTCCTCAAGCATTTCAGGAGTTCCATTGAGGTTCATGTCGTCGATATGCAAAGATAGCGAATTCAGAATGTGACTTCTTAATGATCATGCATGGGCATAGATCATTGTTCACATAACCCTGACTTGTCAAATATTTGCTCAGACGGTTGTACCACATTCGCCCGGATTGTTTCAATCCGTAGAGTTACCTCCTCAATTTAATTAGGACGTGTTCCATGGTCTAGAACTATTTGAATCAGTCAATGGAAGTCCTTCTGGAACTTTCATGTAGATTTCTGTATCTAGATCCCCATAGAGATACGTAGTTACGACATCCATAAGCTGCCTGTTTAGTTTTTCAGAAGTTACCAAACTAATAAGATAGCAGAATGTTATGACATCCATTACGCTAGGAGGCGTGCTTTATATCGCACTATTTCATTCTTCTTATTACGCATCATGTGGTGGAGAAAGAGCTACGAGCCCAAACACTTGACATTTTGTAAGGAAATCGAGTTCGACTTGGATTACTTGATCAACGGAACATAGTTCAATATAATCGCTAAGTATGATGTCAATAGTTATTGTGTATGCAAATACATCGTCGAGGATCATCTAATTCTGATTCCAAATTTCATCTAATTAATATTGCCTAAGGGACCAAAATCTTGCAATTCTTGGGAGGTCGATTTGTCTCATCTAAGACATAACCGTAATATAGAATAACCTCATGTGTTAGAATGGACGAGTAAGCGATAGTCAATTTAAGAATAGGTTCACTAGTTTTTTTTTCCTCTTCCGAGTTTATGAATCCTTTGAACCATGAGGTCTACCATGTTCAGGGTAAGAGTAGATAATTGGCTAAGTGCCAATGTACCGGGCCACGTGGGAGGTGTGGCCGACCCTATTTCGGGGACGGCTCGTCCTTTTAGGGCGTTTGTAGCTGGTATATGCAATCTCGTCACCTTTGCTAGATTAGTAAAAACATCTGTCATGCTTTGAGCAACGCTTTGGAAATCTAGAATACGACACACTTCAGTTTTAGACTGGGCAGTGCGACAATCTAAATGAGACATAGTGAGAGCATACCATAATAATTCGCGTCGTTCTACAGAAACGTTAGCGTTCTTATCTCCCTCTAACGACTGGAAGACTTTCCCATCAAATTAACAATCCACAAAATGTGTGCTAAAGAGATCTATTGTCAAGGGCTCTAAGTAGCTAATAATTAATGACAGATTATAACTGACATAGATTCATATTCTTCGCTAGAAACCCATTTTGGTATGTAGTGGCAGTGTTATTTGCACATAAAATGCGCACCCAAACATACGTAAATGCTAGATGTCATGCTTTTATCCAGTAACCAACTGTAATGGTGAAGGACATATCAGTGGGCCTCAAGCGGACCAACATAGCTACGTACAATATTGCATAGCTGTAGGAAGATATCGGCAATTTGGTTTGCATAACCAAAGTTTGAGCTATCGATTGAAGGCGATTTATGAAAATTTCTGCTAGGCTGTTTTAGGTGTGAACATCGGGTACATGATGTTTGACTTCAATCCCAATTAAGATGCAGTAATCGTCAAACGTTTGTGACGTAAACTCTCCAGCATTATACAATTGAATTGACTTGATCATATAATCAAGGTGGTGAGCCCTCAACTTAACAATTTGAGCTAAGAGTTTCGCAAATGTAGCGTTGCGTGTGGACATTAAGTAGACATGTGACCAACATGTCGATGCATCAACCAACACCATAAAGTATCTAAATGGACTGCATATTGGTTAGATAGGCCACAAATATCCCCTTGAATCCTCTAAAGAAACTTAGAAGGGTTGTGAATATTCTTTTGTAAATGGGGGTTGAGAATTCAACTTCCCCAAGGAGCATGCTTTACAAGGCAAAAATCCAATGTAAAAAGGTAAATGATGCCCATGCGAAGATTTGAGGATACAACGCATCATGTCCTGTCCAGAATGTCCTATTAGGTCATGCTAAAGCAGCAAAATTCTCTAGAACCCGGGCTCAAGGCCGGCCATATGGTAGGTCACTATGTCGTGAATGATTGTGATGTACAATCCACTCGGGAGACGTTCCACTTCTCGTGAATACGCTTCTGGCCATACTCATAAGAAGTGATACAAAGAAATTTAGAACCATTCTCTTCAGTGGTTTCAATATGATATTTATTATCTCGAATATCTCTAAAACTCAGCAGTATTCTTCTAGAACGGCGAGAATAAAGGGTCTATTTAATGGTTAATTCAATATCATTAGACAACATTATACGGGCCTTGCCATATCCTTCAATCAGGTTCGATGAGCTTGAGAGGGTTGTCAGAGGTTCATTTTTAATACGAAGTTAGTAAAATAGTGTCGCTCACATGCATAAATATAATTCCATTCATTCAATTAATCAATTGAGAAATAATATCCATAAAATAATTATCTATAATTCAAAACAAACCAACCAAACAAATTATTCCAAAGACTTAGAAAAATTGTCCAAAAAATTAAACCATAAATCTAGAAAATAGAGGAAGTTCGGCCACTCCTTATGGATTTGGCCACTAACGGTAACAACACCCTAAAAACATGTCTAGAAGAATAAGTTTTATTCTTCCATACGAGTTGATGCCCCCTAAAAATCTGAAACCTCCATAGATGTGGTAGTATCATTAGGATGGTCTACATGTGCAAAGTTAAACTCATGACGGGAAGGATACTTGGCAATAGCCTCGGGGGTAGTTCGGCATACGTGTGACCAGCAGTGTTCTAAAAATCGGCCTAGGCCCTGGGCGGCGGAGCTCCGATCTGATTTAGACCAAAATGTTTAGTAAGGCGGGGAGGACTCAGGCAGTCACCTAAGCGCTCGCTAGGCGCTTGAGGCGGGCTAGGCGGCGCTAGACGGCAGTCTAGGCGGTTTGAATCTCGTTGCAAATCCCAAACTTGCTACAATTTTTGCAACGGATTTACAACTTCCGATCTCGTACGTAGCAGCAGAGATTTTGCAGCTCGTCTCTGTGAAGATCAGGGAAGAGAAAGTGCAAAGAGAGAGAGATAACAGGCTAATTTCTGCAACTCGTCTATATGAAGATGAGGGAAGAGAGAGTGTGAAAAGAGACTAAGAGAGAGAGAGACAATTAAACATTTCAATATGTGGTCTGTTTTGCAACTCGTCTGTGAAGATGAGGGAAAAGAGAGTGCGAAGAGAGAGAGAGAAAGAGACTGAAACATATCAATATGTGATGGAGAGGATTGGGATCTCAAATCTAAGGAAAAGCTTATGGTTTTAAACTTTTAATTATCAAAACCATGGACGCTGGTGGTTTTAATCATGAAAACCACCCAAGGTGGTGGATGGGTGATGTGAAAGAGGTGAGGTGTTGATGGTTTTAATAATGAAGACCACCCACTATGTGGGATTTTTATATTTTTAGAAGTTTGGGATGTATATTATATATATATATATATATATATATGATATATAAATTATAAATTATTTAGATAATTTTTTTTTTCCTAGGCAAGCATATTATATATGTACATAAAACATTCACATATGTATGTTCTTCTATAAGAAATAACATATTAGTCAATAATTTTTTACATTTGATATAGTAAATTTAATTAATTCATAAAATATATAAGAAATTTACCTAAATCCGCCTAGGCCGCCTAGGCACCCCATAGATCCCGCCTAGCCTCCTAGGCGCTAGGCGCCAGCCCGCCACCCAACTAGCGCCTAGCATTTTTTAGACCCTTGGTGACCAATGGTTTTTTTTATCCACAGTAGTAGCCCATGTCCATTGTAGTGGAATTCGATTGAATGGCAGTTTTTCCCTTGTTCTTGAAGTTTGTGGCCTTAGGCGCAAATGGATTGCATTTTTGGGTCAAATTTCCTTCTTTGGCAGGGCCTCTGCTCTGTTGACCTTGGGCCCATGGCTGGCATTTCTACCTATTTCCATGGCCATGATGATTCTTTTGTCGTTTATGACTGCAAGAATTAATCATATGTGCTTCAAGCGAAGCGTTCGAGCTAGTGGGTAGAGTAAAACAGAGATCAAATCCATAAACTTGGTGAACTTTTGTGCCCTACATTGTTAATGCAAGAGAATATTGGTGGCATTGAAGGTCAAATAGATATTTTCCAAGAGATCTTCTTCGGTCAAGTCCTTTTTACAGAGCTTAAGCAGTGATCAGATTCTACAAATTTGAGAAAGTATTCATTCATGAACTTGAAGTCTTGGAAGCGAAGGTGTTGCAAGTCGTGTCTTGCTTCAAGAAGTAAATGTCTTTCTAGTGATCGAAGCGATCCTCCTCAGTGAGGTACTAGGTCTGCAGTGCATCATGGATGTGTCTTCGGATGAAGATCATAGCAGTTGTTTTCTGAGCTTCATCAACTGAGAGGTTCATAGCCTCTTCAATGGTGGCTCAAAGACTCTTTGCGGTGAGATGGAGCTTCAATTCTCAAACCCACTTCAGGTAGTTTCTTCCATATACTTCCAAAGTGATGAAATTGAGCTTGTTCAAGTTCGACATGTCCCTAAAATAGAAGGTATAACAAAAAAGTGGTTAGTTATATGGTAAGCCATAGACATACAATTTCGAACATTTTGGTTCTATAGACATGTATAGGGTTAATTTAAACATGAAAGCTTGGGGGTTCATGGGTAAGTTTTAAATGAAAACTTTGGGTTACAAGGGCACTAAATTTGAAACTATAGGTTCAATTTAGTTTAAGAACGATTAATTCATAAAAGAGAGGTTCCTGCAAGAACATAGAATACAATATGATGATTGAAGTGTAGTGGATTTGAGTTTCTTCGGAAACTCAAATGTGAGAGCTTCGGGACTATGAAAGGATGCCAACTGTTGAAATTAGAAAAATAAATTATTGAATCTTTGATGTCCAAAAGTGATCTTTAGGTCAACAATTTTGGACTTTTTGTCAAACTAATGGAATGCTGGTCACTTTTCATTGATTCAATAGATCAGGAATGTGGATGCAAATTTTTACCTCCTTATCCCTTGACCAAAATGCACCTGCAAAACAATGACACTTAAGATCAAGGCCAAGAGCCTCATGCGCCCACGATGAATGGGGGGGGGAGCTTTGGCCGAAGAATCTCCGATGCCGAAGTTAGAATTTGAGAGAAAAGTGTTTATAGAATTTTTGATAAAGATTTGGACTTAGTTTTTTGGAGAAATGTGGGGCTATATATAGGGGTGTGGCTGGCCTTATTTGAAGAGTAAGGACTTGCCACGTATGGTGATATTTAGAGTATTATTGCAAGATATTATGTCAAATAATATCTTGCAATTAATTGGGTAATTAATCCCAATTTGAAAAGTATAATTGGGAATTACCTTGTGGGTGAGGATTTGATGAGGGGGTTTTGAATAAATACCATTTTGATCACCTTTGACCTCGATTGAGGCGTTATTGTCCATTCCATGTGCGTGGGAATCTCGGTGTGCCTCAAGGGTAATTTTCTCTTTTTCACCCGAAAGTCCACGTGTCGCCTCCATAGTTTTCTTGATTATTTTTGGCTCCACAAATGCCCCCACACCTGTTGGGCTGCTAGCAGGAAAGGGCAACAGGTGTAAAGATCTTCTCTTTTTAGGAAACACATGATTGTTTCCTATTTTAATGTATATTCCCTCTTTAATTGGAAATTAGATCCTTCTAGGAAATAGAAATAAATTACTTCTAAACTTGCCCATGCAAAGGACCATCTTTTGTTGCTTTCTTCGTCTTCATGCTGCACCAAGGTATGAAAAATTAATTTTTCCCCATCTTCGTAATTTTTGGGAGCCTCGGGGCTTGAAATTTGGCTCGACGGGGGTCGAGGATGTGTGAAAAATTGGTTGGCATGGCCCAAGGCATGGCTACAGTGGTTAGCTAGCTGTCGTTGGCTTGGTATGACAATGGCTTGGCGCGGGCCGAGGTTCAGATGTAATGGCGCGAGGTGCGGTGTTAAGCTTGGCTTAGGCCAGGCTTGTGAGGCGCTAGGGCACTGGATTTGGGCCGAGGAGGCGCGGTCCTTCTCCATTTTTTATTGGGCTCAGGCTTGTGTTGATATGGGAGGAATGGAGGCTTGGGCTTTTCTCCTGGGTTGGATGGCTGGGCTTCAGTCTATGTGAGAAGTGAAAGATGGAGGTGCAGGTATGCCAGCCCCCTTCTAATTGAATTGGGCCATGGCTTAGGTTTTGGGTCATGGGGCCTGATTCGTCGATTGCTTTCCTTTTTTTGGTTATGTAGCCGTCTAACAAACTTATCTTGCTTCTTTTTTGAATTTGTTCGAGCATGTCTACTTCAAGCCATAAGAATGATGATGGTGTATCGCAATTGTATCGTCAAGGTAGGTCCTTGAGTAAGGTGGGCTACTTCAACGCTGCTCACTTTAAAATTAGGTCTGATGAGTCGTTTAGAGACTTTCTTGAGGCGTACAGGCATGTCATTCCGTCAGGGGTGTGTGTGAAGCGTGTCAAGCAAGGTAGCAGTCGTGCGCCATGTAGTGGGGCTCAGAGAGCCATCAAGTTTCATCTCTATTACTTTGTGTTGGGATTCACTTTCCCCATGCCACGTATCTTCCAAGAAGTACTTTGCTCCATGAAGTGTGACCCCGCTCAATGTTCTTCGAATGCGGTCTATGTGATGATCAACGAATTTTGGTATTTCTTCAACATAGGCCACATTAAAGGAGTTGGCAGCTGCCATCCCGCCATAGGCTCTTTGATCATTCGAGCAAGGGAGATCATGATTAGGTCGAGGAGACTTTAGAGATAAGTGTAGAGTGGAAGTCTGATTCTTCCCCTGAGCTGCTTAATAGACTGATTAGTTGTTAGGCTGCTTTATACTTTTGCTGAGCTGCCTTTTGATTTACTAATTGTCTTTCTTTGGTCTTGTAGATTCAGAATTTGGCTTGACTCCTTAGACATCTCCAGATATGAAGAAGGTGCATATTGTACTAATTATCCCTTCTGAATACCATGAGTGACGTTGGTTGCTCAATCCCTTATGAATACCATGAGTGGCATGGGAAAAAGAGATCTTCCCCGTCTGCTCAAGAAATGTCGATTGAGAAAAAGCCAAAGACTTCTTCCACTACTTTTGAGGGTTAGTCGATTGTCCCCAGGCTTGTGATTAACTTGACTTCTTCCAAGGGTGGCTAGTACAATTGCTGATAAGATTGCTCAGCGTAGAGGTTCCGTCATACCCCCACTGCCAATAGTTGTGCCAAAATGTCTGTTGGGGGTTAAGTCTGGTTCACCTTAGGAGAGGCTTGCTACTATGAAGAGCAATAAGGTGGACTCTGCTGCTAAAGTGGCGCGAAAACCCATTCCCCTCACTATTGAAACTGATTCACCTGCTGAGAAAAAAGAGGCTGCTCGCATGGGCAGTTGTGAGAAATCCACCAAGCCTGTTTCCTAGGAGGTTACTGAGATTTATGCGCTCCTGAAACCATATATGCTTGAAGACATAGATGTGTGTGCCAAACTTGTTGATGGCGTTAAAAGGGTTGTCTGCCTAAGTTCCTTGCGAAGCATACAACCAAATATATGAGGACTACTTTGCTTGCTATGATGCAAAAGATAGCAATTTGGCAGCAAGGTCTATGCTCCTTGACCAAGAGGATACCAAGGCTGCCAAAGGAGTGGCAAAGACTATGGCACCCGAAGCCTATTCTTCGGTCGAGAAAATCAAGAGGTTGGAATGTGAGCTCGCTGCTTTGAAAGGGTCTAATATCTCTGCCCCTACTTCTCTGTAACTTGAGACCGCTCACCAAGAGATCATGGATTTGAAGACTAGGCTTGATGCGATCCATGTTAAGTATGAAAGTGCAGAGAATGAGATTGGATGTTACATACCTCATATTCAAGACCTTGAGCGTGCCATTTATAAGCTTCGAACCGCCGCTTGCATGAAGGATGAAAAATTGATTGCTCCCTATGATCAAGTGATCCACTTCAAGATGGTCATTAATAGGCTCAAACCCTAAGTGTTAGAACTCTAAGGTGCATTAGAGATCAACAAAAAACTGAAGAAGTAAATGGATGAGCTGCAGCTCATCTGTGTCAACCTGCTCAAGGAGAGCGAGCAGCTGAAGGTTGAGAAGGCTGGGCTTGAGGCTTCGCTTACTCGTAGTCAAGCTAATTTCTACAAACTGGGTTATGTAGATCATCTCTTTGATAGGCCGTCTGACTTTGAGTTTGCTAGGAAACACTTCGAGATCTTCTCTATTTCTCCGGAAGTCTTGCTTGCCTTTACTTTTGAGGCTTCCATTGGTAAAGTAGTCAAAGAAGTTGGCGCCTAGGTCGGGGCAGCCGGGGGTCAAGTGCCAGATGATGCTACTGCTGAGAACGGCGGGACTGGTAAAGGTACGACGACCGAGTAGTCATGAGGTGTCTAAGCTGCTGAAGAGTAGCCTTTTAGGTAGTCTTTAGGATTTTGTTTATTTGCCTTGTTGCTTTTAGCTTTTCTTGAAATCCTTTAGTCTTTGCTAGTTGTTTATCAATTTCACTAGAAAATTTAATAAACTTGCTTCATTTGCTTTTCTTCATCTTCACTTCTTTTGTTCTAGCTGTAGGCGTGCTACTTTTCTAGAAACATACAGGCCCGCGTAGCCTATGCAGTTATAGGTGTTGGTGTATAACTTTTGCAAAGTTGTTAGCCATAGGGTCGACAACCAAATGCATTACTTATATTAGGGAGTTTCACCTAATAGTTATGAACTTATATTTATAAGTAGTGGAAGTCGCTAGTCACAATTGAGTTAAGTAAATTCCTAGCAGGAGTATCATGCAGTTCATAGTTACGAATGCCTTTTCAATGCTCATGATTTTCATAGAACTTAATGATCTTTGATATGTATCTCTATTATGCTTTTCATATAGGGAACTTGATAAGAATAATTTGGTTGAGACGCTGAGTCCAATTCAATGAATTTTGGAAAATCTGAGAGTTAATTTGTGCAGTTCACGGTTAATTTGGGGCATTGTTGTTCATGGTTTATAGGAATAATAACTAGAAATCGATTTGTATACATATGTGTCATGTGTGGAGAAGGACCCTCTAGCTAGCCTTTCACCCATCAATTCACCCCAATTTTGTACCCTACTTGTTTAGTTTCTGCAAGTCATTAGTTTAGTTTTAAATTCGTCTAAACCATTCCCCCTTTAGTGTGTTGAGTCAAGTTAGTCTAAATTTCGTCCAAATCACCCTTTAGTTCCTGTTTTGAGTCAATTTGCTAAGTTTTGTGTTATTTGAGTCAGTTTAGCTTGTTTTGAGTTAGATTAGTTTAGTTTTGTGTTTTTGAGTCTAATTACTGTAGATTAGCATCCCTTATAATCTCCGGCCTAGAACGATCCCTACTTATTCATACTACAACTATCTAAAAAGGGTTTAATTTGTGTGTTAGTTTCTACCACATCAGCCCAAAAAGGTCACCTTCCAGCAACACGCACAACTTTTTTATTTCATCGCCAAAAAATAACCGCTTGCTAAAAAAATCTGAAACTCTGGTATGAACAAGATGATAGACTCACAAATGTCCTCCAATGAAAATCACTCCAAAATTCTTCCATTTGGTCACGTTTTTCCCTAGAGCAAGTCAAAAGTCCCACATTGGAAATATATAATAAAGTATCAAAATTCTACCAAAATAACCAATAAATTATTACTAAGAATAGGGTAAAATATAGTGTAAAATATCGACTCACTAATGACACTAGTTACTTATAAAACCTGCATAAGGACATCCCCAAATGGTTAAGTCTTTACCGTTAAGGATAACGCAATATCTTGGTGGTCCACTATATAGACCTTAGTTGTAAAATCTTCAAATCATTCCAAGACTCACCTCACTTCACTACGCCACACGTGAGGTATGGTTAGGAGCTCTTGTTGTGCATATTCAAGTACCTGCTGTTTTCATATCCATCATTAAGTCCCAACTACGAAGCATGAAGACTATGTCGCATTTATCCAGCCGACCAAGACATGATACATCGACAAAATCAAGCCAAGACATATTGCGTCTACATCTACATCAACAATGCATCAGGAGATTGCAATTGAGCAATCTAATCCCAGGCAACATTGCTAACCTCTTCACGACATCACTACGTAAGTCTACCTTCCAGAAGCTTGTCCGAGGAATTGATATACGTAATTATCTTATATGCAATGCTTGTAATTCTCATTTGGAAGTTTTGTCAAACTCAGGGGAGTATCAAGAAGTATACTCATTTGATCTTAATGTACTCTTTTTCCCCACGATTAAGAGCATTTTCCCACTTTTTTTTGTTACCTAACTAGGTTTTGACGAGACACCCATCCTAGGCTGATCATACCCATGTGAGCTTGCTACTTGCGTTCAGAAGATGATAGTTTTGACTTAATGCAACTTCTCACGTTTCTCCTTAATCTAAGCGTTTTTATCCAACCTTGGGTTTTACCATAGCGAGGCTTTGTGAGTTTTAACTTTTTATGCGTTCTTCAATTGATTTGAGACTCACATTCGCTAATTGTATCGACAACTTCATCAACTGAACTTACTTCATCCTTGAAGACCTGATGCGCCATTTCTTTGAATCCTGGGAGATGGACGCCTATCAAACTACAAGCACAAGAGTATGGGAGAAATTCTATCTTTAGGACATTGCATTTATGCAAGCCTTAATCTCCAAGTTTGTCAGCTTTTCTAACTTTATCTTTAATTGTTTATATTAATTTCATATATAATTGATGTTGTGAATTTCTTAATATTATTATTATAGGAATTCTTTTATATTTCTCATATGTTCTAATATTGCTCCAACAGTTACAAACAATCATAAAACAAAATATTATTAAGAATATGGATAGAAAACACCTTGAAAATAAACGTGAATCCAAAAGCTCTCTAAAGTAGTGCGTCCTAAATTTTATGCGTTCTCTCCTCCTCTCTCCTCTTTTCAACCCTAATGGCTAAAAAACCTTATTCATACTACTAGAAAATAAAACCCTACCTAGAAAAGGTCTTAGAATAATACTAGGAAACCAAATAAATTAAAATAAATTACGAAACATAATCCTAAATTGTCTAGTAAAATTCGCCCAAAATCTGCACAACCTCAAAACAGCCACGTTTGTGGATCTTCAGGGCTCCAAAACGGGCCAAAAAACCTTGAATTAAAGCTCAAGCTGTCCTAAAAATAATTGTAGAAGGCCTCGAACCCAAAAGACATCATCTTGAACGCAAAAAAGACCACATAAGCCCAAAACGTCTCTTTGACAGCACTGCGCCCTTCTCCTTTATTTCATCGCCATAAATAAACAACTTGGTAGAAAATTATGAAACTTTGATACAAACAAGTCAATACGCTCATGAACATCATCCAATTAGAATCACTCCAAAATTCGTCCTTTTGATCATGTTTTGCTCCAGAGGACGTCAAATGTCCTACATTAAGAATATAAATCAAAGTATCAAAATTTTCACAAAATAACCACTAAATTATAACTAAGAGGGTAAATAATGCCCCATTGAACAATAAAGTAATGTATCCATATGAGCTCTCACTCCTCAACGTATTTTTTAATTATACATGAGCATTAATTCTCTGATGTGAATCTAAGCAGATGTTGGTATGACCTTTGTTCGGATCAAATTCATCTAGAAGCAATTATTGTTCCTGATGAAGCAATTTCATCTAGAAATAGGCAAAGGAAGAGAAATTAGGCACAACCTTTTTCTGGGTTCAAACTACTGCATACCGGGTTCAAATTTTTTCTCGTTCCTTTAAAATAATTTAGAGTAATAATGGATTAGAAGGAAATCTAAACGTCTTGGAACGCAAGATAGGCTTACAATAATACTCGAGGTTTATTCTTACGGTTTAGGTTTACATAGAATCACTCACCCAAATAAATTATAAGAGACAACATATTTTTATATAATTTCAGTATCATTCTTTCAAATATTTTTACTTTTGACAATCTATTATATATCATTTTTAGTATCATTCTTTCATTCTTTTTTTTTTTTTTTGACAAAGGATCTAAACTACATATGAATAGAACTTAATTTGTCAACCAAAAAATAATGAAATTACAATTATGACCTTTAACACTGTTGACCCTAAAAACTACTAAGCCTACGTGGCGCGCAGGCCAAATAATCTATGAGCTAACTACGTCCTTCGGTCGAATGCGGGGCGTGCCAACTCGACGGCCGAACTCGGCCGGTGAGTAAAGTGTTGTTGTTACGTTGTGTGCGCGGCTGACTTCTGAATCTTGCGACTACGGTCTAGTAAGGAACACGCCTCGGCCTTTGGGTTATAGAGCCTGAAGACAAGGCTACTAGTCTTACGAAGTTCACGGCTCGTCGGCGCCGGATTCGGTCACGGTGATTATATTCGTGAAGGTATAAGCACGCCGAATCGACACCAACGTATAGGGGCACAGGTACTCGAAACTGATGTAAGTCTTGACTGTGAAAGTGGTTCGGCCGTCTGAATGCCGAACTCTGAAACCAACCTGCGAGTATCCGATCATAAAACAACTCGGCGTTCGATGTGCCGAGCTTGGTAATTCGTAATACCTCACTTCGCCGAGAAGGCTGATGAGATAACCTCTGCCAATAAGAACCCGGAAGTCCTTCTCGACCGAGACTTGGATAGATAACCAACCGGCCTCGACGCAGTGCTGTTTATCCAAACTGAAGATGCTTCGCGATCGACTGGTTCTATGGCAACAGTGCTGTTTATCCAAACTGAAGATGTTTACCGGTTGCCTTCACAGTGCTGTTTATCCAAACTGAAGATGTGTTGGCGGACAAGAAAATAAAAATCTCAAAAGGTTGAGAGAGTTTGCGCAGGGCAGATTTGTGTGTTGAGTTGGAGAGGCTGAATGTTATGCTCTCCCCTCTATTTATAGTCCTGCGAGTACTTCAATCCGTCCTCGGATTGGACTTCCTTTTCCTAGTCCAACTCTACCTCAGCTGATACCAATCTAATCCTATCTCGGCTGATCCCAATCCGACTAGGACCCTAAATCTGATTCCAATCACGAGTTTGATTCATTTTCTTCTCGGGACTCCTTCTTCTGATGGGTCTCGGCCTCTATTAGCTTATCTGTTCCTCCTAATCCACGGCCCATGGTGCCAACTTACTCCCTTTGCGCGAGTCCTGGGGCGAGAATGTTCTGAGCTCGGCCCAATTGTCATTTTGGGCCCAAACAAATACGTAACACAAAAAATGTGGGGAAAGAAAAAAATGGGGCATTAAAGTAATTTCGAACAAACAACTTTTTGATGTTTTTTTCTAAACCTCCGCTAGTACAAATAACAGTTTGCGCGACAAAGCATCGTTCGTCGCGCAAAGGCAAAAAATGTCCCCTAAAAATTAGCCCAATGGAAACTTAGTCACGCGCAAACCGTTGCGCAAGGGTCATTAAAGCAAGGTTTGCGCGACGAAGGTAACCTGTGTCACTCAAAAGGTCTTTGCGCAACTAAAATACATGCGTCGCGCAAAAAGTCTTTGCGTGACGACAATACCTGTGTCGCGCAAAAGTTTTCGTGTGACGCATCTTGTTCTCATTGTCACGCAAAGATAGGTGCG
Organism: Cotoneaster glaucophyllus; assembly: GCA_036320875.1. Lineage (NCBI taxonomy): Eukaryota > Viridiplantae > Streptophyta > Magnoliopsida > Rosales > Rosaceae > Cotoneaster > Cotoneaster glaucophyllus. The sequence continues at coordinate 14,160,102 of CM070072.1, forward strand.
ATGCAGGTATTGTCGTCGTGCAAAGATGCAGGTATTGTCGTCGTCGCGCAAACCCTTTTTCTTCCTTTTTTTTGACAAATTTTTTAATTAATTGTTTATAAATATTTTAATTAAATTATAAACAATAATTAATAAACCCAGAAAAAGTATTTAATTATAATATATATATATATATATGAAAATGTACATACAAGTAGTCGGCTAGGTTTGATGCATCAAGCTACTGGTATTGGCTAGGCGAAGTGGCTGGGAGGTGGGAGGTGAAGTGAGACCATGCTCATCTTCTCGTCGTGGGCTGAAAACTGGGCTTCCCAAGCATCGTAGGCTGCTTCTTGGGTCGCAATCTTATCTTTTAGGGTTTCCACTTCCTCCGTCAGGGTGATGACCTGTCTTATGGTCGGTCTGAAAGAGGAAGCACTCGTTTCACGAACCCGCACCTTCCCCATACCCTAAACAACTTTGCCATGATGACAACCAAGAGTTTGATCTAACATTTCAGTTAGGATGTGAAGACCTGCATCCTCAGGTACAATGATGTCCTCGATCGGGGTCTTCGGGGGAAGCTGCGATGCTTCTTCTTAGAGAACAGCAGTGCCCTTCTCCACCATAGCAACCCATAATAAGAAAGAAAAAATATTTAAGATTTAATAAAAAAATGTAATTAATATTTGAACGATTCATATATATAAGAATAATAACAATTACATATACTTACATGGAGCTACTTAGTGGTCTCATCGTCGGGTCGAACATAAACATCCTTGAATAACATGTCGAGCTCTAGGAACTTAGAACCCTCTTGAAGAAAAAAAAACATTAAGAACATTTTATTAATCAATAATAAAAATAAATTGTATGAAATTAAAAAATGAATATACTTTTACCTAACGTCACGCCTCAACTCTATACGAGAAGGGCATCGAACCGAAAAGGTGGAGAAGTGTCTTTGACTCCCGAGCTTTCTTGCCAGCAGCAGATTTCTTCTGTTAAACACACAATATACATGTTAGTGCGACTATTTGAAACAAAATTACTAAAAAAGCTTAAAAACAAAAAACAAAAACAGTAATAAATTATTATTAAAATATTATGTACATACCACAAATTTTGTGTTCGTAAAATGCTTGCAAAGCCACTCCCAATCCTCCGGCCACTCCACCAACTCGATTGGGCAACCCTCTAGGCGAGCAATCTCCGGATCATCTCATTGCTTAAAATGTACGTGGAGTTCACACTTCCAATGTTTGTACCGGGTTGCTAAGTTATCCTCTAAGCAGGTGGTGGCCTCGGGGGATATGTCCTCAAGTTTATTATTGACCTACAAATATGAAAATAGTAAAATAATAGTAAGAAATTTAAGAATATTAAGATAATATACTTTGGTTTATAATATTTGTAAACAAAATTAAAAAAATTATAAAGGCTAAAAATTAATAAACTAACCGACAACTCATGCCGCACTATTTTCTTCGTCCTCTCGGGAATTTCTACCCCAGACTCCCATTGCATAGGACAATGCCACCGAATAACAAAACCATAGTTGGTAGCGATGATGCTATATTGTTGTGTGGTAGCAGCTCCACGATGTCGCGAGTCATAGTAATCTTGATCAATTCGTTGGACACATGTACATTGTGTGCCAGCTTCAGCATTCGATTAGGCCCCCTGGTATTTTTTTGAGCTGCCCAAAATAACTTAAATGGTGAAACCCTAATCTTAAATTTCTACAAAAAATTCGTCAAAACCTCCCCTAATAGTATATCATTTCCCAAAAGTCGAAATAAAGGCAATATACAGATTTAGGGAACAAAGGCAATACCAAAGTTGAACATCTTTTGTAATTTGATGTCTGACTCAAATCCCAATTCCAAACATAAAAGTTTGAGACATGATTGCTCACTATCACCAAAGATGACCACCAGGGATGAACTGCTTGAACTTCGTATTCAATTCCACTAGATTTGGCAGCGCATCTAAATCTGGGCGAAACCTTGGCCGAAAGAAAGCCTTGGAGTATCACATGATAGTCATGACTCTTCATTCTAGAAAATTTATACCCCCTCATGTTCACGCAACGCGAGATATTGGAAGCATACCGATATGAAAACTTTACAGAAGAAATAAAGTTGAAAAACTCTTTCTTCCCATTCGGCTTAATTGTAAAAAACGGATGGCCTTTCTTCAGTGTACCACCGACTCTAATCATCCACAAGGATGATCTGATACCCAATTGTTTCAAATCGAGGTGAGCTTTGATCGTGTCCTTCGTTTCTGACCTAATGCCTATTCTTCAGTGTACCACCGACTCTCTTCATCAAGTTGAAAAAATCTTTCTTCCCATTCGGCTTAACTGTAAAAAACGAATGGCTTTCAAAATCAGCAAACTATAACCTGAAAAAAAAAAAAAAGTAAAATCAACAAATAAATAAAAAGATATGTACAAAAATAATTAATTAAGAATATGATACACACAAATTAATCCAAACAATCCCTCGCAACGACACCAATTTCTTGATAGGATTTTTACCACCTGCAAAAGTAGGGAAAAAAACAATTAAAAATACTTGCAAGAGAACAAGGTAGTTGTAGTATAAACGGCTCAAGCAATGTCGTTTTCCACAAGGATTGAATTAATAATTCGTATTTAAAACCAACTCTTAATTAATTATCTAAAACAAAGTTGGGAAAATGTTGATTTTGGAATTTAAAATAATAAAAATCAATTTTAAATTAAAGCAATTAAAGAAATTAAAAAAAAAGAAAAAAAAAGAAACGTTTTGAAAATCAAATTGTCAAAGCCTAGGGTTCCACCGTCACCAGAACAATCTTATGTAATTTTTCTAATTACTTATGAATTACACATGCAACTTTGAAGGTTAGGTTTTCCTAATGCATATTCTCATCGTGATATTCCAGCAAGAACGTATATCTAACAGGCAACCGTCTATGATATTCAGATCAAATATGGACATGCAAGACTCATTAAGTTTTGTGAAAACCTCTTAAAAAAACCATGCGACCCCTAAGACATGATATTCATCCTAAGTGAAATTGCAATCATTAACCACTAGAAACAATACTCAATCCTCCGGTGATATACCGACCAAATTACATCCGATTACTTATCTAAACATCCTAATGGTAGCTAAGCATTAAGATATAGAAACAGTTTAAACACAGTGATTAATAATTCAAAGCAAGCATGCATTTTCATAAGCAGTTTAATAAAGACAACGTAATTATGCTAAGGCTCGTGGACTCGCCCTAGCAAACAACACTAGTTGCGAACAATCATGTACAAAATATTATTGAAAACATGGATATAAAAACCTTAAAAATGTAATGACATTTTAAATGGGTAAAATTACGAAAAATACCCTTAGTGACGGAAGGGTTCACTTTTGTTGATCTTTATTCGTTAATGCTTTAGAATGTTTCACTTATTCTATTTCCATAGCTCTCATCGATATGAACACGTAGGCGCGATCGAAATTGAGTTCGGAGCTAAAACAAAGCGTCTACAATTTTTGAACGATATAGGTGATTTGGTAATTTTACAGGTGGAGATATTCCCCACCTTGGACCTCTACATGGATGACATGTGGCACCCCAATTCTGATGCCTTTCTTCCCTCCTTCCCGTGATCTCTCTCTCTCACTCTAGAACCCTTTCCTTCTCTCTCTCGTTTTCCTTCTCCTCTCATCTCCGACGTACTCACACTCACATACACATACTTACATACACGTAGACAACAACCACCACACCACGATCACCACCACCTGGACCCTCCCTTCTCCCTCTCACTCCTTCGATCTCACATTCCCTCTCATTCTCGACATTGTGCACCATCACTGTGCACGTGAATCTCCGACGAGGTAAGCTCGAACTCACCCCTAAATCTTCTTAGATCGTGTTTCCTATCGTTTTGTTGTATTGATCTGAATTTGTTGATTCCACTCCATTGTTTACTGTTGTGGGTCCGATTTTTATTGATTTCATCCTAATGATTTGTCTCCTTGATCTGATTTCATTGGCTCCTCCCTGTTGTTTTGTTGTTGTTGGTCCAGGGCGTACTCAGGTTTTCACTTTACCCCTTTGATTGTTATTTCTCTCCCTTGATTGTTATTTATTTCCAGTGATTGTTATTTTCTTCCATTCTCTATTCTTTCTTCCATACTCGATTATGAAATATATACTTCTTTTTGTTCTTGATCATGAAATATTTTGTGATGCTAAACTCTATTTTTGTTCTTTCTCATAATCATGAACACTCATGGCGGAAATGTATCTCAGCGTCCACATTCTAGTGTATTAGGCGGATTACAACAAGTGGCTGCTGCTTTGCACCATGCATTCTCGAGGAACAACAGGCAGAGACGCACCTATGTAGAGATTGACGGTAGTCACAGGGTGACTGATTTGAATATTGTGGGCGCCTATGAGGAGGCAGAACTATGGCTTGAAAAAGTTGAGGATGTTTTTGAGGTTATGCATTATTTTGAGGAGGAGCGGGCAAAGACTGCTGGTTATTTCCTTAGAGGTGGTGCAAAAACCTAGTGGGATTCTGTTAGACAATCTCGGCCTTCTAACCCACCGATGACATGAAGGATCTTCCGGGAACTCTTTACATATTATTTCCTCAGTCCTCAGTATATAGCTAGAAAAAAACAAGAATTTTATGCTCTTCACCAGGGAAACATGTCAGTGACCGAACTCAATTGCTAGTTCCAACGTATGGTGAAACATGTTCCTTCAGTTTATGAGAATCAACGAGAAATTATGTACCATCTGGATATCGCTCTAAGGGATGAGCTCCGCCCTTTTATGTCGGTAGCGCAGTTTGACTCTTATGATAATATGATCTAGACAACATTAAGAGTAGAGCGATCATTCCTGACTTTCAACAGTCATAGTTAGTTTCAAGGTCAATTTTCTTAGGGTCGAGGTTTTCGATCACAAAGCACTAAATAACGCACTTCATCATCTAATATTGGTCTGAGAAATTCCTTTTCGTTCAAGCGTCGTGGGCAAGGATCAAGATCTTCCAGTGAAGGGTCGGGTTCTGATACAGTGCATCAGTCGTTTAGCCACTTTCCACCCGCTGCTCCGATGTGCATACGTTGCGATAAACGTCACCAGGGAGATTGTGTTGCTGGGTCAAACATATGCTTCAGATGTAGAGGTACAGGACATTACGCTAATGTTTGCCCTACCAGCCGATATTTTGAGAGCGTTGCATCGGGTTCAGGCTAAGCTAAGGGGAGCAGCTTAAGTACCGAGGAGCAGAGTCAGGCACATCAGCAGAGTTCGGGGATGGCTTCTGGCAGTTGTACCCAGAGTAATCAGCTAAGTCATGGTAACCGGGGTGCTCGGACCAGCGGAGGCCGAAGCAACAGTTTAGATCAGCAGGTTATTGGGTGCATTAATGTTATGACGCAGCAGGAAGCTGATCAGGATCCTCACATCATCACTGGTATGTTATTCGCATTTGATCGTTGTATCTGTGTCTTAATTAATCCAAGTGCTACATTTTCATTTATATCATCACAGCTAGCACGAGCTGATTGGTTTTGATATACTTATACAGTTACTTCACGATGAATTAATCTGTGCTCAGTGGGAGTTTAGACATTGTCCAGTTTATGTAGAAGGTGTATTGATGGAGGCAACTCTGATTCCTTTTAAATTAGTAGAGTTTGACCTCATACTAGGGATGACTGCTTAACTAAGCATGATGCGCATGTGGGTTGTAGAAGAAAAATGGTGACCTTTTCTTGATCAGGGAGAGTGAAGAATTCTTCAGAATAGTATTATTTCAACCCACAAGGCAATGAAGTCCTTACACAAAAGTTGCGAAGGGTTCTTGGCTTATGCAGCGGCACCGAACGAACCTTCTGTTAGTGATGATGATGTGCCTACAATAAACGAGTTTGTTGATGTGTTCCCTGATGATCTACCTGGAATGCCACCTACACAGGAAATTGAGTTCACTACCGACGTGCTTCCAAGTACTAATCCTATCTCCTTGGCATCTTATCGTATGTCACACTTGAATTACGAGAATTAAAGGTTCAGTTACAGGACTTCTTGATAAAGGCTTTATTCAGCCCAGTATGTCACCCTAGGGTGCCCCTGTATTATTTGTGAAAAAGAAAGATGGTTTAATGCGACTTTGTGTTGATTACCGAAAGCTTAATCAGGTGACCATAAAGAATCGCTATCCATTACCTCACATTGATGACTTGTTTAACTAGTTAAGGGGCGCCCGCGTAGTCTCCAAAATTTATCTTCGTTCTAGATATCATCAGTTGTTGATCTGCAAAGAAGATGTCCTGAAGACTGCATTTCGCACTCATTATGGGCATTATGAGTTTTGTGTGATGTCGTTTGGGTTAACGAATGCACCTGCAGCCTTCATGGATTTGATTAATAGAGTATTCAGACCATACCTTGATCAGTTTGTAATCGTATTCATCGATGATATCTTGGTCTACTCTAAGAGTGAGGCGGAGCATGCTAGACATTTGATGATGGTGTTAGAGAAGCTAAGAAAACATTAGTTATATGCCAAGTTAAGTAAATGTCAGTTTTGGCTAAACCGAATTATTTTTCTTGGACATGTCATCTCTGCTGAAGGCATTTCTGTGGATCCTTAAAAGGTATCGGCAGTTGCAGCGTGGGAGCAACCCAAGAATGTCACAAAATTTAAAAGCTTTATGGGATTGGCGAGTTATGATCGACGCTTCGTACAGGACTTCTCAACTATTGCTTTGCCACTTACGAGGTTAACAAGGAAAGACGTGAAATTCGAGTGGGATGAAGACTGGGACAGCGCGTGGCCTTCCAGGCCGCCGCCCCATTGCGGTGTATGGGGGAACCTGAGGTCCCTCCTTAGGTTATTCGACGTGCCAAATCCGAATCCGCTATCCATTTTTCTAAATTCCATTGTTTTAGTAAAGTTTTATTAAATGTACTCTCTTTGTGTTTAGGTGCAACGGTTATAAGCAATCCAGTCCTTCCTAGTTCGAGTGGCTTTACGGTAGACGATTATTTGTGAGCGGACCCCTTCTTAACTTATATGTTTTTATAAAATGTTAGCCTAGCATGCATTCATATTTCACGATTTGAGTATGTTTTATATTATGCTTTGTGGATTTATCTAATTATGGTTTACGAAATATTCATGATTTATCGAGATTACATTTTTACTAAAGGTTATGAATTATGGGATTTTAGTATATGATTTTATATGGCTTTCAAGTATGATTTATTTTATGGTTTTATGAATGTGATATATCTTGGATTTATAAGATGAGACTTTGAGCCAGTGAGCTTCAAATTTGATACGAGTTTTGAGATATGTTTTTGGTACTTATCTAGTGGGTTATTGTACGACACATCCACACACCATGGGTATAGATGTCTGTGGCCATAGGACACAGTTGATGAGGATGAGTCAGATATGATATATGATATACCCCTAGCTTCACTGTCGACAGCAGTGTCGGACAACTTCATTAGCCACGGCTAGTGTCGGTGTGGATGTTATGCTATTTTATACAGCTTCACCTTCGGGTGATGGGTAGGTACTGCCTTCGGGCAACTATGATACCCAAATGCTTTACGGATGTTTTCCATGGCATGCTAGGGTTTTTATAAAACCTATATGTAGTATTATATGTGTGTTTTCAAAATGCTTTACGGATGAGTCCCAACTACGAAGCATGAAGACTATGCCGCATTTATCCACCCAACCAAGACATGATACATTGACCAAATCAAGCCAAGACATATTGCATCTACATCTACATCAACAAAGCATCAGGAGATTGAAGTTGAGCAATCCAATCCCATGCAACATTGCTAACCTCTTCACGACGTCACTGCATAAGTCTACCTTCCAAAAGCTTGTCCGAGGAATTGACATACGTAATTATTTTATATGCAATGCTTGTAGTTCTTATTTGGAAGTTTTGTCAAACTCAAGGGAATATCCAGAAGTATACTCACTTGATCTTAATGTACTCTTTTTTCCCACGAATAGGAGCATTTTCCCACTGTTTTTTTTACTTGACTAGGTTTTGACAAGGCACCCATCCTAGGCTAATCATATCCTTGTGAGCTTCCTACTTGCGTCCAGAAGATGATAGTTTTTACTTAATGCAACTTCTCACGTTTTTCCTCAGTCTAAGGGTTTTTATCCCACCTTGGCTTTTACCAAAGCGAGGCTTTGTGAGTTTTAACTTTTTATGCGTTCTTCAATTGATTTGAGACTCGCCCGACAAATTCATCAACTGAACTTACTTCATCGTTGAAGACCTGATGCGCCATTTCTTTGAGTATTTACACACTTAAGAGGGAGTGTGGCAGTCCTAATAGTTTAGAAATGTGATCGTGTAAATTCTATATTATCTTGTGATATCTTTGTGGGTTTTTACCATATCTTTTCTTTGTATATTATCCTATTAAAGTTGTAATCTTATTGGGGTACGAAATCTACATTCTCTACTACTATAAATAAAGACACACACAATAGGATGAGGAATCACACTTTAGAATTCACCTAATTCTCTCCATGCTTGCCGCATCCTCTTTCCCAATCTCCGTAATTCATTAATCTAATAGGCCTACAACAACAATTAATGTTTTAAAGAGTAATTTCAGTTTTTGTTGTTATTTTACACGTGTCAACGAGTTATTGGTGGGCAACACCACCTATTATGTTATGAGTACGTACCCGCCACCGTAAAAAACTCTTCCCAATGAAGCATTGAATTTACGAGTTACAATTCAAAAACAGTTTTATTTATTTTATCATCCTCAAGAATGTTCAACATATAAATAAATACATCTTGTTTTTTAACCTAGTTCAGTTGAAGTAGTGGCATTGCACGATATTGCTTTAAGCCAAACTAGAACCTTAAGTGCACTCTTGTATGAAGTAGGTTCAACCAATGACAAATCCACAATATCAGAATCAACTGGAACTGTCAAGAAGGCCTTTTTCTTAATTATACTTGTATGGCTTCTAGTCTGCATCCATGCTGAGTGGAGCAAAGGGAAGGATCACTTGAAGATTTTCAAGATCAAACAAAAATCCACAGGGAGTAAGGAGGAGTCATTTGCAGTGCTACTATGGGATGAAATATTGGAGGGTGAAGCAGCATGTATAGGTTGTGAACTAAGGATAGATGGTAAACTTGATGAATTATGTAAGGGTTGTTGTGACACAGATGGTGATGATGGAGACACTAGCAAATTGTCAAGAGTTATGACTAATGGTGGTGGTAATATAACACTAGGAATAGAGTGAGCATAGAGCTATGTTAACTGTTTTATCAATCTAGAATAAGGAAACTCTAGTTCATTAAAAAACACATGTCTAGAAATGTACACCTTGTGTTAGAGACATCAAAAAAAATATACCCTTTGTATTGATATGCATAGCCAAGAAACACACATTTGGTTGCTTTAGCTTGCAGTTTGGAACTATTGTATGGTCTCAATAATGGAAAACATACAACCAAATACCTTCAAATGTGATATAACAGGTAATTTTCCAAACAAGAGTTGAAATGTGGATTTGTGTTGTAAAAGTGAGGATGGCATTCTATTTATAAGATACATAGCTATTGGACATGCAAAAGACCAAATTTGGGAAGGAAGTTGAGCATATTCATCAAGGTAACGGTAGTCTTAATGATGTGCCTATGTTTTCTCTTAGTTAGGCCATTTTTTTCAAGGATATAAGGACATGACTTGTGATGTATAATTTCTTTGTCTTGCAAGAAAGTGCAATTTATGATTGACATATTCTCCACCTCCATTGGTTTGTAAAGTTTTAACAGAAGTTGAGAATTGAGTTTGCACAAATGCACATAATGAAACAAATGAAGAAAAGAAGTCTAAATTATTAACAAGAGGGAATAACCAACAAAATCTAGTACACTCAATAAGAGTGACATAGTATTTAAAACCATCCATTGAATTACATGGTGCATGACCGCAAAACCATCCCTTGAATTACATGGTGCAAGATCTCGGAGACCATTACTGCACAGTCCTTTGCACAAGATCCTCCTGTGGCTTTGTCCTCGATTCAAAAATAATTAGCATACAAAACAAGGCAATAGTTATTGTCAAGACAAATCTTGTGAACTGACAGCAAGTTATGAGGTAATTGTGGGACATATAAAATTGAATTCAGTTGAATTGGATGAACTGAAGGTTTGATAATGCTGCTACCAATGTGAGACACTTTCAAACCTTCGCCATTGGCAATTTGAACAGTTTCATTTGCAGGATATAGAGACGCCAAGGACAGATTTTGAAGATTAGATGGTCCTTGTATGAGTGGAAGTATGCATTTCAATCATTTTACATTAATGGTGGTGCCCTAAGCAAACACAAAATCGCTTGCTAAGTTACTTTGAGGGTGGCTTCGAAGCATAAGTTCATGAACCATGCTTCAAGACTTACAAAGTCAAAAGATACTATGCAAAGGGACTTCAAAGTACAGTGAGCGAAATACATTCACTATGCAGAGGGACTTCAGAGTACAGCGAGCCAAGAACAAACATAAAATTCTTGCTCACAAAGATACAAACATACAAAATCTTTTACGAAAGAGTGAAACAACACAAAACCAAAGAAAGGTTGCCTTCTTTCACCAAATGGTGCAACAACCTTTAGTAACAAATAGGAGTGTCGGCTGCTATTCTCACACCCACATTCCATTTGCACAAAGAGCGGGCTTTAAATATGAGCACCATAAAAGACCTAGCATTTGCTCCACCTAGGCCAACTAAGGAGGCACATCAGTTTGGGTTTAAGTCCATATAAAAAGGGTCAAGACACAATAGAATTGAGCCATCAAATCCAACAGATTAAAGGTTCTTTAGCCATTTTTTTTTATTCTCATTAAAAATTAATAAAACAAGAAAACTGAAAGAATCAAGGAACCGCACTCGATTATTCTAGATTCCAACAAAATAATGCTATAGTCAAATTCAGTAGTTATTCAACTCTAGTTACGATCTTGATTTTCATGATTGCAAAAGTAATATACCTTCTTCCTCTTGTTGGACGATTGAATCTATTTGCTTTCGTATCATTTCATAGAATATTAATTGAAATATTGCATAAACGAGTTAGCATCAATGGCTGCTCAACAAATTAAATGGCCTCAAATACACCAAAACTTGACTGGAATATTCTTGCTATAAATATCTTAACAGTTCAATCCAAAAGTTACTTCATATAAAGTAATGCTGCGTTTATAAGACGTTAAAAAGGAGAGTAACATGAGTAGAATGGATGAAACACTGCAATTGTTTGTAAATAATAATCTGTAAGTTCTTAAGCAGTTTCAACATAAAAATGCCAATGATCAGATAATGATTATTTTTATACAGGGCTTTCAGTTTATTCCTAGGCATTATCATTCAGGAATTTCGGGAGCCACTTGGCCGACTCTTTGGGAATTCGAGTAAGGTTGTTGTTACGGTCCACGTAGTAAAGACCGAATTTTGGAACAAACCCTTGCCGAAACTCAAAATTATCAAGTAGGGACCAATGAAAGTATCCCTTCACATTCACACCATTCCTACAAAACCATCAGTGACAAGTAAATGGATACTCTTTCCTCAAACTAGTAAACATGCACTCAACTCATGAAGTTGATCTAGATTAGTAATTTTTCATCATGTAATAGATTACCTACCTCATTGCCATCTTGATCCGGTACAAATGCTGAAGAATATATTGGATTCTATGTGGATCCTTCAATGATTTATCAAGCTTGGCTTCGGTAATTCCATTCTCCGTAATATAAATTGTTGGGCACTGGTAGTTTTGGTTCATGAACTCCAAAAGTTTCCGTAATCCTTGTGGATAAGAGTATATAAAGTCGATTCCTTGAGCCTGCAAGGGATGCAAATTTATTTTTCCAGATATATTTGCTACAGTCCCGTAAAATAGTAAACTAGAGAAATATATTTTCACAGTTTCACTTTTCTTACTTTAGGGCCAATTAGGACTCGATCTTTATCTGCAACAATAAAAACATGGGCAACAATATCAGAACCACTTTCAACCTATCCATCATTTATACATGTACACACAAACACATGGACACACGCACAGAGACGCACAAAAGCACACACAGACCAGCCTTAGCCAAGAGAAGAGTCTCATGGAATATATACTACTTCGTTTTTTTGATTTCAAAAGAAAACAATAGGTAGGAATCACAATACAAGCGGTACTTGTTCCAGCAATATATACTACTTCTTACTCACCACCCAATTTCAAAGTCCATTAGTCTCTTTGCCGCTGCCTTGTCTTCTACTGAATTAGAAAATGGCTCAACATACTGCCCGACCAGACTGATTCCGATTTGACCACTTTGATCTCCCTTTAAATAAGCAAAATAATAAATAAACATTAGTCAAGAGAAGAGTCTCATGGATTTGATGTTAATTCCAGAAGTTGACGGTAAATGAATCAGAGTGTGACTCACGAGAAACTTATCTCTGTAGAGGTTGACAACGGTAGCATGGGCAAGGAGAAGGTTATGGCTCACAGTGTATGCCTCAATGCCGGAATTTCCGCCTGCACATGGAGGAGCATATTCTTTCACAGGAACCGAGCACCTGGCTGGTGGACCAACTCCAAAGTCATAACCCAGCTTGGCCATAATCAGTGGCTCGTTGATTGTGATCCAATTTTTTACCCTATCGCCATACGTTTTAAAGCATAGCTCGCAGTAGTCCTTGAAATCAGCCCTGAAAATATGTGATATGGTAAACATGAGTGTCGCAACTTTGAGAGATGAAAAGTATTTAGCATCAAAAGGTGCTTACACAAAAGAGCAGCTCAGGATTCCTCCGTACTTGTCCGTCAAGGCTTGTGGTGGGTCAAAGTGCAAGAGGGTCACAAAGGGTTGGATGCCTGTATTAAAACATATAATTGACTTAATCGAACGATCAACATATAGGAGAATGACAATTGCTAATGGCGTGTGGTCAGTCATTGATCATTGCTTTGTTATAACTACAATTTACAGAGCGTTAGAATACTTGATGAACATCTTTCATCATGTGTATATTCTCCACAAAGCATATATATTATATCAAATATTGTTTCTTCAAGCTTAGGCGTCCTAAAACTTATTGAAAACTGAAGGCATATCACTGGTAATTAACACAAACTATGAAGATATATTGTCACTGTTCTTTGTAAAATTAAGTGTCTTACCATTCTTCAGTAATTCATCGATCACATTGTTGTAGTGATCAAGGCCCTCTTGATTTATTCCACCATTCAAGCTTCCGTCTACATGTCCAGAATTGCAAACAAAATGCATTAGAGCTCAAGTAGCGCACATCAACATGTACATAGTCGTGTTTGCTATTAAAACTTAAAGCCATTATTTTCTTTAAAGTTCTTACTAGGAAGAATCCTGGTCCAGGCAATAGAAAATCTGTTGGCATCGACTCCAAGGTTCTTCATAGCCACCACATCTTCCTGCAGTTATAGTTGCTGGTTGTAAGGTATATGCCAAATAGAGAAGGAAAAAACACTTTTAACTTTTCTTTGGAGCTAGTAGCGAATGGAACTTGATGATTAATATGTCTTCACTCACCTTGTATCGCCTATACGAATATGTGGCAATAGACAGATTGGAGTGGTCCTGAATCCTCTCTGAAATGAAGGAAAATCACAAAGTAAATAGGTGGTAAACTATGACACATAGAAATAAGGGTATGTCAAAGAAACTAGAACAAAATAATAGTGAGTATTTGTGACGAACCTGGAAACTTCTCAATGTAGTTATCCCACACACTTGGTCCTTTACGTGCGACATCTGTTGCTCCTTCGTACTACACCCAACTTATCATGGAGTATACATATTATTACATTATCAAATTTTGCGAAGAGAAATTAAAATACACAATACAAGGAAAAAGTGTGCAGCTAGTTAACTACAGTTTCACACAAAAAAAATACCTGCGGAGCATCAGTCGTGACTCCAAAAATAAAATCGGCTGGAAAGTCGGACCTCGTAACATCAACGGAGGATGATTCAGCTGAGAAAGAGGCAATGACACATAAAATTACTAAAGTGGTAAACACGTTTGTTCGGGATCCCATAGTTGATGGCTGTGGTCGAACAGAGGAAACTAAGCAACTAAAGAAACTGATATGCAGAAGAAATGAAGAGAATAAACAGAAAGAGATGAAGAATAATAGCTTCAGATTACTTGAGAAAATCAGTGAATATTACAAGCTATATATAGTTGAAAAATAAAGCTTTGGCTCTAGCAACCTAACCGACTACACAAGACAATGTGCATGTGATTTGTTTTAGGTTTTAACTTTTGGATTTGCTTTTTAACCCAAAATATTGCTGCAATTAAGATTATGATTTAATGGAGTTCCCAGAATTGTAGCCCTTGCTACTTCATTGAGGCCAAGGGAATTTTACACCAATGGTTTGATAAGGACAAGCTCTCCCAGTAATTACAAAACGCCAAGAACAACTGCATAAAAGTCAACAAAGATAATTAAAGAGGGTGGTTCTGTTGGAATAGATTACAATCACAAGTATGGGTTGTGATTATCACTATAGCTAAGTTATGGGTTAAAGTGATGACCACAACCTTTCAACTTGTCATCTCATTTCTTATTCACCATACTTTTCTTTTGTCAATGTTTTCTTTCCCTAAAATCTGGGATTTCCTTATTTGTATATTGTTTTATTTTAGTCCTTGTTTGTGTCCGGGTTGTTAGGGCAGAAATCATGGGATTGTGTAGTGGCTGAAGCCACTGTTTTGTAGTAGTTCCTTTAGCTCCTTAAAAGAGCTTGGATCTCTTCTTGTATTCTTTATGATCAATACAACCATTAAAATTCATTAGGTTTGGTTGTAGTTAATTACCCCAAACACTACGAATTGCCAATCATGGTATTTATTAATTATGATTTTGTTGTTCAATATATATATAACATGTATTTATTAATTATATGAGCATTAGAGCTATGATGAGAATCTGCATATAACCTGCTTCACATCAAATTCATCTCGGAGCAAGTATTGATGCTGATAAAGTATTTCCACCTAGAAATCGGGTATTGTTCGTGAGCAGGCATTTAATTCATCTGGAAGTAGGTTTTGTAAGTCTTCTCTTAAAACATGAATCGGGCCACTATAAGCCGGTCTTTCAATAAGCAACTACACAATATATCTTGTAATTTGGGTTTAAATTACTGCGCATCCAGTTCAAACCTTTTCTCATTCTCTTGAAATAATTTATAGTAATAATGGATTAACAGAAGGAAACCTAAACGTTTTGAAACGCAAGATAGGCTTACAAATAATACACAAGACACATTCTTATAGTGTAAATACTTAAAAAAAATAATACTTAAGTTTACATAGAATCACCCATATAAATTATAGGGTTTTCATCACAAATGGTCCCTGAAATTGACATTGCTTTGTTATAACTACAATTTACAGAACGCTAGAATACTTGATGAACATCTTTCATCATGTGTATATTCTCCACAAAGCATATATATTATATCAAATATTGTTTCTTCAAGCATAGGCGTCCTAAAACTTATTGAAAGGCATATCACTGCTGGTAATTAACACAAACTATGAAGATATACTGTCACTGTTCTTTGTAAAATTAACCGATTACACAAGACAATGTGCATGTGATTTGTTTTAGGTTTTAACTTTTGGATTTGCTTTTTAACCCAAAATATTGCTGCATTTAAGATTATGATTTAATGGAGTTCCCATAATTGTAGCCCTTGCTACTTCCATTGAGGCCAAGGGAATTTTACACCAATGGTTTGACAAGGACAAGCTCTCCCAGTTATTACAAAACGCCAAGAACAACTGCATAAAAGTCAACAAAGATAATTAAAGAGGGTGGTTCGGTTGTAGTTAATTACCCTAAACACTATGAATTGCCAATCGTGGTGCGCTCGCATCCACCGCTCTTCCATCGTCCCGCTATTTTATTTTGTTGTTCAATATTACACTGTCACGACATCGTAATTCAAATATCCAATCTACCACCGTTTATTTTATTTTGTTGTCCAATATATACCTCATATATTTTAATTATACATAAGCATTAAAATTATGATGTGATTCTACATATACTTTATATTTTATTTGATTTTGTTGTTCAATATACACTATTTATTAATTATATGAGCATTAGAGCTATGATGTGAATCTACATACTTGTTGGTATAACCTGATTCACATCAAATTCATCTCAGAGCAAGTACTGACGCTGAGGAAGTATTTCCATCTAGAAGTTGGGTATTGCTCGAACTCATCTGGAAGCAGGTTTTGTAAGTCTTCTCTTAAAACATGAATCGAGACACTATAAGCCGGTCTTTCAATAAGCAACTACACAATATCTCTTCTATTTTGGGTTCAAATTACTGCACATCCGGTTCAAACCTTTTCTCGTTCTCTTGAAATAACTAAGAGTAATAATGGATTAATAGAAGGAAACATAAACGTCTTGAAACGCAAGATAGGCTTACAAATAATACACAAGATATATTCTTAGAGTGTAAATACTTAGGTTTACATAGAATCACCCATAAAAATTATAATAGACGATACATTTTTATATAATTGAAAAACAAGCTATATTACAAGCTATATATAGTTGAAAAACAAAGCTTAAGCTCTAGCACCCTACGGAAGACAATGTGCATGTGATTTGTTTTAGGTTTTAACTAATGGATTTGTTTTTTAGCCCAAAATATTGCTGCAATTAAGATTATGTTTTAATGGAGTTCCCAGAATTGTATCCCTAGCTACTTCATTTAGGCTAATGCAATTTTGCACCAATGGTTTGACAAGGACCAGCTATCCCAGATAATGACAAAACGACAAGAACAAGTGCATAAATTCAACAAAGATTATTAATTCTGAGCCTGGTTCAGTTGTAGTTTATTACCCTAAACACTACGAATTGCCAATCATGGTGCGTTCGCCCATCGTCTGGTGTTCTCTTTCTTTCCCGCTGTTTTATTTTGTTGTTCATGCCCGTATTGCGCATCCATTGCTCTACCAATATTGCTCAAATGAAAGATCTACTATGCATGGGTTTTTCATTCCTGAAAATACTACCATTTCTATCATTCCATATTTGCCAACAAATTGTCTGAGCTTTACTTAAATTACTTACATCATTCTTATTCTGGTGGGATAATCTTTTAAGCCATTCACTAATCTTGTGGTTAGGATCCATACTTATTGACAAAATATCATTGGGGCAGCTCCAAACTTGCTTAGCATACTGACAATGGAGAAAAAGATGCTCTTGATCTTCCTCATGGATGTTGCACAACGGACACTTAGTGCCAATATTTGTTATAAACTTGCTTAATTTCCTTCTAGTTTGTAACTTACTCTTGATGAGGCTCCAGGAAAATAGCTTAACTTTGGGAGGTAAAATTTGTTTCCAAACATTATTTATAAGACCTTGGACCGGCAAATGTCCAAGATCCTCCATTTGGAGCCAGGTTGCAGATTTAATTGAAAATCTACCATTAGTACTTGGACCCCAAAAAACAGAGTCCTTTGTAAGGAGTAAGAGGAATAGGAATGTCACAAATTTTGTTAACAATATAATTTTCTACCACTTGACCTAAAGTGTCTCTATCCCAATGACCATCAACAATAAACTCTGCAACCTTAGCATCCCATTGGATTCGATGTCTTTGATTCTCTGGTATAAGATGGAAAATAGAGTAAGAAAAAAATTCATTGATGGATCCATAATAGAATGTCTTTACCATCACCAACCACCCACCTCATACCCTTAAGAATAATGTCTCTGGATCCCGGAATATCTTTCTAGGCTAGCGAGTGGTTTGTTTAGTTTTGGTCTCTCTAAAAAGGTATCATGCCTAAGGTAATTCCTCCTAACTATATTGACCCATCAGGTATCATTATCAAAGAGCACTTTCCACCCTAGCTTAGCGAGAAATGCCTTGTTGAAATGGTCTAGGTTCCTGATGCCTAAGCCACTCGCATTTTTTCGTCTACATTTTTTTTTTCAATTCATGGGGTTACATTTACTATTATTACCCCACAAAAACTATCTGCATTCTTTATTTAATTTGCTAGTTAGTTTATGAGGACATTTAAAGCAAGACATTACATGGTTTGGCATACCTGTAAGGTTTGATTGAACAAGAGTAAGCCTCCCCGCCTTTGAAAGATTGTTTGCCTTCCAACCTGCAAGTTTTTGCTTAATCATCCTAATCAGTTTTTTTTTCCATTCATAGGTTCCTTCCAAAAGACAATATTATGGATACCTAGATATTTACCAGTGGTACTTATGTTGAATTTGGAGAATATTAACAATTTCATTTTTGGCTTGGTTATTTGTGTTAGTAGAGAAATATATAGAAGATTTGTTGAAATTGACTTGTTGACCCGAAGCATTGCAAAGTTATTTAAAACCTATAGAACATTCCTGGCACCCTTTGTAATCGCCTTGGCAAAAATAAGGCAATCATCCGTAAAGACTAAATTTGAGACTTTGTAGCCAAAAGGGGAAGTGAGAAGACCAATACGGGTTTTAGTAGTGTTGGCTAACTCATTTAACTTCCTAACTAGGTGGTGGGTCCATATCTTTCCCTCTCTATAGCTGGCAACATTTTTTTTTGATGCCAGCCAAAAAAAAAAAATCATTTAAAAACAATATTTGAGAAAAATAAAAATAAAAATTATATTTCTCACACGTAGAGTGTGTGACCTTTGCTAATATTATTTACACTAAAAGGGTGGGAAAGTGGGCTAAGCCTCAAGCTGGGATATCCATAATAATATGGTTCAAATTCACCTTTGGCAAGAATTGAACCTAAGATCTCTCACTTACAACTGAAGAGGAATACCACTAGACTGTAGTACTAAGTGACTAAAAAGGTTTTTATTTTTTTTATTTTTTAGACAAACGATATTATATCTCCACTAAGGGGATGGGGGGGGCTAATCCTCATAATGGGCTAACAATAATGAGGTTCAAATTCGTCTTTGGCGAGAATCTAACTTAAGACCTCTTACTTATAAGTGAAGAAGAATACCATTACACTATAGTACTAAGAAAGTTTTTGTTAACCACATATATTGCTCCTAAATTTTTATACAACAATATTTTACTTAAAATGAAAGGAAATGGGAATATTTTACTTAAAGTGGATGAAGATTGGGTTGGACCACACTAATATACAACCACTAAGTAATATGTTAAAAATTGAGATAGAATACGTAGATTTTATATGTGTATTATTAAAAACAATGTGTGAAAACAATGTGATTAAGTCTGAAAAATACTTACAAACGCGTATGTGTTTTGCCTCACCAACGAAGTGGAGCCCGATGAATTGTAAATGGCGGGTAGTAATTACTACCCTTTCATGTGCCAATCAGGTCTAAAGTTGAATCGAGAAATACAAATTTCAACACTGCAATACATAACAATCGTATCCACAAAATGATCTCCTTTAGTTGTTGCTGCAGGATGGTGTATTGGAGTCACAATCACTCGTTCATACATCCTGCCACTTGCCCTTCAAATTTATCTTTTGTTGGTCCCCAAATCATTGTCCTTAACTTCCATATTTGGTTATTCCTCGAGTAAAATGAAAAGTTGGCTCAAGTTTAACCTCTCTTGGATGAACAAAAAATTTGAATCTGACTGGCTGTTAGTCTGTTTTTTTGCTTCTATTATTTAAATTTACTATGAACAGCGATAGCCATATCCCAACCGATATCATCCTAGTCATGAACTCATGAGCAACTGACTTGCAATAATGTGATAGAATGTTTTACGATCAATTAAGAGATATAAGTAAGTTAAGGAGCATATTTGGTGTCTATATTTCCCATAGTGTTTTCCTATGTCAAGGGTTTTGACTAAAAAAGACTCACTGTTGAATGACCATGGTGCAGATGCAAGCACTTTGAATGATATGACATACAACTTTAAATTCCTGTTAAGACCTTGAACACACAACAAAATATTATTGTTTCTTGGGAGTCGCATGTATTTGGGAAGCAAAATAAAAACCTGCTATAAACAGGCCGTAGATACTTAATTTGTATACCTAGCAATTCTTTTGCAGTTTAAGTGCAGGTAAAGGAAGATTTTGGATGCAGTCTCTAACTATGAACATTCTTTGACTGAAACCTTGTTGATTTTCAACTTTTAATCAAAGTCCTTGAATTTAATGCGATAATTTATTTCTATGTATGCTACTATATTTTTTAAATTAAAATTTGAAATTTATAGTTGTTTATATTAATGAAATTTTAAATAAAAAGCCATAATTTGTGGGAAAAATATTAAATTATAAATTATACTATTGTGTGTGTGTGTGTAAAAACATGGGTACATTCTTCAAAATCACAAAAAACAAAAAACAAAAAATAGATATTAGGCTTAATAACATTAGTAAATTTCTTTGATTAAACTTGACATGGATACATTCTCAAATTGGTACATATAATATTTACATATACCAAATTGGTACATATAATATTTAAGAACTGAAAAAAAAATTAAAAAAAAGATAATGCATACAAACTTATTCTAATTTTTATTTATTTTGGAAATGTTTTGAATTGAAAATTAGTTAGAAGTTTAATAAAGGTGTGAGTCTTAAAATTCAAAATTAATTATTAATTTTTATTTAAAAAAATTATGTAACTAACATGTAAATTCATTATTACATTAATGCTAGGGACTTGGATCAAAATCTGAAAACTAATATGGTTTCAGTCAATGAACATTAGTAACTAGGGACCGGATACTAATTTTTCCTTCACAAAATTCAGACTAGTTAAAGCTTTAGCGGTCATTAAACGAATCCGATCCTCACCTAAATTCTCTTTGTCGAAAGACTTATCTCACGTTATATGTAGGGAGATGTCGTTGAAATCACTAAAATAATGACATATAAAGTCTTACCTCACGTGAAGTCTCCAGAACATCAATTTTGTGTATCATTCATCTTAAATAATTTTTCTCAATCAATGTTTTTGTATTTTCATTGGTTAGGGCTTTATTCTACAATGGAGGGTGAGAGGGGTAAAAGTGATTTAGGGTGTATTTGGATTTTTTTTTTTTTTTTTTTTTAACCTTATATGGTCGAAATTGTCATTACATAGTAGGGTACTTTATGTGGGCTGCTAACAAAAAAAGCCTAATATATTTCCTAATTTACTTAAGTACACATTGGGACTCATAATGGATTTCCAATATTCCACAGAAAGCAACCGAATATTTTTTAAATTTTCGATTGTTGGCTATTGAATCGTTAAATGGTTTTCATTTGGTTGCTACTGAATTCTAAGACTTAAGACGGACTTTTAGTAATTATTAGACATGCTGAAGTGTTATATAGGTTTTAGTTTGACATCTCCCAGGTACAAAATTACTGATACATCCCGACCCGAAATGTCCACCTGGACTCCAAATCAAGTTGTGTTGGTCGACACCCGGAGGGTGACGAAGCCATAAAATGTAGTGATGGGGAAAATGTGAATAAATTTAAATCTAAAAGTGCCTAAATATAAGAATGTGCTGGTGAGCGGGAATGAACCTGTTTCACACGTGATGTTAGAGTATAAATAAAGTATAGTAAAGTAGGATGAGAATTATACCATCAAAGGTAACCACCTATATCAAGATTTGTCAAGAATCCTCGTCAACATGAAAGCTCAGCTACTAATACCTGGAAGGATGAAAAACAAGGGTGAGTGGGCATAAAATAAAGTTATATAAAAACCTTTTTGAAAACATTATAACCCCTTGTCGTAAAATAAGTATAGTTTCCAAAGTATACATAATACGTATAGTATGAAAATACTTACCGTAGCCTGCAATATCTCTAGACTACAAGACGTCACAAAATTCTTAAATATATACATGACGTCCGTAATCACATAATCTCGCATAAGCAAACATATCGTATCGAGTGCTCATCGACACATGCTAACACACGAGTTCATGCAGAGTTATTCTGACATGAATAGGATTGGGTGTAACAATGATATACACTCTAGTACCACAATCACGTGAAGACTAGCGTTATGCGAGGCACATACGAGTACTAATTGCCAATAGCAATCTAGGATATGACTGGCACCTACAATGGATCCAAAGTGAGCGTACAGTGCGATGTGCACATACACATGAAAGACTGGCCCTGGCCCAGGCGAGTACTAACACCAGTGCAGCAGCGATGAGCAAATAACTCAAATATAATCATGCAACCGTAAATCAATATTTCACATCGACATAATAGTAATAAATAAAATATTAATTATGGTCGTAATTAAATCCCATAAAAGTACGCATACCTGTTCTTCCTGTAGGATTAGGATAATTTTGTAATTTCTGTTATTTCGCTAATTCTTATAAACATTAGTCTAGGCATACATAGGAAATTCTATTTCAAATGTATAAATGGAAACTAAATAAATATATAATATTTAAAAGCAAAGACCCACTCATAGATCATGTCGTCGAGTCGAACCCGCCTAGCGGGCTTCGAAGATCATTGCGGTGCGTTTCACTAAGAAACGAAACCATTAACGTAAATATATAACATACTAATGTATAAACGCGTTTTCGTACAAAGTACGGCTAATAAAGGAACTAATTTTAAACAGTCGAATTTCAAAAAACAGAGGGAGGATTCGGAATCATAGCATCGAAATACGCTAAGAAGGGTCCAGGGCAAATTTTATAGAAAGTCAACGGTCAACCCTAAAAAGTCAACCGAGACGCCGCGGTGGTCAACTGCGTTAAAACTTTGAAATTTCACTAAACGGATGTCAAAAACGGACTCAGGACATCAAAATTAGCCTAGGAGGGTTTCCGAAAAAATTTCGAAAAAGTCGACATAAGGAATATTCCAAAGAATATTAAAGGGGAATATTCCAAAGAATATTAAATCTAATTTCAGAAATAGAACTGGGACGGGTTTTCTCCTTCTTTTGTTTTCCCTTAATCCGGTCACCGGTTTCCTGGTAAACACAAATCTTCACTAAATCTAATCAACCAATGTACCAAAACGAATATCACGGAACAAGGATTTGAATTGTACCCTTGGGCTCCTCGGCCGTGGCCGGAGTTAGCCGGAAAAAAGGGTCGAAATTGTCGGATCTCCACCGAAAAAACTGGGGGCTTTCTGCTGCGTTACTTCATGCACCAAATCGTCGCCAACTTGTACCAATCACTCAGAAAACAATCCAAAGTGACGATAAAGACGTGACTCAAAAGTGCTTGATCCTAAACTAGTCGGACATGGTCAAGAGTTCACCGATGATCCATTGGAAAAGTGATGAGTATCGACCTCGGCTACTGTGCAAAAAGTGAGATCTCAATCTAGAAGCTTGGGTTTTCGTCTATACTATGGGTTGAAGGGAGTGGCGAGCGATGGTGTTGTGGTAATTTTAGTGGGGTGCTCGGAGAGAGAGAGTGATAGTGAGTTGAGGGACGGGAGAGAGTGACAACGATTTCGATTAGGAGAAATGGGAGGTGCAGGATTGATGGTGGTTGTTGGTGGCGGCGAAGCTCGTCGGAGCGGCGAGGTAGTGCCGGTCTCGATGTTATTGTCTGCAGAGGAAGAAAGCTGAGGGAATTGAGAGGGAGATGGGATGAGGTGGCAACACAAGAGAGGGTGAGTGAAGAGAGGGATGTCCGGAAATGTGGGGAGAAAAGGGACACATGGCAGCAAGAGATTGTCCCAAAAGTTTGAAAAATAAAAAGAGAGAGTCAAAAAGAGAGAAGGGACACGGAACAGGGGCTGTGGGCCCCACGTGGCTCACGAAACAGGAAATTACCAAATTGCCCTTCGCGTTCGTAAATCCGTAAAATCTCCTTCGTAACTTCAAATTCGATTCTGCTTACGCTCACGCATTCGTAGCGATGAGTACTACGCAATTACACTAAAAGAATGAGTCATACGTGTCACTAAACAATGGTCAACGGAAGTCAAAATCTTTCCCTCTAGGGGCATTTTCGTCATTTCGTACTTTTAAAATTTATAAAATCGTAGAATTAGGGACGGGTCGTCACATGAAATCATCCCAACATCGATCTCACGAAGTAGAATAATACCCTTCACCAACTGTATTCAAACTTGCATAATATAAATTAATAGCACCATCCCCTTTCACCATTGATCTCTTTCACACTGCAAAACCAATAAAACCACAATTTAATTATACCCAACAAATGAGGATCGATCACTATACCTATGAATCTACCAAAACTTACCATATGTATAACTTGTATGAATTGTAGGACAAAAGGTCAGTAATTGTTTGAAAATAACTTATGGCCTTGGCTAGTGTATTAAATGATGACCTGATGATAGGAATATTTTCAAACACAAATGCGCTCACGGAGCTACGGCAAACTACGCCATCACAACGGTCCCCAACGGGCCGATTACATTTAGAAATTGAACTCATAAAATTATTTTTGTTGTGTATGTCGAACTTATAATCTCCTTTAACTAAGAAGCAACATATATCATTAGTTTCACATCACATTCTCGTTGAAGGCGGGGACTGAGTAGCAACACTAATTAAAAGCGAGAGGCAAGAATTGTATAGTATTGTATAAAGTTCGAATACAGAGATCAAAATGTTTGTCATCCCAAAGCAAAACTAATCTGTTAAAAAAAAGTTCATATGTGCTAAAACTTATGGCGATCAATACAAGTCAATGCAAAACATAAAAATAAAAAAGGCCATCAAGTGCAAAGTTCAAATCTCACTTTTAGTCCATGAAATTAATTCAAGTTCACTTTTGATCTATATCCCATTTTTAGTCTCCTTTAATGGAAATGTTACGTTTTCCATCCATATAGTAACAAAAAAGACATGCCACTCATATGTATGGGTATTTTAGTCATTTTAGGACAAAGACTGTTTTTTGATACTTTTGTTAATTTTCTTTTAATAACATAATTTTCTATTTTAAATAATCAACTTTTTTTTGTTGAAATAGAACATGTAACAGCACTCCAAATTCATAAACCGTAAATTTACTAAACCAATTCAACTATTACTGTTGAAAACTAAATTTTGAAAAGGGGCGACAAGGAACAACAAAGAGAAAGAAGAACTAAAGTGTATGAGAAATTGTGTCTCCACATCATGCCTTGTACCTTTATTTTTATTAATCATGCTGAACTTTCTTTTTTAATAATTAATACAAAGCCTATGAGGATTTGATTTCAAATTCTATTGAGATTTTACTTTAAGTTTACACAATCATATTCCTAATTACTTTAAGTGTACAACTTAAGAATTAGTCGCGTCAAGTCTTCATGATTAGAAGATAGCGGTTGTTGTCATCAGTTTTCATTAGGTACAAATAGTTGCTAACAAGAGTCTTATAGTAGGAGCGCATATCAAAAGAAAGTCTCACAAAATAAAATATGGTGAACCCGGTGAGACAAACTCATAGTCTAGGAAGAAAAGTAAGTTAATCCAGCATCTCGATGTTTCACATCTCCAAGATGATCACTACAATACACAAGGGTATGACCGACCCATAGTGGGTTCCTCGTCAGGTTAGCAATAATCCAGTTGGGAAAGTGCTCTCGATCTTACGAAAAAAAGTATATTAAGGTCATGTGAATATTCATTAGGATACCCCTTTCGTCTACATTTTTATTTTTTATTTTTTTAGTGATTGAAAAGATTATTAAAAGAAGATAGGAAACAGTAATAAAAAAATAAAAAAAATAAGCAAAACAACAAGAACCGAGCCATCTACACTAAGGGAATTGGTTTAGCCTGACACACCCCGACCGAGATCGAGGCATGTTGGCCGTCACGTGAGGGTGACGAAACCATGTGCACAGTGCGGAAACATTAAAATAAGAAGAAATACGAATAAATAAAAACCAAATTCAAGGAGTGTGAACATAATCAGAGTATAATTGGTCTAGGTGCAGTCGAACATAAGGAGTACTTAAATAAAAACACCCAAAAGGGCCATACATAGGTGATGGTATGTCAGAATCACTGCTGCAGCCTCGGATGCCATCAACAAAGCTACCTAATACCTGGAGGGGCGCAAAACAAAAGTGTGAGTGGGAAAAAACAAAGCTTTTCAAAACCACTTCAAAAAAACAATCTTTATATCCCCTCGCCGTAAAACCTGTATACTTTCCCAGAAAATAGTATGTACATATACTATAGCTCAACTGAAATCATCATCACAATACATAATCAAATCATGAATATGACATGCCATGTATATCAAATGATCAGGTAAGTGAATCATATGCAATAATAACTGTACAGCTCGTCAGCTGATCTCTAGCTCATAAATCATGCCTGCACACGGGTTGAACCCACTTATAGTGGTCTATATGACAGGACTGGGTGTAATACAATACGCTCTAGTGCTACAATCACGTGAAGACTGTGCGAATAATCGCGGGTCACCTACGAGTCGAACCCACTGTAAGTGGTCTATACGACAGGCCTGTGCACTTAACTTGGATCCAAGATGAGCGTATTGTGCGGGAGGTGAACATCACGTGAAAGACTATTCCCCTAACTCTGGGTGGGAGCACTAACACCGGGGTGCAGGTTAATGAGCTCTCAATGCATCTCATCGTACTTTTCATAACTCAACTTCTTAATAACCACACATGAACTTACCTGGAACTTACCTGAGCGCCCACAGCACCAACAATCATGCGCATACAATTCATAATGCATAATCAGAAGTACATATGCATGTGGCATGGCAATTCATTTATAAAAGCATTTATGTTGCAATTTCTGGGAAAATACGTAGTATATAGGTATATACGGAAAACAAAAGCCCACTCACTGGTAAGTAGATGGATCGTAGCCCCCGTGCCTAGCCTGGCTACGCTCGTCCTCCGGATAGGTCTCGCCTATGTGAGAAACAACTATAAATACGTTATTTTAAAGAATACTTTTCCCTCACTGGAATGAAGTGTGCTGACTTAGTAAGCCGATCAACAATCACCCAAACTCCATCATAACCGTTCCGTGTACGAGGAAGCTTGTACACAAAATCCATGGTGATATTTTCCCTTTTCCACTGTGGAACGGGAAGTGGTTACATCAAACCAAACGGCTTCTTCCTTTCGGCTTTTACCTGTTGACATATTGCACACCTGCTAACATATTCTGCAATTTCCCTATTCATACCAGGCCAATAATAGAACGGTCTAATGGTATGATACATCTTTGTACCTCCTAGATGCATAGCATAAGCTGAAATGTGTGCCTCATCAAGAATCTCCTTCTTTAGCTCTGCATTATTTGGTACGTACATTCAGTTTTCTTGCATCAACATACCATCAGTCTCCCGAATCTTAAGATCTTTCTTTTTCCCTTCGCCTCTGGCCCGAATTAAATCTTGAACTTCTTCATCTTCCATTTGAGCAGCAAGAATCTGGTCAATTAAAATAGGCCTAACTTGGAAATTGGCAAGTATGGCTTCCTTTTTATTGCAATTTCACTCCAATTGCCCTTAAATCACCAAGAAGAGGAACTCTGCTAGCACACAAGGCGTTAACTCGGCCTTGAGATTTTCTGATGAGTGCATCTGCAACTACATTTGCACGACCCGGATGATAATCAATCGTGCAATCATAGTCACTCAACAGTTCCACCCACCTTCACTGTCAAAGATTAAGATCCTTCTGAGTAAGATATACTGAAGGCTTTTATGGTCTGTAAAGATCTTACATTTCTCACCATAGAGGTAATGCCTCCAAATCTTCAAAGCGAAAATGATAGCAGCTAACTCAAGGTCATGTGTAGGATAATTCATCTCATGCGGCTTCAGCTGCCTCGATGCATAAGCAATTACCTTACCATGTTGCATTAAAACACAACCTAGACCTTCAAAGAAGCATCACTGTAGACCTCGAAATTACCTTTGTCATCCGGAAGTGTCAAAACTGGAGCATGAGCGAGGCAATACTTCAGCTGCTGGAAACTCTGTTCACAATTTTCGTCCCACTCAAACTTAATATTCTTCCTTGTTAATCTCGTCAGTGGCAACGCTAGGATCGAGAAATCCTGAACAAACCGTCTGTAGTAACCTGCTAAGCCAAGGAAACTTCGTACCTCGGTGACGGTTCATGGTTGCTCTGAATTTTCCACCATTGCTATCTTTTGTGGATCTACCTGAACGCCTTGAGCCGAAATGACATGACCCAAGAATGCCACTTCTTTTAGCCAAAACTGGCATTTACTGAACTTAGCATACAGGCGATGTTCCCTCAACTTGCGTAACACCAAAGTGAGATGTCGTCCATGTTTTTCTTTCGACTTAGAATACACCAGAATGTCATCAATAAAAACAATGACAAATCTATCCAAGTTTTGCTGAAATACCTTATTCATTAAACCCATGAAAGCTGCTGGTGCATTCGTTAATCCGAACGGCATCACAAGGAACTCATAATGACCAAAACGAGTCCTAAAAGCCGTTTTAGGGACATCCTCACTCCTGATCTTTAGCTGATAGTAGCCAGACCTCAAGTCAATCTTCGAGAACACACAAGAACCTCGAAGTTGGTCAAATAAATCATCTATGCGCGGCAATGGATAACAGTTTTTAATGGTCACCCGATTCAATTGCCGATAATACATGCATAGTCTCAAAGTTCCATCTTTCTTCCGAACAAATAGAACTGGGGCTCCCCACGGCGAAACACTAGGTTGAATGAAACCTTTATCAACCAATTCCTGTAGCTAAATCTTTAACTCTGTCAACTCAGCAGGAGCCATTCTATAAGGATTCAAAGAAATAGGGTCCATACCTGGCAATAAATCAATGGTGAACTCCACGTCTCTATCAGGCGGTAACCCAGGAAAATCCTCAGGGAAGACATCTGGAAAATGCCTAACCACTCGAACTTCCTCCACACTACTGGGAGTAATATCATTCAGCACAACGTGCGCTAAGTAACCCTGACATCCTTTATCCAACATCCTCTTAGCCCTCATGGCAGAAATGACACCATGTCTTACTCCACTACGTTCTCATACGAACGTAACTCCAGATAACCCTGGGCAACAAAAAGTCACCGTCTTCTCACGACAGTGAATGTCGGCAGAGTTATAGTGTAACCAGTCTGCTCCCAAAATCACATCGAAATCCACAAGATCTAATGGAAGAAGGTTGGCTGGCATTACTACATCTTCAACCAACACAGGACAACCTGGTAAACATAGCTAACCGAACACTTTTCTCCTCTAGGCATAGAAAATTCTAACTCATAACCCAAAGGGGAAGATTGAGGTTGAGTCAATTGAGCAAATGTATGAGAAATAACCGAATGGGTAGCTCCACATTCAATTAAGACTCTAGCAAAATAACCAAGAACATTTAACGTACCCATTATTAAGTCCGGATGGTTCTGAGCGTCCTGCAAGGTAATATTATTAATACGCCCCTGGACTTGCTGACGTCCTCCTCGCCCTCGACTAGCATGAACACCTCAGCCCTGTGTACTCCGACCCTGACCTGCCTGGCTATGCTGCCGTGATGACTCAGCACTACTAGCAGCAACATCGACCTGCTGGGGCTATCCTCCTGACTGCCATTGAGACCCACTAGCTGAAGACTGGCCTAAGCCACTCAGCTGATACGGCATATAACCTCCTGAATACGGGCCATAACCACTCTACTAGTAGGGATCCTGAGGATACTGGTACTATCCCGAAGGATAAGGAATGGGATCCCCCTGATAGTGGTACGCACCTCCATGACCTGCTGGAACATAACCACTAGGTCCTGAACACTGCTGGGTTTGAACCGGTGGTGGTAAGGAAAACTGCTGTAGCGGCTGTGGCTGCTGTAGCTGCTGAAGTCTCTGCAGATTCTGTGGGCAATACTTAGATAGATGCCCCGTCTGCCCACATGTATAGCATCCGCTGCTACCTCGGCGACACTCCTCAATATGTCTGTTATTGCACCTACAGCACAAGGGAGCGTATGTACCACCTGACTCTCTCCGCCTCTGAAAGCGGGGTCCTCCAGTGGGTCTACCTCCTCTCCTCTGTCCTGTGGCACTAAAGCCCCCACTGAAAGAGCTAGAACTATTCCCACTCTTCTTAAAACTCTGGGTCTGTCGAGGCCCTTGAGATGACTGCCCCTTGCCCTTATCACGCCTCATCTGATTACTGCCTCTTGCTTCCTCCTATTCACTCTCACTAGGCATGTTTTCAGAATCTTTTATCCTCAACATAATCTCATAGAACTCCTGATAGGTCTCACAGGGAAAGATAGTTGCCATCGAACGCCACTTCTTCTTAGTGCCCAATTTGAAGCGACGAAGCATCTCAACGAGATTAGCAGCTGTTTCTGGATCATATCGGGACAAATTTGTGAACCTCCTATAATATTCATTAGCAGACAGCTTCCCCTGTTTCAGGTTGGTAAACTTCTGCCTCTTCTAATCAAGGTATGCCGGAGGAATGAATCTCTTATAAAATGATCGTTTGAAATTCTCCCAAGACGCTTTTTCTTCAGGCGATCACCCGTATGTCTCCTGATTCCACCAGGATGCAGGCTCTCTATCCAAAAACCAGGAAATGGTCTCGACCTACCTTTTAGCAGGAAGACTGCCCTGACTCTGCATAACCT
Source organism: Cotoneaster glaucophyllus (assembly GCA_036320875.1). Taxonomy (NCBI): domain Eukaryota; kingdom Viridiplantae; phylum Streptophyta; class Magnoliopsida; order Rosales; family Rosaceae; genus Cotoneaster; species Cotoneaster glaucophyllus. The sequence continues at coordinate 14,190,825 of CM070072.1, forward strand.
GAAAAGTTTTCTCCACATGCTTGAGCCAACGCTCGGACCCTTCGTGGCCCTCATTACCCTTAAACATAGGCAGCTTTAGATTATATACTGTCTTCAACGGAGTCCTCTGGGGAGGGTGAAGTGCAGTCTGAATAGCATTAGCTATAGCCTCCCCTAACTGAGAAACATCGGGGAAACTAGGCTCAGTAGAAGGACGTGGATCCCTGCGAGGCGGCATAATTCTAACAGAAGACATCACAATGATTAGATTACTCACAAACTATGTAAGACTGCAAAACCTAGGCTCTGATACCAAACTGGCACACCCCGACCGAGATCGAGGCATGTTGGCCGTCACGTGAGGGTGACGAAGCCATGTGCACAGTGCGGAAACATTAAAATAAGAAGAAATACGAATAAATAAAAACCAAATTCAAGGAGTGTGAACATAATCAGAGTATAATTGGTCTAGGTGCAATCGAACATAAGGAGTACTTAAATAAAAACACCCAAAAGGGCCCTACATAGGTGATGGTCTATTAGAATCACTGCTGCAGCCTCGGATGCCACCAACAAAGCTACCTAATACCTGGAGGGGCGCAAAACAAAAGTGTGAGTGGGAAAAAACAAAGCTTTTCAAAACCACTTCAAAAAAACAATCTTTATATCCCCTCGCCGTAAAACCTGTATACTTTCCCAGAAAATAGTATGTACATATACTATAGCTCAACTGAAATCATCATCACAATACATAATCAAATCATGAATATGACATGCCATGTATATCAAATGATCAGGTAAGTGAATCATATGCAATAATAACTGTACAGCTCGTCAGCTGATCTCTAGCTCATAAATCATGCCTGCACACGGGTTGAACCCACTTATAGTGGTCTATATGACAGGACTGGGTGTAATACAATACGCTCTAGTGCTACAATCACGTGAAGACTGTGCGAATAATCGCGGGTCACCTACGAGTCGAACCCACTGTAAGTGGTCTATACGACAGGCCTGTGCACTTAACTTGGATCCAAGATGAGCGTATTGTGCGGGAGGTGAACATCACGTGAAAGACTATGCCCCTAACTCTGGGCGGGAGCACTAACACCGGGGTGCAGGTTAATGAGCTCTCAATGCATCTCATCGTACTTTTCATAACTCAACTTCTTAATAACCACACATGAACTTACCTGGAACTTACCTGAGCGCCCACAACACCAACAATCATGCACATACAATTCATAATGCATAATCAGAAGTACATATGCATGTGGCATGGCAATTCATTTATAAAAGCATTTATATTGCAATTTCTGGGAAAATACGTAGTATATAGGTATATACAGAAAACAAAAGCCCACTCACTGGTAAGTAGATGGATCGTAGCCCCTGTGCCTAGCCTGGCTACGCTCGTCCTCCGGATAGGTCTCGCCTATGTGAGAAACAACTATAAATACGTTATTTTAAAGCACATAAACGAAGCTAGGTAATAACTTCTCATACACTGCTCAAATGAGGTGTGTGAATATACCAAAATGATATACACAAGCTCAGGATCATCCCCATATTTTTAGAATATTTTTCCGATCACCCACGCGCCCTCACGCGCCGGCCAAGGCACGGCTAGATGCCCTACCCACGCACAGGCACGTGCCTGGAACACGGACGGCAGCCTAACTGCCGTTAGGAATATTCTGTGGAATATTTCGTCAAAAGCTAACAGAATCCGTCTATACTAACTGACGGCGTCAGAATATTCCGTCAAAGCTGACGAAATATTCATCGTCTTCAACCTCCAGCTCCGGCGACCGTCGCCGTCGCTGGAAAACTAGGAAATTTTTAAAACCACTAATCTCGATCACAACTCAACCATTTTTCACGCAATTGGCACCAAAATGAAGCTTATGACATGAAGAAACGCGTTATACCTATTTGGAGCTTCGATAATCACGAAATCACGCCGAAAAGAGGCTCGAAAATCCGGCCAAACTTGAAACTCGTAGAACCTGTGATCCCGACGTCCAATTTTCACCAACGAACCACTCCGAGGTTTGTGAGGACCTTCTAAAGCTCCATGTGAGCTTAAAATTTGAAGATAAACATCCATTAAAAAGTTGATGAATAGTACTCAAATCGGAACTTCATTTTCTGGGGTGTTCTCACATTAAAATTCAACCAAAAACATCCCAAAACACTTAGGGGAAATAGGTAATACCTTTCTAAGCCTTGAAATGTCATAAAACCTCCACGATTGCTTTGGTGCTACTGTTCCCTCGACGGTGCTCTTGTTTCTTAGGGTTTTTGAAGGAGTCACAACCAGCTAAAGCTATGGTTGTGCTCGTGGACTCACCAGGATCACAATGGTGGTCCTAACTAGATCGATCTGTGAGTTTTCGAAGGTCAAATGGGTGTTGTCCGTATGTTTTCAGAGAGAGGGAGAGTAAGTCCGAGAGGGAGAGAGTGAGAGAGAGAAAGAAAGGGTTTCAGTTGTGGGTGTGTGGTCCTCACACAAATCAACTCCAACAAACAAAACTACACTTAGGTTCTAATTGGTCCACCACCAATTTTACTACAAACCCTAACTAACTAATTAAACCCTAACTCTCTACTAACTTCATTGGTCCCCACAACCTTGGAACCCTTTTTAATTAGTCCAAAACCAATAATTTTGGGCCCCTAACCATAGCCCAAAACAAAATAAAACTCAACGCTCAAGGGTAAATTCGTCCATTCACATGTTCGAGGATCAAATAATTACATAATCTCGTCTAAGACATCACTCTAATCTAGAATAACCTTATGCGTTAGAATAGATAAGTAAGCGATGGTGGAATTTAAACTAGGGTCACTAGTTTGTGCCATTTTCCTATTTTAGGGTTGTGAATCCTTGAACCAGGGATTGCCACACTTTAGTGTCGGAGCAGATGATTGGCTAGTTGCCAATGTACCAGGTCATGTGGAAGGTGTGATGGTTCGACCTTCCTAGGCCGTATTACGGTGTACTCGCGGTACATTTATCCTTGTAGGTGTGTTTGCAGCAGGTATATGTAATCTTGCCACCTTTGTTAGATCAGTAAAAACATCCGGCATGCTTTGAGCAATGCTCTGAAGATCTATAATTCGTCGCACCTAAGTTTCAGACTAGGCAATGCAGGGATCTAAATGAGACATAGTGGGAGCATACCACGACAATTCGCGACGCTTTCCAGGAACGTTAGCATGCATATCTCCCCTTAACGACGAGAAGATTGTCTCCTCAAAGTGACAATCCACAAAACGTGTGGTAAAGAGATCTCCTGTCAGGGGCTCTGAATAGTGAATAATTGATGGCGAATAATAATCGACATAGATTCCTATTTTTCTCTGATGACCCATTTTCGTACGTAATGGCGGTGCTATTAGCACATAGACTGCGCACCTAAACACATGTAAATGCGAGACGTCAGGCTCGTATCCAGTAACCAACCGTAATAGTGAATGAGGTTGGGTAATGGTGGGTCATAGGTGGACCAACATAGCTGCGTGCAATATTGCATAGCCTCAGGTAGATACCGGCAGATTGGTTCGCATAACCAAAGTCTGAGTTATCAATTGAAGGTGCTTTATGAAGGCTTCTGTCAAGCCATTTTGGGTGTGAACATGGGGTACATGATGTTCGACTTCAATCCCAACTGACATGCAATAGTCGACAAAAATCTATGACGTAAACTTTCCAGCATTACCCAGTCGAATCGACTTGATCGGATAATCTGGGTGGTGAGCCCTTAACTTAATAATTTATGCTAGGAGTTTTGCAAACGTAGCATTGTGTGTGGACAATAAGCAAACATGTGACCATCGTGTTGATGCATTAACCAACACCATAAAGTATATAAATGGTACGCATGTTGGTTGGATAGGTCCAAAAATATCCCCTTGAATATTCTGAAGAAACTTAGGAGGGTTGTGAATAATCTTTGTAATTGAGGGTTGAGTATTCAACCTCCCCAAAGAACAAGCTTTGCATGGCGGGAATCCAGCGTAGGGAGGTAAGTGATGCCCATGTGATGATTTGAGGATACGGTGCATCATGTGCTCTGGAACTTAGGCACAGGGCCGGCCAAATGTTCTAATTTCTCGTGAATATGCTTATGGCCATACTCATAAGAAGTGGTACAAAGAAATTTAGGACCATTCTCTTTAGTGGTTTCAATATGATATTGATTATCTTGGATGTCTCTAAAGCTCAGCAATGTTCTTCCAGAACGTGGAGAATAAAGGGCCTCTTACCATTAGACAACATTATACGAGCTTTTCCGTATCCTTCAATCAGGTTGGATGAGCCTGAGAGGGTTGAATGAGCAACTCCGATTCATCCCATTTCTTAAAATATGCATGGAGTTCGCACTTCCAATGTTTGTACCAGGTTGCTGAGTTCTCCTTTAAGTAGGCGATGGCCTCAAGGAATATATCCTTAAGATTTTAATTGAACTTCCAATATGAAAGTAGTAAAACAATAGTAAGAAATTTAATAATATTAAGATAATATACTTTGGTTTATAATATTCGTAAACAAAATTAAAATATGATAAAGGCTAAAAATGAAAATACTAATCGACAACTCATGCCGCACCAGTTTCTTCGTCTTCTCGGGAATTTTTGCCCAAGACTCCCACTACATAGGACAATGCCATCGAATAAAAAAACCACATATGGTAATGATGCTGTTATGCTGCTGTGAGGTAGCCGCTCCACGATGTTGCAAGTCATATGCAATCTTGACTAATTCGTTGGAGACATGTACGTTGTGCGCTGCCTTCAACATTTGATTAGGCGCCGTGGTGCTTTTTAACTGCCTAAAAAAACTTAAATGGTCAAAAACCCTAATCTTAAATTTCTACCCAAAATTCGGTAGAACATCCCCTAATAGTATATCATTTCCCAAAACCTGAAAACAGTAAAATAATAGTAATTTACATCCACAACACATTTTCACATTCCAGCAAATTTTCACAATCATAAAAATAATAGTTTTAAAATGAAAAAATATGATGTAATGAGAATTAGAAAAAACTACCTAGCTGGGAGTCATCACCCTCAATTATGGATGTCGAGGAAGTGTGATTAGAAGGCTCTGGATGGCGACAACGCTGGTGAGTATGTCGTGCACTGAGCGGCTAAACCGATACTGATGACATCGATGAAGTGGGCATCTAAGACGCCCCAGGAGCAGCCTCAGTAAAGGGTGTAGGCTCCCCAATCTATGGAGCACTCACTGATGAAGCAGTAGGTGCTGAAAATATGGGAGACGCACTGGTCCACATCACTACTGCTCTCATGGTGAACATCTGCCCAATATACTTATCATATGTATGAACACCGTTTTCCCATAAATACTTTAGATCATCAACCAACGCCCGCAAATAAACATTAATAGGTCTTTCTTGGATCTTTGGTATTAATAGAGTTAACATCATATATTCGTTTTTCATGCACTTCCAAGGCAGGAAATTATAAGGAAACACGATGACAGACCAAGTGTTGTGGATTTGGATGAGAACCCCGAACAGATTAAATATGTCAGTGGCAAGCCTTAATCTGACATTGTGCGGGTTAGCTGCAAAATCACGGTGCACTCGATCAAATTTTTTCCATGCCTCACCTTTTACAAGATGCCTCATAACATCGTCATTTACTTATCGTTCCTTATGCCATCTTATGTCGCTTGTGGTATGCGTTGACATGTACAATCGTTGCAATCTAGGCTTTAAATGAAGATAACGCATTACTTTTTATGGAATCTTGGTCTTTTTTTATTGATGTCATTTTAAACCTATGCTCATTGCATAGAGGGAATTTATCCAACTGTTTATTCTCCTTATAGAACCATATACAATTATTTACACATGCGTGAATTTTTTTCATACCCCAATCCGAGGCCTTTCAACACTTTTTGGGCATTTTTATGATCTTGGGGTAAACAATTGTCCTTTGGAAGCATCCTTTTGATAGCTCCCAAAAAGTAATCAAAACACTTGTTTGACATACGAAACTTGATCTTACTATGCATCAACTCCTCAATTTCCATGAGCACCGAAAAGTTCTCGCAACCCAAATATAATTCTTGCTTGTCATTTTTCACTAGTTTTTCATTGTTTTTGAATGTCTCATTGTCTACGGTTGGACATACGTCATCTCCCCCTTCCTGATTGGTGTTGGTTGAGGCTTATGGATAAACGTCATTTAGAATATCCACAACATATTCGTTAGGATTCACATTAGATTTGATAGTCTCTACTCAAATTACGTATGTACATGAAGCAGGGTCTGTTCTCCATGATGTTTCCAAGTAGTATAGGTCTCCATCATCCCATTTATTACTAAATGAAATCGAACATTTTCGAATATCTCCCTCATTGAGTTGTTACACCTCCTACACGGATACCGGATATGAGTTAAACCCAGGTTGTATCTAGTTGCAAATTCAATGAACTTATCTATTCCATCCAAGTACTCAGCAACACATATGTTCTGATTTTGTATCCACTGTCTGTCCATTTTGTATGCAATTACAATAAAAATATAAGAATTACAACAGCTTCAACTATTGTCTTGTTATCTTATGCATATGGTAAGGGCCTTATCATATTCAGGAATGCACATTTATGTGCAGTAATTTACTGTTTCATTGGATTAAATTTCGACGTGGGCAAATTTCGGCAACATCTCCTTGCAGGTCTTCGAGTGCAAGCTGTAGATATATAATATCTACCGTGTGCTCCAAAAAATAAAGAATTGTTACCAAATAAATTATGTACATACAAATAAATTAAATCACAATAATTACTAAAAACTAAATAAAATAAAAAAAGATTAATTTAGAGAAGAAAATACCTTCAAATTCGTTCTTCAATGATATTCGTATACAAAAGTCCTGTACAAAACAAATTTAATTGTTTTAGTTTGAGTTCTCAATGCAAAGTTACATATATAAAATCAAATCCCTTACCGGATAGGGATAGATCGAAGAAAATACCTTCAAATTCGGTCTTCAATAATTACAATAATTAGTAAGAAAATACATTCAAATTCGTTCTTCAATATCGAAGAAAATACCTAATCACAATAATTACTAAAAACTAAATAAAATTAATAAAGATTAATTTAGCGAAGAAAATACATTCAAATTCGTTCTTCAATGATATTCGTATACAAAAATCCTGTACAAAACAAATTTAATTGTTTTAGTTTGAATTCTCAATTCAAAGTTACGTATATAAAATCAAATCCCTTTCCGGATAGGGATAGATCGAGGAAGGGAGATGATATGGAGGAGAAGAGAGATGGAATATTTGTATGATGAATTTAAGAGCAAGGGAGGGATTAGAGAAGGTTTTGAAGACAGATGAGGGAGGGAGGCAACTGCTGCAATTTGGTTGCAGTTTCTGCCTCCTAAACTGGTTTTGTGAAATAGAAAAACTCGTCGACTTTGCGTGACGAAGCTTTCCATCACATAAAATTGTTGAGCGCGACGAAGGTACACCTTTGTCGCGCAATGTTTGAAAAAAAATGATATAAATCTTGGTGTGGCGCCAAAAAATTGCATGACGGGCTACTTGCATCGTGCAAATGGTCATTGCGTGATACTTTTTTGTCAACGTTGCGCGAAACGTTTTTGTGCAACTTAATGTGCTTCGTCCCACAAGTGTGTTTTTGTACTAATATATTTACAGAGAGAAAAACCTAAAAATCCTAATTCGGATGGGCTGGGCCTAAACTAACAAGCAAACCCAAATAATCAAATAATCATAAAATACTAATATTTTCCAACACTTCATAGGGGTCAGCAAGATAGATTTGATATGTCGTGGGTTTTGTAAAATTTGAGGGGGTGGAGCTGTCATGGCTTCGGGAGAAAGGAGAGGGAGGTGATGGTGGAGGTATGGCAGTTGTGTTTTTTTGTGAGAGAAAATTGATGTTTGAATACAAGTAAAAGTGACGAAATAGTGTGTTTGGTTAGAAGGATAGTAGGAGCTTAGGGAGGGTTTCCTTTGACAAGCGTTTTAAATTCAGTGGTCCACTTAAGATGGTCAGCAATTTAGGTACTATCTAGCAGTACCCAAGTATTGTCCTATAATTAATAGTAGCATTCCTTCATTATTTATTTTACTTTTCTTTAAGAAACACATCATAAGATGGTGTTTATTAACCACATGTATTGCTCCTAAACTCCTATACAAACTAGTCTTTGACATCAAATTGTCTCCTATACAAACAAGTCTTTCACATCAAATTGTCTTCTGATTATGATGGCCTCCTTTCCGCCCCTGAAACACCCTAATGTCTCACAAAATAGAACAAATACCCTTCACCAACTGAATTCAAACTTGCATGAAAACAATCAATGGCACCATCCCCTACACCATCTTTTTCATCAGCATTATTTTCGCTATCAATATGTTGTTCATCCCCATCGTCATCATTAGCACTCAAGTTTAAGTCAATATCGAGTCCCATGAGCACCTAATAGAATAGAAACGATAATACATTAATTAGCACTCTTAAAATAAATGAAAAGCCTAAAAAACCAAACTTATAACAAGTGCAAAAGTTAAAACAATTGATATATACATATCAAAAGTCAAGTCTTGAAATTTTTGTCTTAGACATCAATTCGCCAATGCTCAGTAAAAAGCAAAAAAAAAAAAAAAAAAAAAAAAAAAAGACCAAAATCAGAGGAGAAAGAAAAAGAAGACCACTGCAGGAGGGAGTTCAAATAGAATAACTTTAAAAATCAAAGAATAAGGGCATCCCTACAAGAATAAACAATAGGCAATAGAGTAACTTTGACAAGTAGAACCAAACATTCAGTAATTACAATTACTTAAACCTAGAAAGAAAACGATAAATTTCGGGTTGCTACGACTATGTAGGAGGGAGTTCAACTGATATTGAATGGAGAAAGGGCATATACAACAACAAGAATGTAGATTATATATAAGAGGCCCTTCAACTAATGGAAAAGAAAAGCGCCATTAGGGTTTGGGAGAGGCATGAAGGAAACACAAACGTCAAATTAAGTGAGCGTGAGACCAAAAAACAAAAAACAAAAATAAGAAAGAGAATAGAGTAAAAAAAAAAAAAAACTTGTATAATAATATTAATAATATAATAATGAGATTTTGTTGTAGCCTAATTTACTAAACTATTCTAGTTAGGGAATAGGGACAGGTCAGCGGCAAGAGAGATAGTGGAGAGATTTAACTATGAGGTGTGTTGTATTCCACCCTATTGTGTCTTTATTTATAGTAGTAGGGAAGGTTGATTCCTTACCCTAATAAGATTGCAACTCTATATTAAATATGACTGCAACACTCCCTCTTGAGTGTGTAAATACTTAAACAAAGCATCGCATCTGGTCTTCGGCAAATGAAGTAGATCAGTTAATGAAGTCGTCGGCACATCGGGTGAATGCGAGTCTCAAATTAAAGAAAGTATGCATTGGTAGTAAAACTCACAAAAATCTCGCTATGGTAAAATCTAAGGCCGGTTCAAAACCTATAGACTAAGGAGAAAAGTGAGAAGTATGCATAATATCTAAAATAAATGTCATACATGACAAAAGTTATGAACCTCAATGGATTATGATCATCCCAGGATGGATGCCTCATCAAAACCTCGTTAGGTAGCAAAAATCCAGTGGGAACAATGCCCCTAATCGTACGAAAAATGAATACTTTAAGATCAAATGAGTATACTTCGGGATACTCCCCCTGAGTTAGACATAACTTCAAAATAAGAGAACTACAAGCAAATCAACTCAGATAATTTACACATACTGAATCCTTGGACGAGCTTCTGAAAAGTAGACTTAGGCAATGACTTGGTGAAGAGATCGACCAGGTTGTCCTGGGAACAGATTTACTTGACTTCAATGTTTTGCTGTTGTTATTGCTAGTGAAAGTAAAAGACTTTTGGTGCAATGTGCTTAGTGTTGTCTCCTTTGATGTATCCCTTCTTTAGTTGCTCGATACATGCAACATTGTCTTTGAAGATTATCATAGGAAGGTCAACGATGTTAGAAATACCACTAGTGCTTCAAATGTGTTCCATGATTGTTGTCAACGAAAAGCATTCACGTGAGGCTTCATACAAGGCGAGAATGTCATCAAAGTTCGAAGAAGTCACAACTAGCATTTGCTTGGTAAACCTCCAAGAAATTACGGTGTCTCCAACGGTAAAGACATAACCCATTTGACAACATGCCCTATGTGGGACAGACTAATAACCTGCGTTTGCGTAACCAACAAGGCGAGAATCAACCCGAGGACAGAGGGGGCGATGAATCTTCTCGAGGATTCATACGTGTAGAACAAGCCTAAATCCGTCGTACCCTTGAGGTAGTGGAAAATGTCTTTAACACCATTCTAGTGTCTACGTGTAGGCGCATTGTTGTATCTTGCCAGAAGATTAATAGCGAAGGAGATGTCGGGCCTAGTGTATTGAGCCAAGTACAATAAAGCACCAATTGCATTTAGGTATGATACTTCAGGCTCCAAAATCTCTTCCGCATCCTCCTTGGGATGGAAGGATCTCGTTTAGCATTTAGAGTCCGAATGACTATAGGAGTACTCGAGGGTTTCGCTTTATCCTTATTAAAACGTCACAGCACCTTCTGGGTGTAGTTGGATTGATGTACTAAGATTCCATCTGAACAGTGCTAGATCTTCAAGCTGAGACAGTACCAAGTTTTCCTAAGATCATTCATCTCAAATTCTGACTTCAAGTGAGCGGTAGTTTCCTCAAGCTTTTCAGGAGTTCTGTTGAGGTTCATGTCGTCGATATGCAAAGATAGCGAATTTGGAATGTGACTTCTTAATCTAAAGTTTTTCGGAAGTATGATATCCATTACGACATCCATAAGTTGCCTGTTTAGTTTTTCGGAAGTTACCAAACTAATAAGATAGCAGAATGTTATGACATCCATTACGCTAGGAGGCGTGCTTTATATCGCACTATTTCATTCTTCTTATTACGCATCATGTGGTGGAGAAAGAGCTACGAGCCCAAACACTTGACATTTTGCAAGCAAATCAAGTTCGACCTGGATTACTTGTTTCCAGTTTGACCAGTCAGTTCTACGTCGACATTCATCAACGGAACATAGTTCAATATAATCGCTAAGTATGATGTCAATAGTTATTGTGTATGCAAATACATCGTCGAGGATCATCTAATTTTGATTCCAAATTTCATCTAATTAATATTGCGTAAGGGACCAAAATCTTGCAATTCTTGGGAGGTCGATTTGTCTCATCTAAGACATAACCTTAATATAGAATAACCTCATGTGTTGGAATAGACGAGTAAGCGATGGTCGATTTAAGACTAGGTTCACTAGTTTTTTTTTTCTCTTCCGAGTTTATGAATCTTTTGAACCATGGGGTCTACCATGTTCAGGGTAAGAGTAGATAATTGGCTAAGTGCCAATGTACCGAGCCACGTGGGAGGTATGGCCTACCCTTTTTTCGGGGACGGCTCATCCTTTTAGGGCGATGTTATGGCGTATCTTGGTGCGTCGATCCTTGCAGGTGCGTTTACAGCTGGTGTATGCGATCTCGTCACCTTTGCTAGATTAGTAAAAACATATGTCATGCTTTGAGAAATGCTTTGGAAATCTAGAATATGACACACTTCAGTTTTAGACTAGGCAGTGCAACTATTTAAATGAGACATAGTGAAAGCATACCATAATAATTCGCGTCGATCTACAGAAACATTAAAGTTCTTATCTCCCTCTAACGACTGGAAGACTATCTCATCAAATTAACAATCCACAAAATGTGTGCTAAAGAGATCTCTTGTCAAGGGCTCTAAGCAGCTAATAATTAATGGCAGATTATAACTGACATAGATTCCTATTCTTCTCTAGAAACCCATTTTGGTATGTAGTGGCAGTGCTATTTGCACATAAAATGTGCACCCAAACATACGTAAATGCTAGATGTCATGCTCTTATCCAGTAACCAACTATAATGATGAATGACGTATCAGTGGGCCTCAAGCGGACCAACATAGCTACGTACAATATTGCATAGCTGCAGGAAGATATCGGCAATTTGGTTTGCATAACCAAAGTTTGAGCTATCGATTGAAGGCGATTTATGAAAATTTCTGCTAGGCTGTTTTGGGTGTGAACATCGGGTACATGATGTTTGACTTCAATCCCAATTAAGATGCAGTAATCGTCAAACGTTTGTAACGTAAACTCTCCAGCATTATACAATTGAATTGACTTGATCATATAATCAAGGTGGTGAGCCCTCAACTTAACAATTTGAGCTAAGAGTTTCGCAAATGCAGCGTTGCGTGTGGACAGTAAGTAGACATATGACCAACATGTCGATGCATCAACCAACACCATAAAGTATCTAAATGGACTGCATATTGGTTAGATAGGTCCACAAATATCCCCTTGAATCCTCTAAAGAAACTTAGAAGGGTTGTGAATAATCTTTTGTAAATGAGGGTTGAGAATTCAACTTCCCCAAGGAGCATGCTTTACAAGGTAAAAATCCAATGTAAAAAGGTAAATGATGCCCATGCGAAGATTTGAGGATACAACGCATCATGTCCTATCCAGGATGTCCTATTAGGTCATGCTAAAACAGCAAAGTTCTCTAGAACCCGGGCTCAAGGCCGGCCATATGGTAGGTCTCTATGTCGTGAATGGTTGTGATGTACAATCCACTCGGCAGACGTTCCACTTCTCGTGAATACGCTTTTGGCCATACTCATAAGAAGTGATACAAAGAAATTTAGAACCATTCTCTTCAGTGGTTTCAATATGATATTTATTATCTCGAATATCTCTAAAACTCAGTAATATTCTTCTAGAACGGAGAGAATAGAGGGTCTATTTAATGGTTAATTCAATATCATTAGACAACATTATACGGGCCTTGCCATATCCTTCAATCAGGTTCGATGAGCTTGAGAGGGTTGTCAGAGGATCATTTTTAATACGAAGTTAGTAAAATAGTGTCGCTCAATGCATAAATATAATTCCATTCATTCAATTAATCAATTGAGAAATAATATCCATAAAATAATTATCTATAATTCAAAACAAACCAACCAAACAAATTATTCCAAAGACTTAGAAAAATTGTCCAAAAAATTAAACCATAAATCTATAAAATAGAGGGGGTTCGGCCACTCCTTATGGATTTGGCCACTAAGGGTAACAACACCCTAAAAACATGTCTAGAAGAATAAGTTTTATTCTTCCATACGAGTTGATGCCCCCTAAAAATCTGAAACATCCATAGATGTGGTAGTATCATTGGGATGGTCTACATGTGCAAAGTTAAACTCACGTGCGACCAGCAGTGTTCTAAAAATCGGCCTAGGTGCTGGGCGGCGGAGCTCCGATCTGATTTAGACCAAAATGTTCAGTAAGGCGGGGAGGACTCAAGCGGTCGCCTAAGCGCTCGCTAGGCACCTGAGGCGGGCTAGGCGGCGCTAGGCGGCAGTCTAGGCGGTTTGAATCTCGTTGCAAATCCCAAACTTGCTACAATTTTTGCAACGGATTTACAACTTCCGATCTCGTACGTAACAGCAGAGATTTTGCAGCTCGTCTCTGTGAAGATCAGGGAAGAGAGAGTGCAAAGAGAGAGAGAGATAACCGGCTAATTTCTGCAACTCGTCTATATGAAGATGAGGGAAGAGAGTGTGTGAAAAGAGACTAAGAGAGAGAGAGACAATTAAACATTTCAATATGTGGTCTGTTCTGCAGCTCATCTGTGAAGATGAGGGAAAAGAGAGTGCGAAGAAAGAGAGAAAGAGACCGAAACATTTCAATATGTGATGGCGAGGATTGGGATCTCAAATCCGAGGAAAAGCTGATGGTTTTAAACTTTTAATTATCAAAACCATGGACGCTGGTGGTTTTAATCATGAAAACCACCCAAGGTGGTGGACGAGTGATGTGAAAGAGGTGAGGTGTTGATGGTTTTAATAATGAAGACCACCCACTATGTGGGATTTTTATATTTTTAGAAGTTTGGGATGTATATTATATATATATATATATATATATATATATATAAATTATAAATTATTTAGATAATTTTTTTTTTCCCTAGACAAGCATATTATATATATACATAAAACATTCACATATGTATGTTCTTCTATAAGAAATAACATATTAGTCAATAATTATTTACATTTGATATAGTAAATTTAATTAATTCATAAAATATATAAGAAATTTACCTAAATCCGCCTAGGCCGCCTAGGCGCCCCCTAGATCCCGCCTAGCCTCCTAAGCGCTAGGCGCCAACCCGCCGCCCGACTAGCGCCTAGCATTTTTTAGAACCTTGGTGACCAATGGTTTTTTTGATCCACAGTAGTAGCCCATGTCCATTGCAGTGGAATTCGATTGAATGGCAGCTTTTCCCTTGTTCTTGAAGTTTGTGGCCTTAAGGGCAAATGGATTGCGTTTTTGGGTCAAATTTCCTTCTTTGGCAGGGCCTCTGCTCTGTTGACCTTGGGCCCATGGCTGGCATTTCTACCTATTTCCATGGCCATGATGATTCTTTTGTCGTTTATGACTGCAAAAATTAATCGTATGTGCTTCAAGCGGAGCGTTCGAGCTAGTGGGTAGAGTAAAACAGAGATCAAATCCATAAATTCGGTGAACTTTTGTGCCCTATATTGTTAATGCAAGAGAATATTGGTGGCATTGAAGGTCCAATAGATATTTTCCAAGAGATCTTCTTCGGTCAAGTCCTTTTTACAGAGCTTAAGCAGTGATCAGATTCTACAAATTTCAGAAAGTATTCATTCACGAACTTGAAGTCTTGGAAGCGAAGGTGTCGCAAGTCGTGTCTTGCTTCAAGAAGTAAATGTCTTTCTAGTGATTGAAGCGATCCTCCTCAGTGAGGTACTAGGTCTGCAGTGCATCATGGATGTGTCTTCAGATAAAGATCATAGCAGTTGTTTTCTGAGCTTCATTAACTGAGAGGTTCATAGCCTCTTCAATGGTGAATCAAAGACTCTTTGCGGTGAGATGGAGCTTCAATTCTCAAACCCACTTCAGGTAGTTTCTTCCATATACTTCCAAAGTGATGAAATTGAGCTTGTTCAAGTTCGACATGTCCCTAAAACAGAAGGTATAACAAAAAAGTGGTTAGTTATATGGTAAGCCATAGACATACAATTTCGAACATTTTGGTTCTATAGACATGTATAGGGTTAATTTAAACATGAAAGCTTGGGGGTTCATGGGTAAGTTTTAAATGAAAACTTCGAGTTACAAGGGCACTGAATTTGAAACTATAGGTTCAATTTAGTTTAAGAACGATTAATTCATAAAAGAGAGGTTCATGCAAGAACATAGAATACAATATGATGATTGAAGTGTAGTGGATTTGAGTTTCTTCGGAAACTCAAATGTGAGAGCTTTGGGACTATGAAAGGATGCCAATTGTTGAAAGTAGAAAAATAAATTATTGAATCTTTGATGTCCAAAAGTGATCTTTAGGTCAACAATTTTGGACTTCTTGTCAAACTAATGGAATGCTGGTCACTTTTCATTGATTCAATAGATCGGGAATGTGGATGCAAATTTTCGCCTCCTTCTCCCTTGACGAAAATGCACCTGCAAAACAATGACACTTAAGATCAAGGCCAAGAGCCTCACGTGCCCACGATGAATGGGGGGGGGGAGCTTTGGCTGAAGAATCTCCGATGCCAAAGTTAGAATTTGAGAGAAAAGTGTTTATAGAATTTTTGATAAAGATTTGGACTTAGTTTTTTGGAGAAATGTGGGGATATATATAGGGGTGTGGCTGGCCTTATTTGGAGAGTAAGGACTGGCCACTTATGGTGATATTTTGAGTATTATTGCAAGATATTATGTCAAATAATATCTTGCAATTAATTGGGTAATTAATCCCAATTTGAAAAAGTATAATTGGGAATTACCTTGTGGGTGAGGATTTGATGAGGGGGTTTTGAATAAATATCATTTTGATCACCTTTGACCTCGATTGAGGCGTTATTGTCCATTGCATGTGCGTGGGAATCTCGGTGTGCCTCACAGGTAATTTTCTCTTTTTCACCCGAAAGTCCACGTGTCGCCTCCATAGTTTTCTTGATTATTTTTGGCTCCACAAATGCCCCCACACCTGTTGGGCTGCTCACAGGAAAGGGCAACAGGTGTAAAGATCTTCTCTTTTTAAGAAACACATGATTGTTTCCTAGTTTAATGTATATTCCCTCTTTAATTGGAAATTAGATCCTTCTAGGAAAGAGAAATAAATTACTTCTAAAATCTATTTTAAGTGTACCTTAAGTAGATTATTAAATCAACTTCAGAGAGCAATTTATTATACCCTACAAGAAAGAGAAAGTTAGACGATATTTGTTCCCATTTCCCTAGCAATCTTCTACACTTGCCCATGCAAAGGACCATCTTTTGTTGCTTTCTTCATCTTCATGCTGCACCAAGGTATGAAAAATTAATTTTTCCCCATCTTCGTAATTTTTGGGAGCCTCGGGGCTTGAAATTTGGCTCGACGGGGGTCGAGGATGTGTGAAAAATTGGTTGGCATGGTCCAAGGCATGGCTACAGTGGCTGGCTAGCTGTCGTTGGCTTGGTACGACAGTGGCTTGGCGCGGGCCGAGGTTCAGATGCAATGGCGCGGGGTGCGGTGTTAGGCTTGGCTTGGGCCAGGCTTGTGAGGCACTAGGGCACTGGATTTGGGCCGAGGAGGCGCGGTCCTTCTCCATTTTTTTATTGGGCTCAGGCTTGTGCTGATATGGGAGGAATGGAGACTTGGGCTTTTCTCCTGGGTTGGATGGCTGGGCTTCAGTCTATGTGAGAAGTGAGAGATGGAGGTGCAGGTATGCCAGCCCTCTTCTAATTGAATTGGGCCATGGCTTAGGTTTTGGGTCATGGGGCCTGATACGTGGATTGCTCTCATTTTTTTTGTTATGCAGCTGTCTAACAAACTTATCTTGCGTCTTTCTTGAATTTGTTCAAGCATGTCTACTTCAAGCCACAAGAATGATGATGGTGTATCGTAATTGTATCGTCAAGGTAGGTCCTTGAGTAAGGTGGGCTACTTCAACGCTGCTCACTTTAAAATTAGCTCCAATGAGTCGTTTAGAGACTTTCTTGAGGCGTACATGCATGTCATTCCGTCGGGGGCGTGTGTGAAGCGTGTCAAGCAAGGTAGCAGTCATGCGCCATGTAGTGGAGCTCAGAGAGCCATCAAGTTTCATCTCTATTACTTTGTGTTGGGATTCACTTTCCCCATGCCACGTATCTTCCAAGAAGTACTTTGCTCCATGAAGTGTGACCCCGCTCAATGTTCTTCGAATGCGGTCTATGTGATGATAGGGTTCCTCAATCTAAGCCAATTCTTCGACTTAGACTTGACCATCAACGAATTTTGGTATTTCTTCAACATAGGCCACATTGAAGGAGTTGGCAGCTGCGATCCCACCATAGGCTCTTTGATCATTCGAGCAAGGGAGATCATGATTGGGCCAAGGAGACTTTAGAGATAAGCGTAGAGTGGAAGTCTGATTCTTCCCCTGAGCTGCTTAGTAGACTGATTAGTTGTTAGGCTGCTTTATACTTTTGCTGAGCTGCCTTTTGATTTATTGATTGTCTTTCTTGCTCTTGTAGATTCAGAATTTGGCTCGACTCCTAAGACATCTCCAGATATGAAGAAGGTGCATATTGTACTAATTATCCCTTCTGAATACCATGAGTGACGTTGGTTGCTCAATCCCTTATGAATACCATGAGTGGCATGGGAAAAAGAGATCTTCCCCGTCTGCTCAAGAAATGTCGGTTGAGAAAAAGCCAAAGACTTCTTCCACTACTTTCGAGGGTTAGCCGATTGTCCCCAGGCTTGTGATTAACTTGACTTCTTCCAAGGGTGGCTAGTACAATTGCTGATAAGATTGCTCAGCGTAGAGGTTCCGTCATACCCCCACTGCCAATAGTTGTGCCAAAATGTTCGTTGGGGGTTAAGTCTGGTTCACCTTTGGAGAGGCTTGCTACTATGAAGAGCAATAAGGTGGACTCTGCTGCTAAAATGGCGCGAAAACCCATTCCCCTCACTGTTGAGACTGATTCACCTGCTGAGAAAAAAGAGGCTGCTCGCATGGGCAGTTGTGAGAAATCCACCAAGCCTGTTTCCTAGGAGGTTGCTGAGATTTGTGCGCTCTTGAAACCATATCTGCTTGAAGACATAAATGTGTGTGCCAAGCTTGTTGATGGCGTTAAAAGGGTTGTCTGCCTAAGTTCCTTGCGAAGCATACAACCAAATATATGAGGACTGCTTTGCTTGCTATGATGCAAAAAATAGCAATTTTGGCAGCAAAGTCTATGCTCCTTGACCAAGAGGTTACCAAGGCTGCCAAGGGAGTGGCAAAGATTATGGCACACGAAGCCTATTCTTCGGCCAAGAAAATCAAGAGGTTGGAATGTGAGCTCGTTGCTTTGAAAGGGTCTAATATCTTTGCCCCTACTTCTCTGTAACTTGAGACCGCTCGCCAAAAGATCATGGATTTGAAGACTAGGCTTCATGCGATCCATGTTAAGTATGAAAGCGCAGAGAAGGAGATTGGATGTTACATACCTCATATTCAAGACCTTGAGCGTGCCATTTATAAGCTTCGCACCGCCGCTTACATGAAGGATGAAAAATTGATTGTTCCATATGATCAAGTGATCCACTTCAAGATGGTCATTAATAGGCTCAAACCCTAAGTGTTAGAACTCTAAGGTGCATTAGAGATCAACAAAAATCTGAAGAAGTAAATGGATGAGCTGCAACGCATCTGTGTCAACCTGCTCAAGGAGAGCGAGCAGCTGAAGGGTGAGAAAGCTGGGCTTGAGGCTTCGCTTACTCATAGTCAAGCTAATTTCTACAAACTGGGCTATGTAGATCATCTCTTTGATAGGTCGTCTGACTTTAAGTTTGCTAGGAAACACTTCGAGATCTTCTCTATTTCTCCGGAAGTCTTGCTTGCCTTTACTTTTGAGGCTTCCATTGGTAAAGTAGTCAAAGAAGTTGGCGCCTAGGTCGGGGCAACCGGGGGTCAAGTGTCAGATGATGTTACTGCTGAGAACGTCGGGACTGGTAAAGGTTCGACGACCGAGTAGTCATGAGGTGTCTAAGCTGCTGAAGAGTAGCCTTCTAGGTAGTCTTTAGGATTTTGTTTATTTGCCTTGCTGCTTTTAGCTTTTCTTGAAATCCTTTAGTCTTTGCTAGTTGTTTATCAATTTCACTAGAAAATTTAATAAACTTGCTTCTTTTGCTTTTCTTCATCTTCACTTCTTTTGTTCTAGCTGTAGGCGTGCTACTTTTCTATAAACAGACAGGCCCGCGCAGCCTATGCAGTTGTAGGTGTTGGTGTATAACTTTTGCAAAGTTGTTAGCCATAGGGTCGGCAACCATACGCATTACTTGTAGAAGCAAACGAGTCTGCATGACCATTGACTGTTAACCTTGGCTTTCTTCAACCTTTGAGTTGTGCGGCCTGCACTACAACATACTTTATGTAACCAATTATGTGGGTTGTGTAGTAGATATCACAACACTTTAGAAATTAGTGTAGATCATTCCGCGCTTTGGTAGAAATAAAGCCCATCAATTGCGTAGCATTTCGACAATGGATGAAGCTTCGTATATGCGCGCTAACTATTTTGACTTTTTATAGAAACGTGGGGTTGTATAAGTTTAACGTTGCTTACTGCTCGAAGAGCAAGCCGTAGACGGTCATCTTGTAACCGTAAGCTACCTTAGTGCACTCGGTATTAGCTTTAGGGTTTCAGGGCAGCGTTCCATAGGGCGTATTACGTAATGTGCCTCCTCTATCTCTAAGGTCCAGTTCCCCACGGATTAGGCCTAGAGACCCAAAATCCTTCAGTTAGCTAAGCCTTGAAAAAGGCCATTGTGGCCACTTCTAGGAATCCAGTGCAAGCCATCGTGCACCTAGTCATACTAAAGCAGCCCAGTACACCCACGTTTGGATATTCGGAGTGTAAAGTTTATCTTTCTGTACTGGAGAGCAGACCCATGTGGGTGTCAAGGAATTGGTTTACCTTCTCGCACTGGAGAGCATGGTTGGTCCCTTGGGGGGCGCAATTCTTGCGATGAGTCCCTAAGAAGGGTGCGGTTTTCTTCTGAAGTGCAGAAGTGATCAGTTGTTGAAAACATGTAGTCGAGCCAAGTTGTAAATTACTTCTGAATTTCGCATTGAAAAACAAGTGAATGAAAACTTAGCTATAAAGTAGAGATTGCATAACAACTGATTAATACTCAGCTCACGAGGTGGTGCCAGTTGAGCTGCTTGAACCTTCAGGCTTTGATGTAGTGGAAGGTCACACATGGTACTTCCTCAGATTGTAGATGTTCGACTGCTTTTCGATATCTTTGTCGTTCATGGTGGCGAGGGTGTAACTACCCTTGCCATATACTTTGCTGATCTTGTATGGACCTTCCCATATGGGATCCATGTTTCTGGAGCCTTCTCTACAAGCAGTGATGAAGGCTTTTCTTAGAACTAGATCTCTCGGCTAGAACTGCCGGATTTTGGCCTTTTTGTTGTAGCTAGAAATGAGCTGATCCTGGTAGGCTACGATACAGGTGATAGTCTGATCGTGTTTCTCCTTTGCCAGATCTAAGCTTGTGGTCATCTCCTTACTATTTTGCTCAATGCTTGGCAGTATAGTGTCGATAGTTGGCACGATGACAATGGGAGGAATGATTGCTTCTAAACCAAATGCCAAAGAGAAAGGAGTTTTGCCAGTTGCTTGTTGTTTGGTTATGCGATAGGCCCAAAGACACCTGGGAGTTCATCTGGCCATTTTCCCTTCTTGTCGGGGAAGAATTTCATGAGGCAGTCGAGAATTGTCTTGTTGGATGCTTCAGCCTGCCCATTGCCTTGGGGATACGTTGGCGTGGACATATGCTGCTTAATGCCACATTTCTGGAAGAATTTTGCCAAATCTTTGCTTACAAGCTGCAGGCCGTTGTCTGTGATGATGGATTAAGGGATGCTAAATTGGCAAATGATGTTCTTCCATATGAAGCGCTCTATGTCCATTTGAGTGGTGGTTATCATGGGCTCTGCTTCCACCTATTTGGTAAAGTAATCGGTCGCCATGGTCATCATGCTTCTGCCCCTAGGAGCAGGCGGCATTGGTCCTACCAAGTTGAATGCCCATTGCATGAACGGCTATGACTCTTCTGCGAATGTAGTTCACTGGTAAGCAGTTGTAGACATCGAAATTTCGTGAAATAAATGTTGACCAAAAATTAAAATTTCAACGCTCATGTATCACATAAATTTTATACATAGCATGTGAATCAACGAAAAATCAAAATAATTCAGAAAAGTCATCAAACAGGACACATGTCAACGCCTGGCAGAAGTGACTTATTTCATCTGATTATTAAAACCCAAAAATCAAGTTTTGGAATTCTATAAATAGGAAGCCATTTCATTCATTTCAATTCACCAATTCACATTACACAAAAGCGTTGAAGCTCTGAAACTCCAAACGCTCTCAAGCAAAGCCCCAAGGCTCCTCGAAGTTCTGTCCGTTCTTCATCAAAGATCAAGCCCCAAGGCTCCCTCGAAGTTCTGTCCGCTCTTCATCAAAGTTCAAAGCCCCAAGGCTCCTCGAAGTTCTGTCCGTTCTTCATCAAAGATCAAGCCCCAAGGCTCCCTCGAAGTTCTGTCCGTTCTTCATCAAAGATCAAGCCCCAAGGCTCCTCGAAGTTCTGTCCGTTCTTCATCAAAGATCAAGCCCCAAGGCTCCTCGAAGTTCTGTACGTTCTTCATCAAAGCACAAGCCCCAAAGCCCTTGAAGCAAGCGTTCATCCATCCTCGAAGATCAAGCCTCAAAAGCCCTTCGAAGATCCGCACATCCACCTTCAAGATCAAGCCTCAAAAGCCTTGAAGATTCGTTCATCCATCCTCGAAGATCAAGCCCAAAAGCCCTTCGAAGATCCGTTCATCCACTTTCAAGATCAAGCCTCAAAAGCCCTTGAAGATCCGTTCATCCACCTCGAAGATCAAGCCTCAAAAGCCCTTCGAAGCATCGTTCATCCATCCTCGAAGATCAAGCCCAAAAGCCCTTCGAAGATCCGTTCATCCACTTTCAAGATCAAGCCTCAAAAGCCCTTGAAGATCCGTTCATCCACCTCGAAGATCAAGCCTCAAAAGCCCTTCGAAGCATCGTTCATCCATCCTCGAAGATCAAGCCCCGACGGCCCTTGAGGAAATCATCCACTGTTCATCCTAAAGATCAAGCCCCGACGACCCTTTGGATCAGCAGCCCATCAACAAATCCACATATCCCCGTTCATCAAGATCAAGCCCTCCAAAGGCCCTTGAAGAATTGTTCATCCTAAAGATCAAGCCCCGACGGCCCTTTGGATCAACAGCTCATCAACAAATCCACATATCCCCGTTCATCAAGATCAAGCCCTCTAAAGGCCCTTGAAGAACTGTTCATCCAAAGATCAAGCCCCGACGGCCCTTCGGATCAACAACCAATCCACCAAATCAACACCTTACGGAGATCGAATCAGAGGATCAAGCTAAAAAGAGATTGTAACCCAAAAACAAAATCATCAAATACAAATATCACTTTGTACACGTGTTTCTTGTCTCTTTCGTTTCAGGAAATTTTCGTGTTTACAAATTTGGCACGCCCAGTGGGACAATCTCTACCTCTCATCTCTTTCTCCATTCAAGAAAATCAAATCACACTCCAAAAGCAATGGCATCAAAGGAAGGCCAAGCCGTTCTTACAACCATCGAAGCTTCCTCCATTGAACAAAAGCTGGCTCAAATGAGGGAAACAGTTGCAAGGCTCACAAAGAAAGCAGAAGAGCAAAACTTGCAAGTCACCGTTCTCGCAACCGCCAAAGGAAGGAATTTGAGCACTTCCGCCACGAACGGAGCATCCATTGGCGCCACAACCACTCCTCAACGTGCCGCTACAAAGTTTGTGCCGTCAAGGGAGCAAGGTGAACATCACAAACGTGAGCCTGTCATCAACCTAACCTCGCTAAGGGCACCTAAGCATGCTGCTGAAGGAAAGCCACGTATGTTGGTTGCACAAGTCATGACCATCGGCGTGATTTCAGTTGAAGAGCAGTTGGCCCAGATGAACGAAACGATCGCAAAGCTCACACGTACCGTGGAAGAGAAAGACTTGCAGATCACCGCACTCACCAACAGATTGGGTGCAAAACACGAGGAAGGAGACGGCTCTGGCATAAAGAAAGAGGCCGACGAAGAAGAAGAAGAGCCTCCGGTGGAGAAGCCTGAAGAGAAGCAAGAGCCAGACCAGTCGGCGGCACTTCTGGGAGCTCTTTCTATCCCGCAGCTGCAGGAGATGATCGCCAACACCATCAAGGCGCAGTACGAAGGGAGCTCCTATACCTCCATGTTGTACTCAAAGCCTTACTCCAAGACGATCGACGCCTTGAGGATGCCAAGGGGCTACCAACCGCCGAAGTTCATGCAGTTCGATGGCAAAGGCAACCCGAAGCAACACGTCGCCCATTTCGTGGAAACTTGCAACAACGCAGGGACGGAAGGTGACTACCTCGCCAAGCAGTTTGTGCGCTCACTGAAAGGGAATGCATTCGAGTGGTACACAGACCTGGAGCCCGAATCCATCAACAGCTGGGAGCAATTGGAGAAGGAATTCCTCAACCGCTTCTACAGCACCCGCCGCACCGTGAGCATGCTGGAGCTGACGAACACAAAGCAGTGGAGGGACGAGCCGGTGATGGACTACATCAACCGATGGCGCAACCTTAGCCTCGACTGCAAAGACAGGCTCTCGGAGATTTCGGCAATCGAGATGTGCGTCCAGGGCATGCATTGGAGTTTGCACTACATCCTTCAAGGCATCAAACCACGTTCCTTCGAAGAGCTGGCCACCCGTGCCCACGACTTGGAGCTAAGCATCGCCCACCATGGGAAGAAGGAGCCGATCACTGATTTCAAGGTGTTCACCCCAAAGGTAGACAAGACTGGGAAAGAGCCCGCCAAAGAAGCTCTTACCATCAACACTACCCCCATCAAAACCTCTTCTGCTCCCGTCAAAATCTCTACACGAGGCAAGGCGATTCAAACCGAAGCTTTTCGTAATCAAGAGATGCGTAGACGCACTTGGAAGGAGCTTGAGGAGAAAACTTATCCATTCCCCGACTCTGATGTGGTTGCCATGTTGAAAGACTTGCTTGACAAAAAGGTGATCGACCTACCTGAGTGTAGACGGCCGGAAGAGATGAATCGTACTGACAGCCCAAGGTACTGCAAATTCCATCGCTTCATCAGTCATCCGACGGAAAAATGCTTCGTGCTGAAAGATCTCATCGTGAAGCTGGCTCAGAAAGGAATCATCGAGCTAGATCTTGACGAAGTGGTGAAGTCAAATTATACCACCGTCACTTTTGGCTCTGTCGGCTCAAAATCTTCACCTCAACTGCTGGGGGCATGCTCGAAAACCATGTCAGTCAAGTCAAGTGAAGTTGAAGGATGGACTCATGTCACTCCGAAGAAACTGCACAAGAAACATACATCTCCACCGCAAGTTCACCAATCGGAAAGGGGGCAAAGCAGCTCTCGTCAACCTCCAAAGCTACATGAAAGTGTTGAGGATGATGAAATTGCTACACGAAGATCGTCTGTTGCCATCACAATGCGTGATTTCTTCCCCAAAGACTTCTTCAATCACTCGGTCAAGGCTCCTTGCTATGAAGATTGCGAGGATCGCCTTTCCTACACCGCTTGACAAATCAAAAAAAAAAATGCTCCTCGTTCGCACGAGCCTAAAAGGCGACACCAATGCTCCTTGCTTGCACGAGCCTAAACTGCACATGACCACCAAAATGCTCCTCGTTCGCACGAGCCTAAAAGGCGACAACCAACGCTCCTGGTCTGCACGAGCATAAAAGGCAACACACCAATGCTCCTTGCCTGCATGAGTTGAAACTGCACACGGCACCAAAATGCTCCTCGTTCGCACGAGCCTAAAAGGCGACACCAATGCTCCTTGCTTGCACGAGCCTAAACTGCACATGACCACCAAAATGCTCCTCGTTCGCACGAGCCTAAAAGGCGACACCAAAACACTCCTTGCCTGCACGAGCTGAAACTGCAAACGGCACCAAAAAAAAAGATATGTATTTGAACTACGTTATGACTTGATCTTTTCTTTTTGGAAGGGTACGTAGGCAGCTCGAACATTCAACTTTGAGTTCAGTCACATCAAAATAAAAAAATAAGGTTTTATTACAAAAAAAAAAAATTTACAAGTTGTTAAATAAAATATAAAAAAAAAAGGTTGCTGCAATCCAGCCCAAACCCATCAAGAAGCCAAACCTACAGGCCCAATCCTGGGTCAAGCCCAGCCGTGCACACACCCAGGCCCAAAAAAAAAAAAAGGGGGCAGCCCAGCAGCAAGCCCATGAAGGAGCCGAAATCACTCCCTCTCTCGGATTTCTCGAACCCAACTCCGGTGGCCCAGGCCCAGTCTACCAATGGCTCCTCCAAGCCTCCCGTCCCACCTTGAATCAAAATAAAGCCCAAGACCCCAAAATCACGAGCCACCTCATCATCCCCAGCAGCTCATGCTCTTCTCCAGTGAGATCTCCAACTCCTGCTGCCCATCCCCAAGCTCGTCTTCACCGACTGCAACTGCTCGTCGCTCACCACCCACGTGCTCTGCGTCTTGTGGATCTCATCGAACAAGGCGATGAAACTCTTGAACCTCTCCTTCAACACCGGCTTCGCCACCTTGCCGTTCACTGCAGCAGCCGCCCCCACGTCTCCCTCTGGTAGTTCTTGTGGTACAGCCTCAGATCCGACGACAGCGCAGCAGCAGCACCACCCTCGTGGATCTCTCCTCCCTCTCCCTCCGTCTCTGTGAAACTTCGGGGCACCCAAATCCAGGTCCGGCGAGGTCACGGACCTCAAGGCCCGAGTGAACACTGCACTCCTTCCTCCTCGACCCAGTTCGTCCTCATCCTCAGATCCGAGAGCTGCGAGCAGAGCTCTGGCTGCTGCAAATCGCTCTTCGCCGCTGTTGATGTCGAAGAGCTTCCCCACGACGGAGGAGAAGTTGCAGCGCACCATTGCCATTGCTGCCAAGTCCAACAGTGCTTCAGCACCTCATCGCAACGAGAACGGAACACGACCCGCTCGCCTTGAACTGCAGCTGTGATGGGTGATGCAGGTTTGGGTAGAACTGAATGTGCGGCAAGATTGTCGCCCGATGGTTCTGTTCTGGTTTGTGGTGGTGGTTCAGGTAGCACAACAGAGGTGAACACCCAAAGGCAGCCGAAGATGTCGTCGACCAAGACGACGCCATCTAAACTGGACGAGATAAAAAAAAAAAGTCCCGAAGTGTTACGGGATGATGAGGCAGCCACAGGGAACGACGAAGCAAGAAATTATCTCCACCGATTCGATTAAGTACGAATCCAGGGAAGCCAACAACAACTCCACCAGTGACGCCCAAATCGACGCTTCTAGGATTTTAGCTTTGCAGTCTTCGACCTCCTCCTGCAGCTCTCCTGTCTCTGCCCATCATCCACACCTCCGCTGCCAACAACCTCAAACGACTGCTGTCAAACGACTAGCCAGTCGTGAAGTTCTTCTGCTCCACCACTGCAGATATCTCCTCTGCAATTCCTCCACTTCAAGCTTGACACCATTGCTGTTGGGCCCAGTCATCGACGGGTAGGCAGTGCAGTGGCTGTGATTGGTAGCTGTGCTTGGTGGTTGTGCTTAGTGGTTATGCAGTAGCTGTGCTCAGTGGCAGTGCTCAGTGGCGGTGCTCTGGGGCTGTGCTTAGCAGTTGTGCTCAGTGGCTGTGCTCAGTGACCGCTGTCAAACGACTAGCCGGTCAGCTCCAGCAGCTTCAACAGCTTGGTGGTTGTGCTCAGTGGCTGAGCTCACTGACCGCTGTCAAACGACTAGCCGGTCAGCTCCAGCGGCTTCAACAGCTTGGTGGTGGTGGTTGTGCTCAGTGGCTGTGCTCAGTGACCGCTGTCAAACGACTAGCCGGTCAGCTCCAGCGGCTTCAACAGCTTGGTGGTGGTGGTTGTGCTCAGTGGCTGAGCTCAGTGACCGCTGTCAAACGACTAGCCGGTCAGCTCCAGCAGCTTCAACAGCACATGCAGCTCCTCCTGGGTTTTCACCCACAAATCCAGTCTTGCAGAGCACCATATATAAAAGAAAAAAAAATGGTGGAGCCTCAATGCTTCTCAGTCGTTTGATCGACGCCACAGCTCCACCATCTTCATTGTTGCGTCACAGGAAAGCAAAGGAAAGGAAGCAAAGGAAAAGAGATGCACGGCACCAAAAAAGCAAAATAAAAGAGATGGGCGGAAAGTAGAAAAAAAAAAAGAAAGAAAAAAAAAAACACAATGATGATGCATTTGGCACCATCTGGAAGAAAAGAAAATAAAAAATAAAAAAAATAAAAAAACAAAAGAAAATGATGGTGTCTGTGCCACTTACAGAAAAAACAAAGCAAAAAAAGAATGATGGGTGCGTGGGCACCAACCAGCAGAAAAAAAAAAAAAAAAAAAAAAATGATGATGACAGTTTTTTTTGAGTGTTGGATGTCGGCAATGCATATATGAATAAATAAAAAAATAAAATATGCATGAATAAGGTTTGTGTTTGGTGTGTATATGTATGCATGTATACTTATATATGTGTATATATAGACATCGAATGAAATAAAATAAATCTTATTGACATCTCTGAAAATTTACATTTTTTTACATGAGAAGAAAAAAAAAAAAAAAGAATGTGCAAACAAGCCTTCATTGGCCAGGTGGCGCCTCATTACTCGGCGGAACCCCAGGAGGCGCTGGAAGTTGATTATTTTGAGCCTCAACACTCGGCGAAGCTCCAGAAGACGAAGGCCTTAAATGCCTTTGAAACAAACCCACAAACCTCTGATGATCACTTAAAGACTGACCATCGGAGTCCTGCAGCTTGTCAAGTTTTCTCTTCATGTTTGTAGAATAGTTATGTGCAAGCCGGTGCAACTGTCTATTCTCATGCCTGAGCCCTCTGATCTCTTGTTGGAGACTTATCACTTCAGCCGCCAATGATTCAACTTGGCGGGTTCGAGCAAATAGGCGCTGGGCCATATTGGAAACAGAAGCTGCACACTGGACACTGAAAGCCAGAGAATCCTTAACAGCCAACTCATCGGACCGCCCGGCGAGTAATCTGTTATCTGTGGGAGTGGACATATTCCTGGCCACCACCGCAGCAGTCATATCATTCTTCATTACAGAGTCCCCAATGGTAAGAGGACCAGAAGGGGATAAGAGAGATGGACGCCATATATTGTCTTGAGGAGACGCAGATGCCTCTTCACTAACATTCAAGTCAAGACGATGATCAGATGGGCAAGCCATTTGTGAAAATAATGAAGGAAGGAGAGGTCGGGCAAATCGAATTCTCAGAAATACAAAAGAGGGGATTCTTTGCAAGAAACAACTCTCAAGCATGCTTTTGGTGCGCCATCGACACCTCCATAAAAGAAGAAGCAACAGAGGCGCCGGTCCAAAAATCGAAGAGGCACCTCTCCCCGAATATCAAAAGTCGGGCCGTTTGTTCAAAAATCGAAGAGACACCACTCTCCAGACCTCGAGAATCAGATTTCCCTGGATCCAGCTAACCTACCATTACCCATAAGGGTAAAGGAGCAACACCACTGCTTGATAACTGGGAAAGCTCGATGCGTGTCAACTTCCATGCCGCGTGGCAAAGTAAATGCCCCAACCTTTCCTCACATCCAAGAAAATATCACCAGCAGGATTACTTTCTCGAGAATCGAAGAGGCGCCACTCTCCTAAACTCGAGAGCCAGACCGCCAGCACGACGACTCTCTCTCAAGAATCGAAGAGGCAAAGGGAGTCACGGGTGCAAAAAAGCAAAGAGACGCCGCTCCACGCATCTCGAAATATCAGCTTTTCCAAAAGTTGTCGGCACATTTCACACGCAACCTCAGCTTTGCGTAAATCACGGGTAACTTTGTCAAAAGATTTCTGACAAAAGGAAGACACGTGAATCCTACTGTTTCAATTACCCAACAGCTACCGACAAGGGTAAAGGAATAGTGCCACTGTTTGCTGTAAAAAAAAAAATCCCTACATAGGTCGACGCTCGTCTTCATGACAAAGCAGACCTGCAAACATGCCCAACTCTTCCTCACTTCCGAGGGTAACGCTCCCAGCAAAACCCCAACAAAGCTTTCTCAAAATGCTTGGCTCTCTTCCTCCCGAGAATACCTCTGCAAACAAATCAAACCAGAGCAAAAGTATCTCATATCAGCAGGGTCGAAAGCAAGAGTATCTCATATCATGCTTTCTCCCATCCTTTTTCTTTGTCCTCCCTCTTCACTACAGGACAAAGAGAAGGAGAGCAATCGGGCGGCGCTAGGAACCAAGTTTTTGGTCAGGAACGGACTGCCTAGAAATCCGTCCCTGATTGCTTACTTAGCTTTGCTCCCGAGTACTCATCCACATCGGCTTGGGGAACAGACAAGGCGAACGACAATGAAGCATCAACCTTGCTGATTCATCCCCTAACTACAGGATAAGGAGAAGCAAAGTGATCAGCCGGCGTTTACCTTCCCAGTTGGAACGGATTGTTGAGAAATCCTTCCCTGATTGCTTACCTGGCCTTGCTCTCGAGTACTCATCTGCCTGGAGAACAGATAAGACGAGCGACAATGAAGCATCAATCTTGGGGATCATCAGTAAGCGCAACAACTGCACGTGCTGATTCATCCTCTAACCCTCTTCAACATGAATTGGGGAGATCGAACAAAGAAACAGACCATTACCTCCATCTCGTGTCTGCTTGCCGGATGCCCAAATCCTGAAGCCGCTCGTGGTCCCGTTTCCATTCATCAAGATCAAGCCTCAACGGCCCTTGAAGAAATCACAAGCCCAATTCAAGATCAAGTGTCCACCACCCTTGAATCGAGCCCAACTCCAGGTAAAAGGAGTAAATTCAGACATTTGTAGCAAGTCTACCAGAAGAAGCCTCCTAGCCCAGTTCAAGATTAAATCTGTGGAAAACGACTTCTTCGAAAGCAAAGGTATCTCATATCATCAGGGTTGAAAGCAAAGCTATCTCATAGCATGCAATCTCCCTGTCCTTTCCTTTGTCCCTACTCTTATCTGCAAGACAAGGATAAAGAAAAGCAATATGTCGAAACCTCCACTCAAACCTCCAGGAAGATACCACATCTGCCTGAAGAACAGATAAGGCAGACAGGTGAAGCTAGTACATTGAAGCATGTGGAGACAAGCGCAACCAATATATATGTGTTGGTTCATCCGTTACTGCTTCAAAAGCAAACGTATCTCATATCATCAAGGTCGAAAGCAAAGGTATTTCATATCATGCTTTTCCCTTTTCTTTCCTTTACCCTTGCTCTTACCTGCAAGATATGGAGAAAGAAAGCAATCAGTCAGAACCTGAAATCAAACGTCCGATCTGGAACTGATTGCCCGGAACCTTTGCCTGGTTGCTTACCGAGCCTTGCTCTCAAGTACTCATCTTCAAGTGCTCTGAAGGACCATTTAAAAGCAAAAGGATGCGCACCACTTCTGCCAGGCAAAAGAAACAAGCAGAGAGGAATGTAACATAAGTGAGCTGGAACAGATCACTATAGCATGACGCCCTCGTCTGCAGAATCGCATGATCCATCCGGAGGAAACCAGAAAATCCTTCAAACCCAGTTCAAGATCAAAGCTGTGGAAAGTCAACAAGCACAACAAAGCACGTGTCGATTCGTCGGCCACTTCGTTGAAAGCAAGAGTATCTCATATCGTCTCTCTTCCCTCTCCTTTTCTTTGTCCTCGTTGCTAAATGAGAGACAAGTAGAAGGAGAATGATCAACCGGAACCCGAGATCTCCTAGCTCGGCGACTTGAGGAACTCCTACTATATGGTTTGCGTAGTACCTGACCAAGCCCGAAACCACAAAAATTTGCAGTTCATTCGAGATTCACGCCTCTACGGCCCTTGAAGAAACTTGCAACCCAAAAAAATCAAGATTCAAGCCTCAACGGCCCTTGAAGAAATTTGTAGTTCATTTCGAGATCAAGCTTCAACGGCCCTCGAAAAAAACTTGCAGCACAAAAATCAAGATTCAAGCCTCTACGGCCCTTGAAGAAATTTCCAGTCCAATTCAAGATCAAGCCCCGACGGCCCTTGGATTGACATCTACATTGAGAAACTTCAAAACACATCGCCTACAAGTGACAAGCACAAGTATGCGACGCGCCTTGAAGTGGGGGCATTTGTAGACATCGAAATTTCGTGAAATAAATGTTGACCAAAAATTAAAATTTCAACGCTCATGTATCACATAAATTTTATACATAGCATGTGAATCAACGAAAAATCAAAATAATTCAGAAAAGTCATCAAACAGGACACATGTCAACGCCTGGCAGAAGTGACTTATTTCATCTGATTATTAAAACCCAAAAATCAAGTTTTGGAATTCTATAAATAGGAAGCCATTTCATTCATTTCAATTCACCAATTCACATTACACAAAAGCGTTGAAGCTCTGAAACTCCAAACGCTCTCAAGCAAAGCCCCAAGGCTCCTCGAAGTTCTGTCCGTTCTTCATCAAAGATCAAGCCCCAAGGCTCCCTCGAAGTTCTGTCCGCTCTTCATCAAAGTTCAAAGCCCCAAGGCTCCTCGAAGTTCTGTCCGTTCTTCATCAAAGATCAAGCCCCAAGGCTCCCTCGAAGTTCTGTCCGTTCTTCATCAAAGATCAAGCCCCAAGGCTCCTCGAAGTTCTGTCCGTTCTTCATCAAAGATCAAGCCCCAAGGCTCCTCGAAGTTCTGTACGTTCTTCATCAAAGCACAAGCCCCAAAGCCCTTGAAGCAAGCGTTCATCCATCCTCGAAGATCAAGCCTCAAAAGCCCTTCGAAGATCCGCACATCCACCTTCAAGATCAAGCCTCAAAAGCCTTGAAGATTCGTTCATCCATCCTCGAAGATCAAGCCCAAAAGCCCTTCGAAGATCCGTTCATCCACTTTCAAGATCAAGCCTCAAAAGCCCTTGAAGATCCGTTCATCCACCTCGAAGATCAAGCCTCAAAAGCCCTTCGAAGCATCGTTCATCCATCCTCGAAGATCAAGCCCAAAAGCCCTTCGAAGATCCGTTCATCCACTTTCAAGATCAAGCCTCAAAAGCCCTTGAAGATCCGTTCATCCACCTCGAAGATCAAGCCTCAAAAGCCCTTCGAAGCATCGTTCATCCATCCTCGAAGATCAAGCCCCGACGGCCCTTGAGGAAATCATCCACTGTTCATCCTAAAGATCAAGCCCCGACGACCCTTTGGATCAGCAGCCCATCAACAAATCCACATATCCCCGTTCATCAAGATCAAGCCCTCCAAAGGCCCTTGAAGAATTGTTCATCCTAAAGATCAAGCCCCGACGGCCCTTTGGATCAACAGCTCATCAACAAATCCACATATCCCCGTTCATCAAGATCAAGCCCTCTAAAGGCCCTTGAAGAACTGTTCATCCAAAGATCAAGCCCCGACGGCCCTTCGGATCAACAACCAATCCACCAAATCAACACCTTACGGAGATCGAATCAGAGGATCAAGCTAAAAAGAGATTGTAACCCAAAAACAAAATCATCAAATACAAATATCACTTTGTACACGTGTTTCTTGTCTCTTTCGTTTCAGGAAATTTTCGTGTTTACAGCAGTGCTGGTACCAACTTGTAGCGTTAGTAGCAGTCACACTTTTATATTAACTCCTTAGCATCTTGATGCATGGTAGACTAGTAGTAGCCTGTGTTAAGAGCCTTCTATGCTAAGGTTAGACCACCGAAGTAATTTCCACAAACACCTTCATAGATTGAACTTAGAACTTTAAGGTATGTAGTGGAGATGTGGTCCATCGTAGGATTTTCGGACGAGAATGCAGTTCCATATGTAGTAATGTGCCACCTTTATTTGGAGTTTTCTAGACTCCAATCTTTTCATTGGGAGTGCGCCATTAACCAAGTAGTCTGTAATGGAATTTTGCCATTTTAGAGATGTACTAACCTGCGACACCTCAGTTGCTGGCGTCGCCTCTATGCTAGGCTTGTATAGATACTCCACCGGCTTAGAGCTTTTGAGCTGGTGGTCGAGGGCGGAGCCTAGGCCAGCAAGCGGGTCCACGTGGGAGTTGTCTGCCCACCAAACTTGAGTGAGGGTGTAAGTTTGAAACGCCTCTAGTTGCTTTCGTACCTACTCTAGATATTGTGCCATCTTCAGATGTTTTGCAGTGTACTCCCTAGTAGTCTTGTTGGTGATTAGCTGGGAGTTAGAATGAATTGCCAGCTTTCTCACTGCCAAGTCTTTTGCCATTCTGAGCTCTGCTAGTAGGGCCTCGTACTCTTCTTTGTTATTGGATGCTTTGAAGCCTAGAATGATTGCTTGCTCGAGCACTAAACCGTTTGGGGTAATAAGGACCACGCCTACTCCCGAGCCTTTGTAGTTGGATATGCCATCAACATGCAAATGCAAGAAGTCTCCATCGGATGGAGCAGGCACGGCTAAAGCATTCTCGGCTGCATCCGACGCTTTGTTTGGCCACTCTATTGCATCACCTAGGCTAGCCGTGAATTCTTCTATGAAGTCTGCCAAAGGCTTGGGCTTTTAACGCCCTGCGGGGTCGGAAAACTAAGTCGTATTGACCAAGTCCTAACGCCCATTTCATTACTCATTGTGATGCATCTGGACCGTGTCGGATTGATCGTAGAGTATATTGAGTCATGACGATGACTGTATTAGCTTGAATTATGGTTTGAGCTTCTGAGTCGTAACAACTAGCGCCAAAATTCATTTCTCAATCTCCGGATATCTAGTTTCCGCATTGAGAAGAGCTTTAAAAGTGTAGAATACCGGCAGTTGGGTCCCCAACTCTTTTCGTATGAGGGCAGAGCTTACTGCTACTTTCGAGACTACCAAGTAAATGTATAAGTCCTCCATTGCTTCCGGCCTAGGTAGTAAGGGAGGTGATGTAAAATACTTCTTCGAATCTTGGAAAGCTCTTTCGCACTCATCATACCATTTGTCTCGTTTTGCCCTTTTAATGGTCTTGAAAAAGGGCTTGCATCGATCGGTGAACAGCAAGAGAAATCGGTTGAGGATGGCTGCATGTCTGGTCAAGCTTTGAATCTCCTTCAAGGTAGTTGGAGATTTCATCTCTAGGATTGCTCGAATTTGCTTGGGATGTGCTTCGATTCCTCGTTGGGTTACTAGGTACCCTAAGCATCTGCCTAAAGATACTCCAAATGTGCATTGGCAGGATTGAGCTTCATCTTGTACTTTCTAAGGATGTCAAAAGTTTCCTCTAAGTTGCTGATATGGCCTGACCGCTGCTTGCCTTTCACCATGATGCCATCGATTAGACCTCCATGATTACTCCAATTTGCTTCTTGAACATCATGTTTGCGAATCTTTGGTAGGTTGCTCCCGCGTTCTTTAAGCTAAAAGGCATGACCTTGTAGCAGTAGGTGCCTCGCTCAATCATGAACGCAGTTTTCTCCTTATCGGGCCCGTACATGGCTATTTGGTTGTAGCTCGAGAATGCGTCCAAGAAACTGAGCAGCTGGTTCCCAGAAGTTGAATCTACTAGCAGATCGATTCGGGGAACTAAATAAGGATCTTTCAGGCATGCTTCGTTGAGGTCGGTGTAGTCTATGCAAACCCTCAATTTGCCTTTTTCTTTCTTCATTACTAGCATGATGTTGGTGAGCCATGCTGAGTGAACTACCTCCTTTATGAATATGGCCTCTAATAACTTGTCAATTTTCGCTTCCATTATAGCCATTCGCTCGGGTGCAAAATGTCTTATTTTTTGGATCATCGGTTTGGTAACCAGGTCGACGTGCAGCTTGTGGCAAGCTATCTTGGGGTCGATGCCAAGCATGTCGGAAGGTGACCACACGAAGACGCCATAATTTTCCCTAAGGAAAGCCGTGAGTTCCTCATTTTCTTTCGGGCTCGGACATGAGCCAATTCTAGCAGTCTTGTCGGGTTGCTAGGGATAAAAAATGATGTGCTCGGTGTCCTCTTCAGGTTTCCATCCCGTCTCATCTGCTGGCGTTTTGGTTTGGACACCATCTTCTTGATCTGCTTGTTGTAATTGCTATTTGGTAGCTTCGTTGTCCCTTTGGACCTTGGCAGCCTCTATAGGGGTAAAGGTCTTCTTTCTTGATTCCTTCAGTACTTGCATAGTGTATTGTCGAGATGCGGCCTGGTCAGACTTGATTTCTTCGACTTCTCTTCCTAGGATGCGAAATCAGATTTTTTGATATTTGACAGAAGTGACTACGTACGGCTTTATCAGCCAAGGTCGCCCTAGAATCCCATTGTAAGGAGAGGGTTCTCTTACTATTGTGAACATCTGCCTTGAGACAATTGGTGGTGATTTCACGTTAAGTGTGATGTGGTCGATGGCAGTTGAGGTGTGTCCGTTGAATCTGGTGAGTACCTCTGCTCGGCGTATGATTATGCTTTCTAGGCCCATCTTCTGAATTACTGAAAAATGAAGTAGGTTGATTGCACTCCCGTTATCAACCATCATTTTGTCGATTATAGCATGGGCTAGTTGGATAGCTACCACTAGTGAGTCGTCCTGCAAAAAATCGACGCATTTGGCATCTTGCTCGGTGAAGCTAATGATAGGTCTAGGTTGGGTGTTGACTGCATGGACCTGTGAAACTAGTAGAGCCTGCTGGATCTTCCTCTTCTTAGAGTTGTTGGTGGCCCCCAAGTGCTCGGATTCGACGAAGATGCCATTAATCTGAATCGCCTTAGCAGCCGATTTTTCGTCGGCGTCTGCGTTCTTTTTAGGCTGCGCAGCTGGCTTGTCCAAGTATCTGTCGACTTTGCCTTCGTTCACGAGCTTTCTAGGTAGTTTTTCCAAGTGTAGCAGTAGTCAATTGTGTGATCGGGATCTCGGTGGAATGCGTAGTACTTGGTGTGGTCCAACTTGGAAGTATCTCCCTTTGATTATTTAGGCATTTTGAACCATGGTACGCTTTTATGTCTCAAAGGATTTGGTGGATCGAGATCGGGAACTTAAAGTAGTTCTTGGGCGTTGGGCCTCCTTTAGGCAGGGATCGGTCCTTACACTTGGCCCCCTGCTTGTTTTTATTGTTGTATTGTTTTATGTCTTCCTACTTTTGAGTTACTGCTAATTCTTTTCAAGGCTATTCGAGTTCCTTGTCTACTCACCGAGCCTCGTCCCAAAGTACCTACTTCTCTCTAAACAACGGCTGGTCTGCTTAGAGTCATTTTTTGGAAGGTTGCACTTGTTATCGAGTCGTCACATCCGACTATCTTTGTCTTCTCTGATTTGAACCTCTTCACGTAGTCGTTGTGTGACTCTTTTGGATTCTTTTTCACGTTGAACAAATGGTCGGACTTCTTCTTGATCGAGTGGTAGGATGAGTATTCTTTGGTGAAAACCAAGGAAAGCTCATTAAAACTCAGGATTGATCGTGGCGGTAGGGTGTGAAACCAATCTTGCCCTTTGCCTCCTAAAGTGGTGGCGAATATCTTGCACATAAGAGCATTGTTGTTCCTGTAAAGGACCATTGTGCTTGGGTAGTGCTTTAAGTGTCTCTCCGATATCCATCTCTTTTGAAAGATGTGAAATGTGGCATGCTAAACTTGCATGAAGGCTCTGCCTGCTCTATCTCGTCCATGAAGGGTGACTTGCTTATGTTGGTCATGTCCCGTCTTAGTGCCTCTTCGATGACCTCGTTGTGTTGGAAATCACCCAATCACTCGATCAAGAGTCCTTCTACTTCTTCGTGAATTTGCCATTTTTAGAGTAACGGAGCTCTCGACTGCCCTCGATCTTGACCTGCTGGTCTAGGCTGTTCTTCTATGTGTTCGGCTCGTCTATGCAGCGGCTGCGATGCATGTGGTACCCACTCCGATGTGAGGTAGAGGATACTCCTTGCGGGCCTAGCAACGAATGAACACTTTGCTTGGAAGGTTGCTCATGTTGATTATCAGAGTGTGGTCCTAACCATGAGTGTATGCTCGTCCGTGGGCCTAACTGAGAGTTCAAGCTCCTTCGCGCGCTAAGACGAGAGTATACACTATCTCGAGGGCCCAGTCAGGAGTGTACACTGCCATAACACTCGGTTTGTGGCTGGTCGAATGACTGCTTGCCAGGACATTGCTAAAGAGGTTCTTCATCTACCCTTGTCCTACTTCCGGACACCTCGTCAGGGGCAGGCAGTTGCATCTCGGTGCACCGTAGAGCTGATTAGTAAATGTCAAATCTGCGAAGAAATTGGGTGAAAATGACCTCGGTACAATCGTTGGCCCAGAAGTCTGAAGCCGGGACGGTTGAACAAGTCTTGGATCGGTTTGGGCTGCTTAGGAAGCCACTGAAATGGGCTGGGTCACATAAGTAGGCTGGTTTGCATGCGGCACACACAGGTGTGAGGTCTAGGCTTAGCTTGGGAGCGCGCTGGGCTCGCGTCAAGTCGCGGCACGGGCTGGCTTTCTTTGGGCTTGGGCTCGTGTGGTCTGGAGTGACGCGGGGTGCTCAGCTGTCTTCGGCATTACTTGGGCCTCCAGGTCTTGGACCGTGCGTTGAACTTGGGCTTGCAATGATAGAGGCAGCTGCTTGGGCTACTCTGCCTAGGCCCGCTGCTCAGCGTGAGTTATGGGTTTGCCAAAGGTTTCCACGGTGGTTCCCCGTGGGGGTGGTCCTGCTCCACTTGTCATCGCATTGAGCCATGTGGATCGTCGTGGTCCTAATTCTTGAACGTTGGAAGTTCCGTTCATCGTGGTTTCCGAATTTCTTGTCATTTTACTTTTCTTTTACGTTTACTCAAAGAATTTTTATATAAAAAATTCTAGGAATAAGAACGTATGAAAAATCTACAAAAAAAAATTGAAAGCCTTGAATGCGAGAGTCTTCTTCGAGCGTGTGAATCAAGGCTTCCAATGAAAGCACCAATTTTTGGACGCAAATGTCCGCCTTCTTCTCCTTTGACGAAAATGCACCTACAAAACAATAACACCTAAGATCAAGGCCAAGAGCTTTACGTGCCCACGATGAATGGGAGGGCCTTGGCCAAAGAATCTCCGATGCCAAAGTTAGAATTTGAGAGAAAAGTGTTTAGAGAATTTTTGGGAGAGAACTGGACTTAGATTTTTGGAGAAATGTGGGGCTATATATAGGGGTGTTGCCGGCCTATTTGGAGAGTAAGGACCGGCCAGTTATGGTGATATTTTGAGTATTATTTCAAGATATTGTGTCAAATAATATCTTGCAATTAACTTTGTAATTAATCAAGTAATTTGGTAATTAATCAGTTAATTTGGTAATTAATCCCAATTTGAATAGAATAATTAAGAGTTACCTTGTGGGTAAGGATTTGATGAAGGGGTTTTGAATAAATACCATTTTGATCACCTTTGACCTTAATTGAGTCGTTATTGTCTGTTGCATGGGTGTGGGAATCCTAGTGTGTCTTAAGAGTAAGTTTGTCTTTTTACCCGAAAGTCCACGTGTCGCCACCATAAAACTTGATTATTTTTGGTTTCACAAGGACCATACAGGGTCGATTGTGGAAGCAATATAATGACAGACGAACATATTAGCTTCGGATGACCATAGGCCAAGTGGCAAGTATATTAAAGCTTAATTAGCGTTAACCAAAATATTCCAAAAAAAAAAATGGGTATGGTTATACTGCGCTAATGCCAAAAACTGGCATTAGGTCGAAAATGTTGTGGCCCAGCCTCGTTGGGCTGGCTGCAATGCATGGGCAGACCCTGCAGCCACGGGAAGGGCTGTAGGCCTCTGGGTAGTGGGTCTAAGGTGAGCCCAGTAGCGAAAACAGTTGGTTTTGGGCCAAAACATGCATGGGTAGCAGGCTAAGCAAAGGGCTAGCCTAAATGTGTGCGCGGCGAAGTCCAGCCAAAGGTTGGTTTCGGTTTTGGGCTGGAGCAAAGCAAGCCCAGCAGGGCAAGGGCTGTTGGCAAGTGGGCCGAAGGCAAGCTGCATGCCATGCAAGCAGACCGGCTTGCTGTAGGCGGGCCGAGTCACACGCGGGCAAGGCCCAGCAAGCAAAAACTTGCTGCCAGCGGGTTGGGGCATGAAAAGACAAGGCCCAGCAGCAAAGGGCAGCTTGTTTTGGGCAAGAGGCGCAAAAGGCAGGGCCAAGCATGGTTGCAAGCCTGCTGAAGTGGGCTGGGGGCTGCAGGCCCGTGTCAAACCCTACCAGGATAAACCTAGGGTGTCGATGGATGCACAGCAAGCCTAAAAGGTTGCTGCCTTGGTAGTCTAGACGTCAAACGATATCGTCCCAATGCATGCTCGATGCAACTGGGCTACGTACAGGCCAGCAAAAGGGCTCGCTCAGTGGTGCCAGCACCGCTGCGGCTTATGCCACACAAAAAAAAAAAAAAAATAAATAAATTATTTTTTTTGTTTTTGACTTCTCGGGTTCGAAAAACCCGAATTACTTCTAATTTATTTCGATGCTTTGACTCACAAATTCCGCATAGCATAAATAATTGCGTAATGTATGGAATGTATATATAAGTTGACAAGTATATGAAACATATACAATATATATCGGTAGGTAAATATAAATGGAGGGGGTTCATGCATCATGGAGAATGTTTTCATGCTTAACAGTCGTTTCAAATATCTTACTTTATTTAAGCGTACCTTATTTAAGCGTATCTGATTGACAAAAAACAAATAAAACCCTTTGATTTTTTGGAGAAGAGCCTTATCCACAATCTTTCAGTTCCTTAGCTTCTAACGTGTTGCATTCTACCTCATCGTGCCTTTCTTTATAGTAGCATGGAAGGTTAATTCCTTACCTTAATAGGATTACAACTCTAGTAGGATAATATCAAACCTTAGAGAATCTTCTAAAGATATATGAAATACACTAGGATTTAAACAATCATATTTCTATATTAAATATGACTGCAACAGATTTGTAAAATTAGATGGATTATTTAATGATTTAATTGATAAATGAGTTTTAAATAGGGGCATTTGTGGAAAGAGATTAAAGAAATTTAAAACGCAAATAATGCATAAATTATGGTGCAAGATAAGTCCACATGGCATCTATTGAGTGAGAAATACAAATATGAGAAAGTAGGTAGAGAAAGTAACTAGCATTTCTCTTTTCACATAATTAATTTAATCAACACGATAATAATAAAATAAAATAAAATAAAAAACAAACAAACAAATTGCCCACACGCCAAAAGGCTAGTATGTCATAAATTGAGAAAACCGAAAAGATAAAGGAACCGCACTTTTACTATTTAGAAAATATTGAGTCAATTTTGCATTCAATTTAGGAGTTACGCTGCCAAAAAACTGTTTAATTTATTTGTCATTATTAATTATTAAGAGTGCTTAACACATATAAAGATCATTCCGAAGCTTTTATCTTAACAAAAAAAAGCATCAACATATATATATATATATATATATATATATATATATATATATATATAGACACATTAAAAGAATAAGAAAAAGAATGGGAAGATTAAATAGTTCTTCAGCTACTCTTACGATCTTCATTTTAGTGATTGCACAAGTAATGTTAATTCCAGGATTTTCAACCTTAACACCTTCTCCGTCTGGTTCTGAGTCTTTAGAGGAATGCAGGAGACATTTCTCTACCACTTGTGAGGAAGAAGTATTTCATTATGTACGCATTGAAACGCCATGGCGTGTGGATCTATGGTGTTGCTTCGATCTCATTGACCTTGGTCAATCTTGCCAGAAAGCATTAGTGAATGAAGCTCTTCACAAATTTCATGCCAAAGTAAACAAAGATTATGATTTGAAATTAAGTAAAGAAATGTGGGATGATTGTGTTGAAGCAACAGATGCTTACTTGGGTTACCACTAATTCGATCATTGCCTATATAATAAGAATCTTGCAATGACATTATTCTTTAGCAAAGAATAATTAATTGTGAATTAATTATGTACTGCATTCTGTATGAAGAAGGAAATAATTTGAAATTGGTGATGAAATTAATGTAAGATTTTGGCCTGAGGACTACAATTTAATCCAAACATATAACTCTATGCTTACTGTATATTTCACTTGCTTCTTTTAGATGGTGAGCACTCACTAAGATAGGGTTTTGGGTCTTATATATGGTAACCTCATAGGTTATGCTTGTGGAATTTTTCAGGTCGACGGGCCGAGGGTCCACTCCAACAACACCGATATTGTCCCCACTTAACCACCTGCACAATCCTCAGGTGTGGGGTTTTATCACAAAAGGCCTCGGTATTAGTTAGAGTGGGGTAATTCTATTTAAATTGCTTTGCTTTCCTTCCCCTAGCCGATGTGGGACAAACAGGGGGTTCCAACACTCCCCCGCACGTGAGACCCCATTTATGGGTCACACGTGAAAATCCACATCGGCAACCACGTGGAGCCATGTCGAGACTCACCCATCACGCGGGGCCAATGGGGACCCACCCAATCACGTGGCAGTACGGGCCCGCCTCCTGGCTCTGATACCATGTGGAATTTTTCAGGTCGACGGGCCGAGGGTCCACTTCAACAACACCGATATTGTCCCCACTTAACCACCTGCACAATCCTCAGGTGTGGGGTTTTATCACAAAATGCCTCAATATTAGTTAGAGTGGGGTAATTCTATTTAAATTGCTTTGCTTTCCTTCCCCTAGCCGATGTGGGACAAACAGGGGGTTCCAACAATGCTCTTTCATGAGAATCCTAACTTTCGTTCCATTTTCATTGCACCCTATATTGGTGTTTCGTGTTTTCTTTAACACTCTTTCATACATATATTCAATATGTCCCAAATTGAAAATTTTATGAATTGAAATCTTCCTTATATTAAATAATTCCAATACTTATTGCGTTAGAGAGAATATGATCCTACATCGGTCATATGACAAAAAAATATACAATTAATATATGGAAGTTTTTCAGTATAATAATTTGACCGGTTCTTGACGTGGAAATTTGTTTCCCTTGTGACTCCATGGAGCTGCTCGTGCTGAGGCGTGTCGGGACAATATCTAGTAATAGGTGGTAAGTTGACAGTATCGACAATAATATATATAATTAATGATGATGTTAGTGGTGGACTGTCTTGGGCCTAAAAAGTTCATATTTTACTGAAGGCTTTTGAATAATACCAGTATGAATTGCGCATGTGATTAAATGGAGGATAATACCAGTATGAAGATGATCAGTAGTGATCCACATGCACGATGTTGTGACTTAGCGACCAGCTGGCTACTTCTACAGTACTCAAATTTTCACACCTTTTCGAAGGTGGAGTTGTGTCCTTTTGGTTTTAAACTTTTATACTCCGTATGTAACTCATTAAAGGCTTGAGAAACATATTATAGAAGTTTGAATATCAATTCAAATTGAAGAGACATGTTTCATATGAAGCGGTTCCTCTTAATCAAGTTGTATAAACCAAGTCATATATGGTTTTGAATGGTTTCATTGCCAATTCGAAAATGATATGTAATCCTCTCTATATATAAGGACGATTTCTGCAGGATATAACAATATTTATATATAATAAATATATATCCTGGGGGATTCAAAATTGTTAAACTAATTTTAGGAATCATATCCACTGGAATAATGGATCATATGAAAATACAGATTGTAACAAGTTCTTTTAACTTATTCGATTTCTGCATCCTCCATTTATTTTCGAAAGACATTAAAACTCTGGAAGCCAAATTCTGCACCGTTATTAGCTTCTAGAAAACGTTTGTAGCTTTAGTCTCTTCCTTATCAATCGTTTTTTTGCGTTTGGTTCAACTTTGATAGTGCATAACACATTGAACAACAGAATAAATCCGGACTTTATTGTATTCACAAGACATATTTTCGATTTTTCCTTTCATACAAATAATTAACGAGAACACATTCTATTATACTTATACTAAAACCTAAGTAAAAAACATTGTTCACCAACAGTGAATGGACTAAAG
Source organism: Cotoneaster glaucophyllus (assembly GCA_036320875.1). Lineage (NCBI taxonomy): Eukaryota > Viridiplantae > Streptophyta > Magnoliopsida > Rosales > Rosaceae > Cotoneaster > Cotoneaster glaucophyllus. The sequence continues at coordinate 14,233,930 of CM070072.1, forward strand.
TGCCCTCCAATTCCTTTATTATCATCACTATTCTAAAAATCTCCGCCTAGTGCTCCCTAAGCCCTGCCTAGGCGCTAGGCGATTGGTCATCATCCCGATTAATGCCAAGGCGTTTGAAAATTAAGAAAGGGCGTCTAGATCTACTGAGGCACCCGCCTAGCTCGCCAAGACCCGCCTAGGTTGCAACTCACTTCGACAGAAAATAGATAATTTTCATTTTGCATTTTATTTTTTTCAATAAATTGTAAGACACTTGTTGAATACTTAAATGAACACACATTATATGCTTGTTTCCCATGTTTTCATTATGTTCCAATAGCTCATAATATATATGTCATTATATTTTTGTAGTTTATGATGAAATTATATATATTTTAAGTATTAATAGACACTTATTTACACGAAATATAATAGATTTAGTTAAATCCGCCTAGCCCACCTAGGCGCCCGCCTAAACCCCGCCTAGTCCGCCTAGGCGCCTAGGCGCTAGGCTCCAGCCCGCCGCCCGACTAGCATCTAGTGTCTTTTAGAACCTTGGTTATTAGCCATTTTTCCCATTCTTACATAACAAAAAGACGGATTTGCCCTCCTAGCCCACACATCCATCATCGATGCACCGTTTGCTTCGACTTTTCCTCTTCTCGACTATTATGCTTCAAGAATATGAAATTATGCTCTTCCATGTTAAACTATGAAGTCTTATTCTGAATTGTTAGAGTTACAGATTTTATGTCAATGACATAAATCTCACTAAGAATCTAGAACAGCTTGAGAAAACTGCCTCGTACTTGAAGATGAAATTTAAGAAAGATCTTGGAAAGCTTGTTTATTCCTTGACTTGAAGTTCAAGCTTTGATCTGATGGTATCTTGGTCCACCAGTTGAACTACATCCCAAAGGTGTTACCTTTGAGTATACCTATGATCTTCCATAAGCTATATGTAAATGAGATCCTTGAAGAAGTTATGAAATCCGAAGTTCTATATCTAAGCTCAACTTTGCGCTTTGTTGCACTTAACTCATTACGTTAAAGAGGACATCTCCTTCGTTGTTGATCTATTGGTAAAGATGCAGCACCGCGTCTACATTTAACCATCCTATAAAAGACATATTCCCGTTATTCTGAAGGTACAACAATTTAGTCTTATCCCTTGGTCCTCGGAATGATGTATGTCTTGTTTGTTATGGTGATTGATAGGATGTTTTCCACCTGCAAAAGTAGGGATAAAAATAATTAAAAATACTTGCAAGAGAGTAAGGTAGATGTAGTAGAAACGGCTCAAGTAAGGTCGTTTTCCACAAGGATTGAATGAATAATTTGTATTTAAAACTAATTCTTAATTAATTATCTAAAACAAAGTTGGGAAAATGTTGATTTTGAAATTTTAAATAATAAAAATGAATTTTAAATTAAAACAATTAAAGAAAATAGCGAAATAAAAAAAAAAACAAAAAGAAACGTTTTGAAAATCAAATTGTAAAAGCCTAGGGTTCCACCGTCACCATCTTATGTAATTTTACCAATTACTTATGAATTACACATGCAACTTTGAAGGTTAGGTTTTCCTTATGCATATTCTCCTCGTGATATTCCAGCAAGAACGTATATCTAACATGCAACCATCTGTGATATTCAGATCAAATATGGACATGCAAGACTCATTAAGTTTTGTGAAAACCCCTTGAAAAAACCATGCAACACCTAAGACGTGATATTCATCCTAAGTGAAATTACAATCATTTACCACTAGAAACAATACTCAATCCTCCGGTGATATACCGACCAAATTACATCCAATTACTTATCTAAATATCCTAATGGTAGCTAAGCATTAAGATATAGAGACAGTTTAAACACAGTGATTAATAATTCAAAGCAAGCATGCATAATATCAAAAGCAATTGAATAAAGACTACATAATTATGCTAAGGCTCGTGGCCTCGCCCTAGCAAACAAAACTAGTTACGAACAACCATAAACAAAATATTATTAAAAACAAGATAGAAACCACCTTAAAAATAAACTTGAATTGTCAAAAGCGATTCTCCAAATTAGTGCGTGCCTGAGTTCTCCTCCAATGGCTAAACAGCCTTATTTTTATTACTACAAAATAAAACCCTTGAGAAGGTCTTCGGATAAAACTAGAAATAAATTAAAATAAACTAGGAAACAAAATTCTAAATTAACTAGTAAAATTCGTCCAAAATCTGCACAGCCACGTTTTGGACCAATATCTGCTCCAAAAATGGCCCAAAATAGATACATTTAAAGCTTGGAATACTCTGAACACTTCTCCAGAAGACCACGAACCCATCGGAGGTCATCTTGGGCTCCAATAATCGTAATTAAGCCCAAAAACGGCACCTTCGGGCAACACGCACAGCTTCTTTATTTCATCACCAAAAAATAACCGCTTGGTGAAAAAATTTGAAACTTTGGTATGGACAAGATGATAGACTCACAAATGTCCTCCAATGAAAATCACTCCAAAATTCGTCCATTTGGTCACGTTTTGCCCTAGAGCAACTCAAAAGTACCACATTGGAAATATATAACAAAGTATCAAAATTCTACCAAAATAACCAATAAATTATTACTAAGAATAGGGTAAAATATATTGTAAAATATCGACTCGTTAATGACACTAGTTACTTATAAAACCTACACCAGGACATCCTCAAATGGTTACGTCTTTACCGTTAAGTCATTTCCCATTCTTAAAAACAGAAACCCAGAAAGGTGATCTGCATTCTTAAAAACAGAACAGACTGAAATTCCTGGACCGCCTGATGGTAATAGTGATGATGTTAGTGGTGAACTGCGCTGGGCCTGAAAAATTTATCATATTTTACCAAAGCCTTTTGAATAATACCCCACCTACATAATTACACATGTGATTAAGTGTGTGGACAATACCAGTATGAATATCAATTTAAATTAAAGAAACATGTTTCATATGAAGTGGTTCCCCTTAATCAAGTTGTATATGTTAACCATAAGTGATAAATTTGATAGTTCTTGAATATGATTCTTAGAGAGGGAAATAAAAGATTCGAAGATAAAGAGAGAAGAGGAAACTCTATGATCTTTGATATTTCTTAATGAAGAAGTTATTACATCACACTTGTATTTTTAAGCAATGGAATCTAACAACCTTCACTACCCAACTCTACATATGAATGACAAGTATCACAATCTCTAACCATTGAACAAGGTTCTAAAAGACGCTAGGCGCTAGTCGGGCGGCGAGCTGGGGCCTAGCGCCTAGGTGGCTAGGCGGGGACTAGGCGGACTAGGCGGATTTAAGTAAATCTATTATATTTCATGTAAATAAGTGTCTATTTATACTTAAAATATATATAATTTCATTATAAACTACAAAATAGAATTGACATATATATTAGGAGGTATTGGAACATAATAAAGACATGGAGAACATGCATATAATGTGTGTTCATTTAAGTATTCAACAAGTCTCTTATAATTTATTGGAAAAAATAAATTGCAAACTGAAAGTTATCTATTTTCTGTCTAAGTGAGTCGTAACCTAGGTGAGTCTGGGCGGGCTAGGAGGGTGCCTAGGCGGGCGCCTCAACAGGTCTAGGTGCCATTTTTTAATTTTCAACGCCTAGGCATTAATCGGGGCGGTGGCCAACCACCTAGCGCCTAGGCGGGGCCTAGGCAGTGCTAGGCGGGGATTTTTAGAACAGTGCCATTGAATATACTCTAACATTCCCCCTCACGATCATGGTTGAGTAATCCAAGCATGAGATTGTTGCAGTGTGTTTGAAACAAGGGTGCACTAAGACCCTTTGTAAGTATATCTACAAACTGCTCTCGAGAAGACACGAGCTGCACTTCAAGTTGCTTCTTGGCAATCCGTTTGTGGATAAATGAACATCAACTTCGATATGCTTGGTTTTCTGATGCTGAACAAGATTACAAGATAGGGCAATCGCAAACAAGTTATCACAAAATAACACAGGATGAGCAATGACTAGGATCTACATAAATGAAAGTAACTGTTGAATCCAATCTAGTCAGTTGAAATAGTTGCATTGCATAATATTCCATGATATTCTGCCTCTGTGGAAGAACGTGATACCATTTGTTGCTTCTTGGATGACCATGAAATGGGATTGGATCCCAAAAACACAACTAAACATATTGTTGACCTATGATCAATTGGATCCCCGGCCCAGTAAGCATCACTGAAAGCTTTTAATACCAAACCCTTTTTTGAATATCAAGTTGCCTCAATTTCCATCCATGATGTGCACTAAAGCCAAAACCAACCTAACAGTAGTAAATTTAACAACTGGACTGAATGTCTCTCCATAATCAAGCCTTGGTTCTCGACTGAAGCCTTTTGCCGCCAATCTAGCCTTAGGCTTGACAATATTACCATATGAGTTCTTCTTGATTTTAAAGATCTACATCCAACTAAATTCTTCTGTGAAGGAAGAGAAACCAAATACCATGTACCCTGAGAATGTAAAGTCCCAATTTCCTTCTACATTGCTTTAAGCCAAACTAGGACCTTAAGTGCACTCTTGTATGAAGTAGGTTCACCAATGACAAATCCACTGTATCAGAATCAACTAGAACTGTCAAGAAGGCCTTTTTCTTAATTACACTTGTCTGGCTTCTAGTCTGCATTAGATGCATGTTGAGTGGAGCAAAGGGAAGGACCACTTGAAGATTTTCAAGATCAACCAAAAATCCACAGGGAGTAAGGAAGAGTCACTTGGAGTGCTACTATGGGATGAAATATTGGAAGGTGAAACAGCATGTATAGGTTGTGAAATAAGGATAGATGGTGAACTTGATGAATTATGTAAGGGTTGTTGTGACACAGATGGTGATGATGGAGACACTAGCAAATTGTCAAGAGTTATGACTAATGGTGGTGGTAATACAACACTAGGAATAGAGTAAGCATAGAGCTGTGTTAACTGTTTTATCAAACTAGAATAAGGAAACTCTAGTTCATTGAAAAACACATGTCTAGAAATGTACACCTTGTGTTAGAGACCTCAAAAAAATTATACCCTTTGTATTGATATGCATAACCAAGAAACACACATCTGGTTGCTTTAGCTTGCAGTTTGGAACTATTGTATGGTCTCAATAATGGAAAACATGAGCAACCAAATACCTTCAAATGTGATATAACAGGTAATTTTCCAAACAAGAGTTGAAATGGGGATTTGTGCTGTAAAAGTGAGGATGGCATTCTATTTATAAGATACATAGCTATTTGACATGCAAAAGACCAAATTTGGGAAGGAAGTTGAGCATATTCAGCAAGGTAACGGTAGTCTTAATGATGTGCCTATGTTTTCTCTCAGTTAGGCCATTTTGTTCAAGGATATATGGACATGACTTGTGATGTATAATTTCCTTGTCTTGCAAGAAAGTACAATTTATGATTGACATATTCTCCACCTCCATTGGTTTGTAAAGTTTTAACAGAAGTTGAGAATTGAGTTTGCACAAATGCATAGAATGAAACAAATGAAGAAAAGAAGTTTAAATTATTAACAAGAGGGATTAACCAACAAAATCTAGTACACTCATCAATAAGAGTGACATATTATTTAAAACCATCCCTTGAATTACATGGTGCAAGATCTCAGAGACCGTTATTGCACAGTCCTTTGCACAAGATCCTCCCTGTGGCTTTGTCCTCGATCCAAAAACAATTAGCATACAAAATAAGCCAATAGTTATTGTCAAGACAAATCTTGTGAACTGACAGCAAGTTATGAGGTAATTGTGGGACATATAAAATTGAATTCAATTTAATTGGATGAACTGAAGGTTTGATAATGCTGCTACCATATGACAGTTTCAAACCTTAGCCATTGGCAGTTTGAATAGTTTCATTTGCAGGATATAAAGACCCAAGGAAAATTTTTGAAGATTAGATGGTCCTCGTATGAGTGGAAGTATGCATTTCAATCATTTTACATTAATGGTGGTGCCCTAAGCAAGCACAAAATCGCTTGCTAACCTACTTTGAGGGTGGCTTCAAAGCATAAGTTCATGAACCATGCTTCAAGACTTACAAAGTCAAAAGATACTATGCAAAGGGACTTCAAAGTACAGTGAGCGAAATACATTCACTATGCAGAGGGAATTCAGAGTACAGCGAGCCAAGAACAATTATCAGATTCTTGCTTACAAAGATTACATACAAAAGCTTTTACAAAAGAGTGAAACAACACAAAACCAAAGAAAGGTTGCCTTCTTTCTCCAAATGGTGCAACAACCTTTAGTAACAAATAGGAGTGTCTGCTGCTATTCTTACACCCACATTCCATTTGCACAAAGAGCGGCTTTAAATATGAGCACCATAAAAGACCTAGCATATGCTCCACATAGGCCAACTAAGGAGGCACATCAGTTTGGGTTTAAGTCCATATAAAAAGGGTCAAGACACAATAGAATTGAGCCATCAAATCCAACAGATTGAAGGTTCTTTAGCCTTTTTTTTTTTTTTTTTTTTTTTGTTCTCATTAAAAATTAATAAAACAAGAAAACTGAAAGAATCAAGGAACCGCACTCGATTATTCTAGATTCCAACAGAATAATGCTATAGTCAAATTCAGTAGTTATTCAACTCTAGTTACGCTCTTGATTTTCATGATTGCAAAAGTAATATACCTTCTTCCTCTTGTTGGACGATTGAATCTATTTGCTTTCGTATCGTTTCATAGAATATTAATTGAAATATTACAGAAACGAGTTAGCATCAATGGCTGCTCAACAAATTAAATGGCCTCACATACACCAAAACTTGACTGGAATATTCTTGCTATAAATATCTTAACAGTTCAATCCAAAAGTTACTTCATATAAAGTAATGCCGCGTTTATAAGACGTTAAAAAAGAGAGTAGCATGAGTAGAATGGATGAAACACTGCAATTGTTTGTAAATAATAATCTGTGCATTCTTAAGCAGTTTCAACATAAAAACGCCAATGATCAGATGATGATTATTTTTATTCCTAGGGCTTTCAGTTTATTCCTAGGCATTATCATTCAGGAATTTCGGGAGCCACTTCGCCGACTCTTTGGGAATTCGAGTAAGGTTGTTGTTACGGTCCACGTAGTAAAGACCGAATTTTGGAACAAACCCTTGCCGAAACTCAAAATTATCAAGCAGGGACCAATGAAAGTATCCCTTCACATTCACACCATTCCTGCAAAAACATCAGTGACAAGTAAATGGATACTCTTTCCTCAAACTACTAAACATGCACTCAACTCATGAAGTTGATCTAGATTAGTAATTTTTCATCATGTAATAGATTACCTACTTCATTGCCATCTTGATCCGGTACATATGCTGAAGAATATATTTGATTCTATGTGGATCCTTCAATGATTTATCAAGCTTGGCTTCGGTAATTCCATTCTCCGTAATATAAATTGTTGGGCACTGGTAGTTTTGGTTCATGAACTCCAAAAGTTTCTGTAATCCTCGTGGATAAGAGTATATAAAGTCGATTCCGTGAGCCCGCAAGGGATGCAAATTTAGTTTTCCAGATATATTTGCTACAGTCCCCGTTTGAATATCAGAGTGCGCAACGAACGAGATTACAAAATAATAGGAATATTATTAAACAAACTAAGAATGCCGAAACGGCTACAAAATCCCAAGAGACTACATTGTGGCTAACTTACTTCTTAAACTAAATTACAAGCTATATTTATAGAGAAACAAACCAAAGCCAAATCCTAGACTAAAACCCTAAACCAAATCCTAGACTAATTCAAATACTTAACGGGCAAGTAACTAATCCTTAACCCATAAGATAACTAATAACAACCAAATTCCAAACCAAATTCCAACACCCCCCGTCAAACTCATGGCGGTACACGACATGGGTTTGCCAAAGTAGATGTGGATGCAAAATGCAAAACTCCAAATTCCAGTGCTAATGCTAATGCGAATGCCGATTCCAATGCCTAATGCCAATGCCAATGCCAATGCCAATACCAATACAAATGCCAATGCAAATTCCAATGCCAGTTCCAATGCAAGACAAATACCAATGCTAATGCAAACTTTCCCAGTGCCAATTGCGAACTTCTGAACAAACCTGAACAAACAAGCAAAAAACCCAACTTTCACGTCACTCGAGTAGTCACCAGTCCAAGTACTCGAGCAATCGTTGAGGGCAACAACAAACTTCAATAGCAGGTTACTTTCATGTTATCCGTGTGGGCCTCAAACCAACAGAAAACAGTAGCCCAACTTAATAAGTTCGGCCCATCAACAAATTCATTCTCTTGGGCCAATCCAACCAGTGACCCAACGAAACACGCAGGCCCAAAACAACTAACCGTTTCCAATTTTTTCTCCCTTATTTTTCTTCATACTTTACCAATATTTTCTGGGGTTTTTGGTTCCAGAACGTGAGTTCTGGTCAGTGGGCAGGCTCGCAGGTCAAGCAGCAGCGATGAAATCCAGGAGCGGGTGATTCTGCAAGAGGGAAGGGTTGCAGCAGGTGGGTCGGGTAGAACAGAAACAGATGCAAGTTAACAGGACTTCAAGGTGAGACGAACTCGATCCGAGTGGTTCTCGGATCTGGGCTTCGTTAGGGACGAATACGGACCGCGGGGATGGTGCAGAAGGTCAGTGAGGCGGAGATGGATCCAGGAATGAGTGCAGATGGGTTACAGGCGATAGGTTCGCGGGTTGCGAGTACGATGCGGGAAGAAGATCACAGAGTCACACTGGTGCAGCAGATTGTGGGTGGTTCTGCAGATCAGCACGCGTGGATGGTTGCAGCGGTAGCGAGCAGATGGGGTTCGTGGTTGGTGGTTCCGAGTGTAGCAGAGGACGATGACATGATGCAGCAAACTGATTCAATTTATTTTTCTTTTTTCTTTAAGCAACAAAAACCTAACTATGACAAACTGATGAAAACAAACAGCATGAACCGCAGATTAATTCCCGAAGGATTTAACCTGCTCTGATACCAAGTTGAATATCAGAGTGCACAACGAACGAGATTACAAAATAATAAGAATATTATTAAACAAGCTAAGAATGTCGGAACGGTTACAAAATCCCAAGAGACTACATTGTGGCTAACTTACTTCTTAAACCAAATCCTAAACTAAAACCCTAAACCAAATCCTAGACTAATTCAAATACTTAATGGGCAAGTAACTAATCCTTAACCCACAAGATAACTAATAACAACCAAATTCCAACAAATAGTAAACTAGAGAAATATATTTTCACAGTTTCACTTTTCTTACTTTAGGGCCAATTAGGACTCGATCTTTATTTGCAACAATAAAAACATGGGCAACAATATCAGTACCACTTTCAACCTATCCATCATGTATACGTGTACACACAAACACATGGACACACGCACAGAGAGGCACAAAAGCACACACAGACCAGCCTTAGCAATAAGGTCATGTATAAGCTTACTTTCAGTCACAGCTCTAGCAAAAGTATCACTATGGTAGGCGATTGGTGCACCAGGTTTTCTTGGTAGGTACCTTCAAATGGAAAACATGAGCAACCAAATACCTTCAAATGTGATATAACAGGTAATTTTCCAAACAAGAGTTGAAATGGGGATTTGTGCTGTAAAAGTGAGGATGGCATTTTATTTATAAGATACATAGCTATTTGACATGCAAAAGACCAAATTTGGGAAGGAAGTTGAGCATATTCATCACGGTAACGGTAGTCTTAATGATGTGCCTATGTTTTCTCTTAGTTAGGCCATTTTGTTCAAGGATATAAGGACATGACTTGTGATGTATAATTTCTTTGTCTTGCAAGAAAGTGCAATTTATGATTGACATATTCTCCACCTCCATTGGTTTGTAAAGTTTTAACAGAAGTTGAGAATTGAGTTTGCACAAATGCACATAATGAAACAAATGAAGAAAAGAAGTCTAAATTATTAACAAGAGGGAATAACCAACAAAATCTAGTACACTCAATAAGAGTGACATAGTATTTAAAACCATCCATTGAATTACATGGTGCATGATCGCAAAACCATCCCTTGAATTACATGGTGCAAGATCTCGGAGACCATTACTGCACACAGTCCTTTGCACAAGATCGTCCTGTGGCTTTATCCTCGATTCAAAAATAATTAGCATACAAAAAAGGCAATAGTTATTGTCAAGACAAATCTTGTGAACTGACAACAAGTTATGAGGTAATTGTGGGACATATAAAATTGAATTCAGTTTAATTGGATGAACTGAAGGTTTGATAATGCTGCTACCAATGTGAGACACTTTCAAACCTTCGCCATTGGCAATTTGAACAGTTTCATTTGCAGGACATAGAGACGCCAAGGACAGATTTTGAAGATTAGATGGTCCTTGTATGAGTGGAAGTATGCATTTCAATCATTTTACATTAATGGTGGTGCCCTAAGCAAACACAAAATCGCTTGCTAAGTTACTTTGAGGGTGGCTTCGAAGCATAAGTTCATGAACCATACTTCAAGACTTACAAAGTCAAAAGATACTATGCAAAGGGACTTCAAAGTACAGTGTGCGAAATACATTCACTATGCAGAGGGACTTCAGAGTACAGCGAGCCAAGAACAAATATAAAATTCTTGCTCACAAAGATACAAACATACAAAAGCTTGTACGAAAGAGTGAAACAACACAAAACCAAAGAAAGGTTGCCTTCTTTCACCAAATGGTGCAACAACCTTTAGTAACAAATAGGAGTGTCGGCTGCTATTCTCACACCCACATTCCATTTGCACAAAGAGCGGCTTTAAATATGAGCACCATAAAAGACCTAGCATTTGCTCCACCTAGGCCAACTATGGAGGCACATCAGTTTGGGTTTAAGTCCATATAAAAAGGGTCAAGACACAATAGAATTGAGCCATCAAATCCAACAGATTAAAGGTTCTTTAGCCATTTTTTTTAATTCTCATTAAAAATTAATAAAACAAGAAAACTGAAAGAATCAAGGAACCACACTCGATTATTCTAGATTCCAACAGAATAATGCTATAGTCAAATTCAGTAGTTATTCAACTCTAGTTACGATCTTGATTTTCATGATTGCAAAAGTAATATACCTTCTTCCTCTTGTTGGACGATTGAATCTATTTGCTTTCGTATCGTTTCATAGAATATTAATTGAAATATTCCAAAAACGAGTTTGCATCAATGGCTGCTCAACAAATTAAATGGCCTCAAATACACCAAAACTTGACTGGAATATTCTTGCTATAAATATCTTAACAGTTCAATCCAAAAGTTACTTCATATAAAGTAATGCCGCGTTTATAAGACGTTAAAAAAGAGAGTAGCATGAGTAGAATGGATGAAACACTGCAATTGTTTGTAAATAATAATCTGTAAGTTCTTAAGCAGTTTCAACATAAAAACGCCAATGATCAGATAATGATTATTTTTATACAGGGCTTTCAGTTTATTCCTAGGCATTATCATTTAGGAATTTAGGGAGCCACTTGGCCGACTCTTTGGGAATTCGAGTAAGGTTGTTGTTACGGTCCACGTAGTAAAGACCGAATTTTGGAACAAACCCTTGCCGAAACTCAAAATTATCAAGTAGGGACCAATGAAAGTATCCCTTCACATTCACACCATTCCTGCAAAACCATCAGTGACAAGTAAATGGATACTCTTTCCTCAAACTAGTAAAGATGCACTCAACTCATGAAGTTGATCTAGATTAGTAATTTTTCATCATGTAATAGATTACCTACCTCATTGCCATCTTGATCCAGTACAAATGCTGAAGAATATATTGGATTCTATGTGGATCCTTCAATGATTTATCAAGCTTGGCTTCGGTAATTCCATTCTCCGTAATATAAACTGTTGGGCACTGGTAGTTTTGGTTCATGAACTCCAAAAGTTTCTGTAATCCTTGTGGATAAGAGTATATAAAGTCGATTCCTTGAGCCTGCAAGGGATGCAAATTTATTTTTCCAAATATATTTGCTACAGTCCCGTAAAATAGTAAACTAGAGAAATATATTTTCACAGTTTCACTTTTCTTACTTTAGGGCCAATTAGGACTTGATCTTTATCTGCAACAATAAAAACATGGGCAACAATATCAGAACCACTTTCAACCTATCCATCATTTATACATGTACACACAAACACATGGACAGACGCACAGAGACGCACAAAAGCACACACAGACCAGCCTTAGCAATAAGGTCATGTATAAGCTTACTTTCAGTCACAGCTATAGCAAAAGTATCACTACGGTAGGCGATTGGTGCACCAGGTTTTCTTGGTAGGTAGCGACCAAATCTTGAAGTATAGTAATTGACCCCAATGAAATCGAAGGATCCCTTCATAAGTTTTTTCTCTTCCACTGTGAAAGTCGGTATCCTTTGCTTGGCTAAGAGTCTCATAATTTTCGGGTAGTCTCCGTATACCAATGGTTCCATATACCTGATAAGGAGGAGTACAAAATCATTATTATGGAAAATACGTTTTGTTGATTTCAAAAGAAAACAATAGGTAGGAATCACTATACAAGCGGTACTTGTTCCAGCAATATATACTACTTCTTACTCACCACCCAATTTCAAAGTCCATTAGTCTCTTTGCCGCTGCCTTGTCTTCTACTGAATTAGAAAATGGCTCAACATACTGCCCGACCAGACTGATTCCGATTTGACCACCTTGATCTCCCTTTAAATAAGCAAAATAATAAATAAACATTAGTCAAGAGAAGAGTCTCATGGATTTGATGTTAATTCCAGAAGTTGACGGTAAATGAATCAGAGTGTGACTCACGAGAAACTTATCTCTGTTGAGGTTGACAACGGTAGCATGGGCAAGGAGAAGGTTATGGCTCACAGTGTATGGCTCAGTGCCGGAATTTCCGCCTGCACATGGAGGAGCATGTTCTTTCACAGGAACCGAGCACCTGGCTGGTGGACCAACTCCAAAGTCATAACCCAGCTTGGCCATAATCAGTGGCTCGTTGATTGTGATCCAATTTTTTACCGCCATACGTTTTAAAGCATAGCTCGCAGTAGTCCTTGAAATCAGCCCTGAAAATATGTGATATGGTAAACATGAGTGTCGCAACTTTGAGAGATGAAAAGTATTTAGCATCAAAAGGTGCTTACACAAAAGAGCGGCTCAGGATTCCTCCGTACTTGTCCGTCAAGGCTTGTGGTGGGTCAAAGTGCAAGAGGGTCACAAAGGGTTGGATGCCTGTATTAAAACATAGAATTGACTTAATCGAACGATCAACATATAGGAGAATGACAATTGCTAATGGCGTGTGGTCAGTCATTGATCATTGCTTTGTTATAACTACAATTTACAGAGCGTTAGAATACTTGATGAACATCTTTCATCATGTGTATATTCTCCACAAAGCATATATATTATATCAAATATTGTTTCTTCAAGCTTAGGCGTCCTAAAACTTATTGAAAACTGAAGGCATATCACTGGTAATTAACACAAAACTATGAAGATATACTGTCACTGTTCTTTGTAAAATTAAGTGTCTTACCATTCTTCAGTAATTCATCGATCACACTGTTGTAGTGATCAAGGCCTTCTTGATTTATTCCACCATTCAAGCTTCCGTCTACATGTCCAGAATTGCAAACAAAATGCATTAGAGCTCAAGTAGCGCGCATCAACATGTACATAGTTGTGTTTGCTATTAAAACTTAAACCATTATTTTCGTTAAAGTTCTTACTAGGAAGAATCCTGGTCCAGGCAATAGAAAATCTGTTGGCATCGACTCCAAGGTTCTTCATAGCCACCACATCTTCCTGCAGTTACAATTGCTGGTTGTAAGGTATATGCCAAATAGAGAAGGAAAAAACACTTTTAACTTTTCTTTGGAGCTAGTAGCGAATGGAACTTGATGATTAATATGTCTTCACTCACCTTGTATCGCCTATACGAATCGGTGGCAATAGACAGATTGGAGTGGTCCTGAATCCTCTCTGAAATGAAGGAAAATCACAAAATAAATAGGTGGTAAACTATGACACATAGAAATAAGGGTATGTCAAAGAAACTAGAACAAACTAATAGGGAGTATATGTGCCGAACCTGGAAACTTCTCAATGTAGTTATCCCACACACTTGGTCCTTTACGTGCGACATCTGTTGCTCATTCGTACTGCACCCAACTCATCATGGAGTATACATATTATTACATTATCAAATTTTGCGAAGAGAAATTAAAATACATAAAGGAAAAAGTGTGCAGCTAGTTAACTACCGTTTCACACAAAAAAAATACCTGCGGAGCATCAGTCGTGACTCCAAAAACAAAATCGGCTGGAAAGTCGGACCTGGTAACATCAACGGTGGATGATTCAGCTGAGAAAGAGGCAATGACACATAAAATTACTAAAGTGGTAAACACATTTGTTCGGGATCCCATAGTTGATGGTTGTGGTTCAACAGAGGAAACTAAGCAACTAAAGAAACTGATATGCAGAAGAAATGAAGAGAATAAACAGAAAGAGATGAAGAATAATAGCTTCAGATTACTTGTAACACCCTACCCCCATTTTTATTTAAAAATGATTTTTTTGGACTTTAATTGGTGAGCCCCAGGGGCCCACCCGCTGATTTCTGTCCCCCGAGTCTCTCTCTCGGTCTCTCTCTCGAACTCACTCTTTCACTCTCTCTCTCCCCGAAAACTCCCTCATCTCTCTTCCTTTCTCCCGCGATCGCACGCACACCCTAGGACCCTCCCAAGCTAGAACTCGAACCCAGGACAGGTTCGTGGTGCACCACAGTGGCGGAGACCACCGTTCTCTTCCTCTCTTGTCGAACTCCGGCGAGTTCCTTGAATTTTGGACCTTGGTAAGTTTCATGACTCTCTCTAATCTTCCTATTGATCGATCAAACTCTAGTTAGGACTCATTTTAGGTGCTTTGGTGAAGGTTTGTAGTGAGAAACAACTCGGAGGTTCGTTTCCTAGTTTTACCAACGAGAAACCGACGGCTTTCGAGCCACTTTCCGGCTAAACCACTGCGAGTTGGCCGGCGTGCAAGGTTTCAATCTCTTCGTCTCCCTGAGTACTATAACTTTCCTTTTTTTTTTCACCCAATTTCGTTGAGTATTGAAGAAGTTATACTAATTTGAAAAAGTTATGGACGTTCAAAGTTTGTCTAAATTCCGGCCGAATTCTGGCATTCTACTTCAATTGGGTCCGGCGACCCATGTCCTGAACTCAGGCCGGGCTTTCAAGCCCAAAGCCTCTTCGAACCAGGCCCTTGGGGCTGTGTAAAACATGGGCCTTTGGCCCGTTGCCACTAAAGCCCAAAACCCTTGTAGATAGGCTTTTGGGCCATTCAACCTAACCCCCCCAAAAAAAACCCTTTTTGTTTAGGCCTTTGGGCCTTGGAACCCTTTTTTTTTATTTATTGATTTTATTTATTTGAAATTTATCTATTGACTTTACGAAATTTATCCGGGACCCTTCTTAGGGTAATTCGACGTCCTGAAATCCGTTTCCGATGTTCGTTTTCCCAAATTAAATCATTTGATTAGAGTTTGACCAAATGTACCCTTTATGTGCTTAGGGGCAAATATTGTGGCATTCTATCTTCGCTAGTTTGCGTGGCTCTTCAGCGGCTAAGTACTGTGAGTGGACCCCTTAAAAAATTGCATGTTTTATTTATAGAATTGCATAATTTAACAGCATGCCTCATAGAATTGTGATTTGATGAATGTTTTACAGGAAGCATGATTATTATGTTTTGAGAAATAGTTATTAGTATATATATATATATATATTTTTTTTTTTTTTGAACTTATTTTCATTATATCGTATTTTCTATACAACCCACATTCTGGTAGGCTATCTTATGGATAACGATAGAATACTAGAATGTGTTTTCAAATGCTTTTTCGAACACCTCTTCATAGTGTAGATGATGGATGACTTTACACTATGAAGTTGACTTTTAGAAATGTATTATGTTTTGTGCGTACCTAGTGAACACCATGCCGCCTAGGGCGAGGATCTGGTGTTGGCATTTAGGCCGGTAGAAATAATCCCTAGCTACGGGCTGAGGGACACGGAGCAGGCATTGGGAGGGAGAATAATCTCTGGCTACAGGCGTAGAGACCATGCAGCAGGCATTGGGCCGTGAGTTATTATTATTTGGTGATCTCACTAGTAGCACACTATATATATGAGATGACTTGTGATATGCTTCCTGAGATGATTTTCTGAGATTGATTTACAGATGGATCTATGAATTGATTTAACGAATTGTTTTATAGCATGCTAGAGTTTTCTGAAAAATCTATCACTTATTACGCTAGTAGTTTTCATTATTAAACTTTGGGGGTTAGTATGTTCATAACTGTTTTAGTATGTTCATAACTGTTTTCGTATTATGTATATATATAAACTTGGTCCACTCACCCTTGTTTCGCTCCCCCATTCAGGACTTAGGAACGAGACATACAATCCCGGCGTCAAGGCACTTCCGCATCGACATCTTCGAGCCCTCTCAGTGTAGGACCCACTCCTTTGTTCATTCAAATTTTATATTAATTCTCTTAGGGGGCGTTTGTTTGCCCTCACTAAACTTCCTTGGATTGGACTGGCTTAGCTGGGATTGCTAGCCGGTGTTTGAAGCGAACAAGGATTACCATTAATGAGACTAGGTCGGACTCGCACCGGCTAAGTCTTTCATTCGGTAGTCTTAGTGAGGACCCCCAAAATGTATGGGATTGTTAGTCCCGTCCTCAAACCTGCTCTGTATGCCCGTTGCATCGTCTACACGTTGCGTCGTCTGCAAGCGTTCCTCTGCAACACCCTTTAATCACCGCTCAGATCTGAAACAAAACTCCACCTACTGCCCAAACCTCAAAATCCAACCACAAAAATAAAAATAAAAATAAAAATAAACGCGAAAAAATAACAACAACAAAATCCAACCCAAAATTCAAAATCCACCTTTGCCAGAGGAAGGGGAGAGATCCGAAAATTTTTGGGAAAAAAAAGGATGAGGAAGGTGGAAATGCTTAACAGCAGCAAGAGGGTGAAGAGGATGAACATGTTTTGAAGGATTTGCGATGAACTTTACACCTGCGTTTTGCAGGAAAAAGATGGAGGAAAGAAGATATGGGGTGGAGCCAAAGGGAGAAGAAAAGAATAGATGGTTCCGGAGGTAGTCTTTCTGGAGTAAAGTAAAAGGGGAATAAATATGCATTAAAAAACATAAAATATTATTATATAAACATTAAATAATATAAAATATTACTATATATGAATTAATTAATATAATATTATATTTTATTAATTATCCTGCTTTTTAGTCCGATGCTGCACCAAACGCTTCACTAAGTTAGTCCAGCTCAGTCTAGTCTAAGCCAATCCAGCTTATTCCCTGAAGCTAATCCAGTCCGAGATATGTGCTCTGAACACGTTCCTTAAATGCATATTCATTATTCTTTTATATTTATAAGTCTTATATATTCCTTATTCTCAGCATTTGCATTCAATAAATGGCTTTCGAGGCAAGCACATGCCTATCCTGGTATTCGGGGAATATCAGTGTCGGAGCGTGTCATTACTTGAGAAAATCAGTGAATATTACAAGCTATATATAGTTGAAAAACAAAGCTTTGGCTCTAGCAACCTAACCGACTACACAAGACAATATGCATGTGATTTGTTTTAGGTTTTAACTTTTGAATTTGCTTTTTAACCGAAAATATTGCTGCAATTAAGATTATGATTTAATGGAGTTCCCAGAATTGTAGCCCTTGCTACTTCATTGAGGCCAAGGGAATTTTACACCAATGGTTTGACAAGGACAAGCTCTCCCAGTAATTACAAAACGCCAAGAACAACTGCATAAAAGTCAACAAAGATAATTAAAGAGGATTGCCTTAAAAAAAAGATAATTAAGGAGGGTGGTTCGGTTGTAGTTAATTACCCTAAACACTACGAATTGCCAATCGTGGTGAGCTCGCATCCACCGCTCTTCCATCGTCTGGTGTTTTCTTTCTTTCCCGCTATTTTATTTTGTTGTTCAATATTACACTGTCAAGACATCGTAATTCAAATATCCAATCTACCACCGTTTATTTTATTTTCTTGTCCAATATACACGGCATATATTTTAATTATACATAAGCATTAGATTTATGATGTGAATCTACCTATACTGTATATTTTATTTGATTTTGTTGTTCAATATATATATAACAGATATTTATTAATTATATGAGCATTAGAGCTATGATGAGAATCTGCATATAACCTGATTCACATCAAATTCATCTCGGAGCAAGTATTGATGCTGATAAAGTATTTCCATCTAGAAATCGGGTATTGTTCGTGAGCAGGCATTTAATTTATCTGGAAGTAGGTTTTGTAAGTCTTCTCTTAAAACATGAATCGAGCCACTATAAGTCGGTCTTTCAATAAGCAACTACACAATATATCTTGTAAATTGGGTCGGGGGCTAGGAAAGCACTTAATAATTGATAGATAGGCACGGAAGCCTCTCGAACGAATTGAATTTAAATTACTGCGCATCCAGTTCAAACCTTTTCTCGTTCTCTTGAAATAATTTATAGTAATAATGGATTAACAGAAGGAAACCTAAACGTCTTGAAATGCAAGATAGGCTTACAAATAATACACAAGATATATTCTTACAGTGTAAATACTTATTAAAAAAAAAAAAACTTAAGTTTACATAGAATCACCCATATAAATTATAGGTTTTTACACAAATGGTCCCTGAAATTGACCCACCCAATCAAGATGGTCCCTGAAATTGAAAATCGATCAATGTAGTCCCTGAAAATGACTATCACAAATCAATGTGGTCCTTTCGTTACAATTTCGTTAAAAATTCTGTTAAGTGCTGATGTGGCACATAAATGGGCCCCACAAATTTAATTAAATATTATTATGTGAATAAAAAATATTTAAATAATAAAAACAATTTTTATTTTTAATTAAAATTTAAAAAATAAAAATAAAAAAGAAGAAGGAGATGATTGAACACTGTTCATCATCTTCTTCCCCTAACCACCCTCCCACTACAACCCCCACCCCACCCCTCCCTCTCTCCCACGAGGTTGCAACTTCAACAAACCCAGTTAGAGCAAGGTTGTCGCCAAATATCTTTAGGAGTTGGGGCAGGTTATACAGGCATGGCTGCACAATTAGAGCAAGGCTATCGCACAGCAAGGGAGTCTGTTCGCGCCAACAATGGTATAAAGGTTCTTTTGCATCTCCTCCAACCACGCATATATTCTCCTTCTGCAACATTGGACTGTCTCCATGCACTTGCTTGCCGAGTCCTTGGTATAGCCAAAGATGATAATATTGCACATATATTGGCAAAGCTCCAGGTAAATGACTTTTCAATTTTTCTGTCACTTCACTAGTTCAAGTTGACGGATTTTTTTTTAAATATTTGTTTTATAACCCAAAATATTGTTGCAATTAAGATTAAGATTTGATTGAGTTCCCAGAATTGTAGCCCTAGCTACTTCATTTAGGCTAAGCTAATTTTACACCCATGGTTTGACAAGGACCAGCTATCCCAGAAAATTACAAAACGCCAAGAACAAATGCATAAATACAACAAAGATAATTGATTCTGAGCGTGGTTCAGTTGTAGTTTATTACCCTAAGTACTGGTTTGGTACTGAGTTGCTTTTATAAAAAGTGGGTACAAAAAAAAAAGCTGAGCTACCAAACACTTAAAAACAGCTTATTTTCACAGTTTTGGGAGAAAAAAAGTTGAAAATGTGAAGCAGCAAAAATGAACTTATTCTCACAGTACAGCAGAAGCAGTTTTTTTTGAAAGCACAACAATACCAAACCAGGTCTAAACACTACGAATTGCCAATCATGGTGCTTTCGCATCCATTGCTCTTCCTTCGTCTGGTGTTCTCTTTCTTTCCCGCTGTTTTATTTTGTTGTTCAATTTTTCACTGCCAAGACATCGTATCTCAAAAATCCAATCTACCACTCTTCATTTTATTTTGTTGTTCAATATACACTGTATATTTGTACTCTTAGATGAGCATTAGAGTTATCATGTGAATCTACATACACTGTATATTTTATATTTTTTTTTGTTCAATGTACTTGTCCTTGCGACGGTTGTCAAAGACCGGGGCTTTGCACTTCGTGACCCTATCCGAGTATATGCTTAGTGCAATGTGATAGGCATTTGCACCACCTGCAAAAGTAGGGATAAAAACACTAAAATACTTGCAAGAGTAAAAGGTAATTGTAGTATAGGTGGCTCTAGCAAGAATATTCTCCTCAGGGATTGAATGAATAATTTATGTCAAATCAAATCTTAATTAATTACTTAAAGCAAAGTTTTGGAAAAAGGTGATTTTGTGATTTCAAATAATAAAAACGAATTTAATAGAAAATAATTATATAAACTGACAAAATAAAATAAACTAAAAGAAAACGGTTTTGTTTAAAAATTAAAATATAAAAGCCTAGGGTTCGCCGTCACCTTAACAATCCTATGTCTTTATTCCAATTACTTATGAATTACACATGCATATTTTGAATGTTAGGTTTTCCTAATATATGCCTACTTGGACGTCCAACATAGAGCGTATATCAGACATGCAGCCTGTCTGTGGTATTCAGATCAAATTTAAATATGCATGCTCATTAAGCTTTGTGAAACCTTTTGAAAAACCATACCACCCTTAAGACATGGTATTCATCCTAAGTGAACTTACACATATTAACCATAAGAAGCCTTCATCAATTTCAAGGACCGACCTCTGACCAAAATTGCATCAAATTACTTTTTTAAAGATCCTAATGGTAGCTAAGCATTAAGACAATTAGATTGTATAAACCGATGATTAATAATTCAAAGCCTGCATGCATAATATCATAAGCAAATTGAAAAGAAACTACATATTCTTGTTAAGGCTCGTGGCCTCGCCCTAACAAACGAAACTAGTTACTGTTGGAATTTATATATTATAATATTAATAATTATAATATTTAATTCAATATTTGAATGAAAAATACTTTAACTGTTTGTATCAAACCGTATTTGTCATTAAGTGGGTGCCATCTTATACAAAGTGGCGCCACATTGAGTATGGACCTTTTAAATGGTGCCATCTAAAAGATGTATGCATGCATCTCTTCATCAATCAATGTCTTCGGTTTTATTTAAACTCATGAAACCATGGCATTAAGTAATAGAAAATTAGAATTAATTTTACTCTTGAGAAATAGGGTTTCCCCACTTTGTTTCTCTCATGCTTTGTGTGTCAAATTCCAAGTCGTGTCTTGAGAGTACGGAATATATAAAGTTCGCCAGAGTTTGAAGATTGAAGTGCTTTGACTTCGGATTATAGATTGTTGAATCCTGGGAGATGGACGCCTACCGAACTACGAGCACAAGAGTAAGGGCGAAATTCTATCTTTAGGACATTGCATTTATGTAAGCCTCAATCTCCAAGTTTGTCAGTTTTTCTAACTTCATCTCTTGTTGCTTATATTAATATCATATATAATTGATGTTGTGAATTTCTTTATGATTATTATTATTGGAATTCTTTTATATTTCTCATATTTTCTAATATTGCTCCAACAATATAAAGATAGAAATTTTATATGCAATTGTTAGAAAATATGTTTCGAATGATTGTGGGATGTAAGACGTATATGCAGTATGCGTAAAACAGTGAAGAGAGAGAGAGAGCGAGAGAGAGAGAGAGAGAAAAAAAAAAAATTTCATCAAACAAGTTGAAGATGATCGTTATGGAAATAGACAGTAGTTTACTCATAACCTGTCATATTCGAAATGGTGCATTTTCTTGTCTAATGAATCGTATTCTTACCATAGTACTAATTGGTATTTCCGTTTTTATATGAATCACGATTCATGATTATGATATTAATCTTGGTGCATGCTGACAATTAATTATTTAGTTATCTCTTTGTTTGACAAACCAATTTCTGATGTTATATAATTTACCAAAGAATGCGCACACAGATTTGAAGGAATGTATCTGGAACAATTGATTGCAATTTTCATGTTAAACCTTTATGAGTACAAATTAGTTTATGGAATAAAACAAAGTGGTAGGACGATTTGATAATTCAAACAGTATGTAATCAGGCATATGTTTATCTGAACATAAATCATAACGTTTGCCCAGATTGGTTACTGATTGGCGAAAGGAAATGGCTATGACTGTTCAAATCTGACCAAATGCATGAAAGACTAAACAGATGCCATCTTTCCAAAAATGTTCAAAGGGCATGATGACTTATGGGTCTTTTGTCAGAAAGCAACTATATTGAGTTACAGAGATGTGGTTATGATTTGATCCTTTTCAGACTAACGAAAGAAATCAATGGTGTCTATGAATGGCATCAGTTTGCAGTTGGTAATCATGCCTTCATGCTAAAGACGTAAATGGAATATCTTTTGCATTTAAAATGAAAAGATATGTTAATTGGTAAAACAACCAAACACATATGTTGGATTACATGAATCGTACCATGAGTCACAACTAATTGAGAAGGCATTCAGTGCTTTAGCCAATCAGTTTGACTAGTGTTGTTCATGGTTGGGGACTGATATGGCTTGATTCAAAAATTTGCTTTATCTGCAAATTTGGAACAGTTACTATTACCAGTTTGTGAAATGGGTTCCTTTTCAAGAAGGAATTAATCTGAATTGATGCATTTAATCCACTATGATGTAGTTCTTTCTTTAGTAAAGAGAAGAAAGCCCTCCTTGTGGATGTATCTGTTGCAAAGTAGTTTTGTACTCATAATGGCAAGTTCTGAAACTTAAATTTTAGTATCAATCAAATGGATTAATTTGCGCTAGTATAATCGAATGGGCATGAGGGCCTGGAGGTTTTAATGTATTTCCTCCTTACCAATTTGTGTGTTTAGGGTTCTTATTTTGCAAAATAAGAGTTATAACGTCTAACTACGTACTGATTGTATTTCAACCACAATTATGAAAGAATTGTGGGGGTCGGTTAAAAGTAATTTGCGAGACATTCAAGATGTCATCAATTTTATTGAGTGATTTTAAGGTGTGAAGAGGTTAGAGATCTTCTTACAAACACTTTAAATGTGGGGGAAGTCTACTTCATAGTGTTAGCAAATTACTTACAAAATTCCCAACATATATATACTTTTGAGGACTTGAAATTGAGAAACAACTACTCTCGTATGAAATATAATTTCATAAGATGGATTGTGCACACCATTAAAAATAGTCAACCTAGTAGTGGATCTAATTATTAAAAGTTAAACTACAGAGTAAGTTGATCATCGAGGGGAATGAGGCTAAAGCCAACATAACTAATGAATCAGCCGGGCGGAAACCTAACTTAGTTGATTGGAGATCCCATGGTCTAAGTTCAATAGGCAAACTGGTTGGGCATGATTTAAAGAAGTTAACACACTATATACCTCATTCCTGTGAAGGAAGAAATGTGTTGTCTGCAGAAGTTTTAGGATGTATATTTATACTTAATGATAGTGATATCTTATAAATAAGAGGAATATTGCAGAGTATCTTAATCAGTGGTCACCTATGTGAGAGTAGAAGTGGGTCGCTTCTATGAGTATGAGATGGCTAAATTCTCTAAAGCTCTCATGTGACAGCCTGTCCCGATTATGTACTTTATTTTCCTGGAAATTGTGAAAGTACGAATTTACCCTTGAATGTTGGGGTATTTAATTATTTTGGGCTACGTTTAAAGGCCCAAAAGTATGGTTTTGGACCAATGGCATTACTTCCTTGTTTGTGGGAACCAATTAGGGTTTAGTTGGTTTGTAGTAAGTTTGGTTCTAAACCAATTAGAACTTAACTTTGGTTGTTGGTTGTGTTGTTGGCTGGCTGAGAACCACACACACACACTCACACAATTGAACCCTTATTCTCTCTCCTCTCTCTCTCTCACTCTCGGACTCACTCTGTCCCTCTCTGCAACCTGTACGGATCACACCCAAATCAAACCAAAACTTCCTAGATCGAGCTTTCCAGGACCACCATTGTGATCCTTCCAAGCATCTGAGTACAACCATACCTTTGGTTGTATGAGGAGTCTTCAAAAACCCTAGAACCTGAAGGCTCCGTCGAGGAAACAGTGGCACCATAGCAATCATGGAGGTTTTACAGCATTTCAAAGCCCAAAAAGGTACCTCCTCTTCCTCCTAAGTGTTTTGGGTGAATTTTGGTTAAGGTTGGACGTAAGAAAACCTGAGAACTGGACTTCCCTGAGTTGGTCACTATTCACCAACTTTTAAACATTTGTTTTTCTGTGAGTTCTAGGACCATATGAAGCTTAAGGACCATCTCATGATGCTCAGAGTTCATCGTTGGTGAAATTTGGACGTCGGGAAGCTCAGATACGAAGAGTTGCAGGTGTGGCCGGAATATCGAAGCTTTTCCCACGAGATTCCGACGACTTTGGAGCTCGAAACAGGTATAACGTTGTTCCTTAGGTCCTAAGCTTCATTTTGGTATAAATTGCGTGAAAATGGTGCAAAAATGAGGTAGATTAGTAGGTTATAAGGTTTTCCAGAAACCGACGAACAGTCGTCGGCGTCCGGCGACTCGCCGGAGAAGACAAAGAATATTCCGTCAAGTTTGACGGAATATTCCTAATTGAAGTAACGGCGTCAGTTAGATTCTGTTAGTTTTAAAGGAATATTCCTAACGGCAGTCTAGGTTTTCGTCAGGGTTGGCCGCGGCCGTACCCTTGCTGGCGCGTGACGGCACGTGGGGCCTCAAAATTTTTTTCTAAAAATATGGGGATGTTCCTGAGGTTGTGTAGGTCACTTTGGTATATTCAAACACCCTAATTGAGCATTGTATGAGAAGTTATTTCCTAGTTTCGTTTATGTGCTTTAAAATAATATTTTTATAGTTGCTTCTCACATAGGCGAGACCTATCCGGAGGACGAGCGTAGCCAGGCTATTCACTGAGGTTACGATCCGTCTACATACCAGTGAGTGGGCTTTTGGTTTTCCGTATATACCTATATGCTAAGTATTTTTCCCAGAAATGCATTTTTAAATGACTTTATCAATGAATTTCCATGCCAGTATATTTATATTATTGAATATGCATTTTGATTTGTATATGCATGGTTGTCGATGCTGTGGGCTCTCAGGTAAGTTCCAGGTAAGTTTATGTGTTGTTGATGAGGAGTTGTGTTATGAAGATTATGTTGAGATGCATCGAGAGCTCATTAACCTGCACCCCGGTGTTAGTGCTCCAGCCCAGGGTTAGGGGCATAGTCTTTCACGTGATGTTCACCTCCCGCACCACACGCTCATCTTGGATCCAAGTTAGGTGCACAATCCTGTCGTATAGACCACTATAAGTGGGTTCGACTCGTAGGTGACCCGCGATCATTCGCACAGTCTTCACGTGATTGTAGCACTAGAGCGTATTGTTTTACACCTAGTCCTATATTATAGACCACTATAAGTGGGTTCGACTCGTGTGCAGGCATGATTTATGAGCTAGAGTTCAGTTGATGAGATATTGCAGTTATTATTGCATTTGAATTACTTACCTGATGATTTGGTTTATATGGCATGGCATATTCATGATTTATTTGCATATTTTGATGTTGATGATTTCAGTTGAGATTTAGTATATGTATATACTATTTTCTAGGAAAGTATACAGGTTTTACGGCGAGGGGTTACAACTGTTGTTTATGAAATGATTTTTGAAAAGCTTTGTTTTTGCCCACTCACGCTTTTTGTTTTGCGCCCCTCCAGGTTTTAGGTAGCGTTTGTTGGTGACTCACGAGGCTACAGCGGAGGTTCTGACAGACCATCACCTATGTAGGACCCCTTTTAAATTAGTACTTCTTATGCTTGATTGCACTTAGGCTATTTATGCTCTGATTGTGTATTCACACTTATTTCCATTCTAGCACTCCTTGAAGTTTGGTTTTTATTCTTTCGTAATTCTTTCTATGTTATTGCTTCCGCACTGCGCACATGGCTACGTCACACTCACGTGATAGCCAGCATGCCTCGATCTCGGTCGGGGTGTGTCATCTCATGAATCCGGGAATTGTTCAGCACCAAAATGAACACAACCGTATGAATCGTTATATATTAGGATTAGCGATGTGTGTTGCTTATTGTCTCGATTTACTGCTGCGGTGAACAGTTCAAGTTTTCATATCCACTGCGTCACCAAGTAAATCCGATAAGTATTCACTAGGGTAGGTTCAAGTCCAAAAGACACCTCTCCCGATGCATCTCTTTTCCGCCTGTACTCTCAAATTCTTCCTAATTTTTCATTCATGTGGGGGATTGTTGGAATTTATATATTATAATATTTAATTCAATATTTGAATGAAAAATACTTTAACCGTTTGTATCAAGCCGTATTGGTCATTAAGTGGGTGCCATCTTATACAAAATGGCACCACATTGAGTATGGACCTTTTAAATGGTGTCATCTAAAAGATGTATGCATGCATCTCTTCATCAATCAATGTCTTCGGTTTTATTTAACCTCATGAAACCATGGCATTAAGTAATAGAAAATTAGAATTAATTTTACTCTTGAGAAATAGGGTTTCCCCACTTTGTTTCTCTTATGCTTCGTGTGTCAAATTCCGAGTCGTGTCTTAAGAGTACAAAATATATAAAGTTCGCCAGAGTTCGAAGATTGAAGTGCTTTGACTTCGGATTATAGATTGTTGAATCCTGGGAGATGGACGCCTACCGAACTACAAGCACAAGAGTATGGGCGAAATTCTATCTTTAGGACATTGCATTTATGCAAGCCTCATCTCCAAGTTTGTCAGTTTTTCTAACTTTATCTTTAGTTGTTTATATTAATTTCATATATAATTGATGTTGTGAATTTCTTTATGATTATTATTTTTGGAATTCTTTTTATATTTCTCATATTTTCTAATATTGCTCCAACAGTTATAAACAATCATAAAACAAAATATTATTAAGAATATGGATAGAAAACACCTTGAAAATAAACTTGAATAAAAAAGCTCTCTAAAGTAGTGCGTCTTAAATTTTATGCGTTCTCTCCTCGTCTCTCCTCTTTTCAACCCTAATGGCTAAAAAACCTTAGTTATACTACTAGAAAATAAAACCCTACCTAGAAAAGGTCTTAGACTAATACTAGGGAACCAAATAAATTAAAATAAATTAAGAAACATAATCCTAAATTGACTAGTAAAATTCGCCCAAAATCTGGACATCCACAAAACAACCACGTTTGTGGATCTTCAGGGCTCCAAAATAGGCCAAAACAACTTGAATTAAAGCTTAAGATGTCCTGAACATAATCGTAGAAGGCCTCGAACCCAAAAGACATCATCTTGAACACAAAAAAGACCACATAAGCGCAAAACGTCACTTTGACAGCACTGCGCTCTTTTCCTTTATTTCATCGCCATAAATAAACCGCTTGGTAGATAATTATGAAACTTTGATACGAACAAGTCAACAGGCTCATGAACATCCCCAATTAGAATCACTCCAAAATTCATCCTTTGGTCATGCTTTGCTCCAGAGGACGTCGAATGTCCTACATTAAGAATATAAATCAAAGTATCAAAATTTTCACAAAATAACCACTAAATTATAACTAAGAATAGGGTAAAATATATTGTATAAAATCGATTCATCACAATGCCCCATAGAACAATAAAGTAATGTATCCATATGAGCTCTCACGCCTCAGCGTATATTTTACTTATACATGAGCATTAAACCTCTGATGTGAATCTAAGTAGATGTTAGTATGACCTTAATTCAGATCAAATTCATCTAGAAGCAATTATTGTTCCTGATGAAGCAATTTCATCTAGAAGTAGGCAGAGGAAGAGAAATTAGGCACGACCTTTTTATGGGTTCAAACTACTACATACCGGGTTCAAACTTTTTCTCGTTCCTTTAAAATAGTTTAGAGTAATAATGGATTAGAAGGAAATCTAAATATCTTGGAACGCAAGAGAGGCTTACAATAATACTCGAGGTTTAGGGTTTAGGGTTACATAGAATCACTCACCCAAATAAATTATAAGAGACAATATATTTTTTTTTGTAGGCATAATTTACTGAACAATTATGGTGGCCATATAGAGAGAGGAGATGGGGCATAGAGAGAAGAAGAGAGTTGTGTAATTATGGGTGTGTGTTATTCCACCCCATTGTGCCTTTATTTATAGTAGTAAGAAAGGTTAATTCCTTACCCTTTAGGATTACAACTCTTAATAGGTGATGAACTCCTAATAGGAATATGAGAGATATTCCAAGATATACTAGGATTTACACAATCACATTCCTAATCTAATAGGACTGCAACACTCCCCCTTGAGTGTGTAAATACTCAAGTAAATGGCGCATCAGGTATTCAGAGATGAAGTAAGTACAGTTGATGAAGTCGTCGGCACAATGAGCGAATGCGAGTCTCAAATCACGGAAGAATCATATAAAAGTAAAACTCACAAAAACCCATAGACTAAGAAGAAACGTGAGAAGTTGCATTAAGTCAAAACTATACGTCTTTTGGATGCAAGTAGAAGAGCTCACAAGGGTATGATCAACCCAGGATGGGTGCCTCGTTAAAACGTAGTTAGGTAGCAAAAACCCAGTGGGAAAATGCTCCTAATCGTAGGGAAAAAGAGTACATTAAGATCAAGTAAGTATACTTCTGGATACTCCCCCTGAGTTTGACATAACTTCCAAAATGAGAACTACAAGCATTGCATATGATAGTTAGGCATAACAATTCCTCGGACAAGCTTCTGGAAGGTTGACTTCAGCAGTGATGTCGTGTAGAGGTCGGCAATGTTGTCTGGGATCGGCTTGCATGAATTGAATCTCCTGATGCTTTGTTGCTGTAGATGTAGACGCAATATGTCTTGGCGTTGACTTCGTTGATGTATCATGGCTTGGTCGGGTTGATACATGTGGCATAATCTTCATGGATCGTCGTTGGGACTCAACGATGGATGAAAACATAGCAAGTACTTCGAATATGCTCAACAAGAACTCCTAACCATGTCTCACGTGTGGCGTAATGAAGTAAGGTGAATCTTGAAACGATTCGAAGATTTCGCAATTAAGGTCATATCATGGACCTCTAAGATATTCCGATATCCTTAATGGTAAAGACATAATCATTCGGGGATTTTGCCTTGAACGGGTTTGATAAGTAACCTACGTCAGCATAACAAACAAGGCAAGCATCATTTTGAGCATCAGGGGGGTTAGATCCACTCGAGATGCGTCGGGATTTGATTTGCCCAAATTCGTAGTACCTTCAGGGAATGTCTTTAATACCAATTCAGTGGTTGCGTGTAGGCGCGGTGCTGCATCTTTACCAAGATCAACAGCGAAGGAGATGTCCTGTCTAAATACAATGAGCTAAGTATAACGAAGCACAAAGTTGAACTTTAGATATGGAATTTCGGATTCCATAACCTCTTCAAAGGTCTCATTTGCATATAACGTATTGATGATCAAAGGTATACTCAAAGGTGACACCTTCGGGGTGTAGTTTGACTGGTAGACCAAAATGCCGGTAGAACAATGCTTGAACTTCAGGTCAAGGCATAAACGAGTTTTCTTAAGATCCTTCATCTCAAATTCCGCCTTCAGGTGCGAGTCAGTTTTCTCAAGCTCTTTCAGAGTCTTAGTGAGATTCGTGTTAACAACATAAACTTTAACTCTAGCAATTCAGAATAAGACTTCATAGTTTAACACGCAATGGCATTCATTCATATCCCTAACTGATCAAATAATCACATAGACGGGTATACCACATCCGTCGGATTTTTCAATCCATAAGTGAACGCCTTAAAACGAGTTAAGAGGGTGTTCCGTGGTTTGGAACTATTTGAACCAGTCCATGTAATTCTTCAGGAACTTACATGTCAATCTCCGTATCTATATCCCCATGGAGAAAAACTAACCACATTTCATAATGCTGCTATCAATCACAGGATATTTGAGAGAAACCTTGCGTCGTAAGGCATGCATCATATTGCACCATTTCATTCATCTCATAACGCTTCCTTTCCCACTTGTAACACAATAGGGTTACCTTAGGCAGTGTAGGAACGATAGGTCTAATACACACTTTGGTAAGGAATTTGACCTGGTTTGTAACTTTAGTTGTCCAATCAGTTCTACGTTGTCACTTAATCAATGAAACACGGTTCGATATCATCGCTTTTCATTTATGTCGGTAGCTACCATATAAGTGAAAACATCATTGATGATAATCTCATTTCAATTCCATTTAGCTCATCCAAACTAGTATACTGGACCAAGAACTTCAAGTCTCGGGAGTAATCCGGATTAATCTCATGAGATGGAAATGATTTGAGACAGCGATCAAGTTTAGATTCATTGTTATGACATGTCTTCCTCTTCCAGGGAAGTGAATCCTACGAACTGAGTAATCTGTCGTGCTACAGGCCAAGACAGATTGATTGGCTATCCGCCGGTGTACCAGACCGTCTAACAGGGGCGGCACACCCTCCAGGGATGTTGACTCGACATCTGTTAAGTACGTCTATCCTTGCATGCATGTTTGCAGCTGGTATATGATCTCGTCATTTTAGCTAGATTAGGGGAATGTGTCTGGAGCGACATTCTGAAATCTAGAATTCATCGCAGTTGCTTATCACACTTGTGCGATACGGGGATCGAGATGAGACATAGTGGGCAACATCCACGCAAATTCGCGCCGTTCTACAGGAACGTTGACGTTCTTATCTCCTCCTAACGGTGGGAAGACTGTCTCATTAAAGTGACAACCGGCAAATGAGCGGTAAAGAGATCGCGTGCAAGGGCTCAAAGAGAGCTAGTGTGAAGGAGAATCATGATCGACAAAAGATACACATCGTTCTTTGAGGATCCATGGTGGTACGTTGTGGAGGCGCAACTTGGCACATGGAATACACACACAAATGCGTACATACGAAAATTGTTAGGTTCGTACCCAGTAACCAACTGTAACATCATATAGGTTGGGTGGCAGTGAGCGTCAAGGAGGACCAACATAACTACGTACAAGGATTGCATAGCCCTAGGCAGAAACCGAAAACTTGGTACGTTTAGCAAAATTCGGGCGATCATTTAAACTGCGCTTCTAGGATCACTAGGCGAGGCTATTTGGGGTGAACATGGGAATTCGATGTTCAATTAGAAAACCAAAACGACATGCAATACTTTATCGAAAACCATCGATATAAACTCTCCGGCATTATTCAGTCTCCCGGACCTTAAGGGATAAGTAGGGTGGTGAACCCTTAATCGGCCAAGAGGTTGAGCAGTAATCGATGATTCGACCGTTGGATCGTCACCAAACTTTATTACGTTAAAGTATGTAATTTATGAGTATCATAGGAACTTACAGATCAGGATTCTGACTTACGAATCTTCCCAAATAAGATTTGTAAGTTCATAAAATAAAACCTTGACCACCACTTGAATTTAAATTGGCGGAGATCCAACCGTTGGATCGTAATGAAACTTTAGTATGATGTTTTAGAAGCATAATATGGATCTTGAATTACGGATCGGAAATCTGAGATGCGGATCTTCCGGATCGAATTACGTAGGGTTGTGGACCCTACCGTTGATCTTTGACCGACGGTTGACTTTTGGTCAATGGGTCTCAAATCCTTTTAGAACGTCCTTGGTCAGTGTTTTATCGATAAGAATTCTGAGATCTGATTGAATATTTATATCTTGGCGACGTTCGTTCGTGATGCCTCGATATTCGTACTAGGGAGTTGTAGCGCGGACCTCAGGTGAGTGGATCTTTTTACCTTTTTATAGTGTGTGTGTGTGTGTGTGTGTGTGTATAAACTTTACGGCTTCCAGAAATGTTTTAAATTGATTATTGCATTAGTTAAACTACTTGATCATTTAACCAAATTTTATAATTTATACTCTTGTGAACTTAGAAATGAATTTTATAATTTATACTCTCATGAACTCAGGTGTTCCTTGAGCCCAGGAACAAACCCCAAACAACCTTGGAGGCGGCGGAGCACCAGAGAAGCCGAATCGAAGACCACCATTTTTAGGGTTTCCGGTAAATTCTAGATGAATTGGAGCTTTACCCGGCCAAATTGGCCTTAGTCATAGGCATGAAACTTGCTCTTCTCATTGAGATCTTCATTTCTGTTAAATTTGAGAATTTTTGGAAATAGTTGAATTTTTCGGCGAGTCGGGGCGGCCAACCGACACCTGCAGCGGCGTGTGAGCCGAGACATCCCCTGATTTTTGTAGGCTAAATTTGATTCTCCAATTTCGTATGTGAACTCTGATTGATGAATTTTCGTCGATTGAACCTAGTTCTATTACGGTCCGTCACTTGATTATTATAGTAATCGACGATTCGATCGTTGGATCGTCACCAAACTTTATTACGTTATAGTACGTAATTTATGAGGATCATAGGAACTTACGGATCAGGAATCTGACCTACGAATCTTCCCGAATTACGGATCGAAAATCTGAGATGCTGATCTTCCAGATCGAATTGCGTAGGGTTGTGGACCCTATCGTCGATCTTTGACCGATGGTTGACCTTTGGTCAATGGGTCTCAAATCATTTTAGAACGTCCTTGGTCAATGTTTTATCAATAAGAATTCTGAGATTTGACTGAATATTTGTTCTAGGCGACGTTCGTTCGTGACGTCTCAATATTCGTACTAGGGAGTTGTAGCGCAAACCTCAGGTGAGTGGGTCTTTTTACCTTTTTATAGTGTGTGTGTGTGTGTGTGTGTGTGTATGTATAAACTTTACGGTTTCCAGAAATGTTTTAAATTGATTATTGCATTAGTTAAACTTCTTGATCATTTAACCAAATTTTATAATTTATACTCTTGTGAACTTAGATATGAATATAACATGAAATAATTTTGGTTCTTTGATTTGTTTTGGGCCCTAGACAGTCACCCAACCCGCACTGAGCCTGGGCCAGCCCTACAAATTAATAATACTATCAACATGATTCTCGCTTGAATGTGTACAAGAGTCTCTTAGTAACGGCACATATCAAAAGCAAATCTAACAAAACCTGGCTATAGTAAACCCAATGAGACAAACCCATAGTCTAATGAGAAAACTAAGTTAATGTAGGATCTCAATGCTGTTTCACATCTCCAGGATGATCATTAACATACAAAAGGGTATGACCAACCCAGAGTAGGTGCCTTGTCAAAACCTCATCAGATTACCAAAAATCCAGTTAGGAAAGTGCTCCTAATTGTAGGGAAATAGTATAATAAGATCATGTGAGTATTCATTAGGATACTCCCCTTGAGTTCGACAAAACTCCCTAAGAGAATACCGGTGATGTAAATCTAAAAGTTTATGGAATCCAATTTCATCAACAATCTTCTAAAAGGTTGACTTCGGCAGTGACTTTGTGAATAGGTAAAAAACATTCCTAGGACCGGATATGCTTGACTTCAATCTTCTGAACTTGTTATTGCTGATAATGAAGAAAAACTTCAGGGCAATAAGTTTGGCATTGTCATCTTTGATGTATCATTTCTTTAATTTGTCAATAAATGCATCGTTATCTTCATGAATCGCTGTTGGAATGTTTAGGATTAGGCAACATACAACGTATAACCTTTAAAGTAGTTTTTGTTTGAATGTATGTTAGATATAACCTTTCAACTTCTAGATAGTTATATTAAGTTTTTTTTCAATTCAATCTTGCATGTTCACTTTATTTGTATTTCCAAAGTTGTATCATGTCAAATTTGATTTTTTTAATCTCTATCTCCCTTAAAATGACACAAATGATAAGTCTGTGAATGACTTACATATTTGTCTCGGGCAACATCATTTATCCACTGACCATTCTTGTCTTTATGAAGAGCCCCCCAATTGTCAATCACAGATAATGGATTTCCTTTCTGCTCAATAATGCAGAAACATACATTAGAATATGTAAATTCCATAATGAGTATAATAAGTAATTTAATTTTTACCATCTGGGCCTTCCTAGCATGTTGGATAAATGGTCTTGCCCCTCCTTCATGGTGATACTTCTGTTTCTTCCTATTATCAGTATTTTGCTTTGAAAGCTCCTACATTACACATTTGGTACATGACATACAAAAGAAGATTTAGTTAGCTATACATGTGTAGGAAAGTTCCAAGCTCACAAACTTGTCATATATAACGTCATGTATTTTAGTTGTACATATTCATTCACCTTAGAGGGCTATCCCATCTCACCTTTTATATTCTCTTGGTCAACAATGTTAGAAACATCACAAGCTAAGGAGAGAGAAACATATAACCACCAAGCTTAAGG
Source organism: Cotoneaster glaucophyllus (assembly GCA_036320875.1). Classification (NCBI taxonomy): domain Eukaryota; kingdom Viridiplantae; phylum Streptophyta; class Magnoliopsida; order Rosales; family Rosaceae; genus Cotoneaster; species Cotoneaster glaucophyllus. The sequence continues at coordinate 14,268,291 of CM070072.1, forward strand.
AAATTGAATGGAAGATACTCTTTCTTCTACCAAGGGCATTAGGCTAACACAGTTAGTCAGACGAGTATATGATAACCATTTTCAAACTTTAAATTTGAACTCCAAATTACCTAAGTGTCATGAAGTAACAATCAACAAACTTCAAATTTTAACTCAAAATTACCTAAGTGTAAAGAAGTAACAATCAATTTAACCATAATGTGAAATTCATTAATGCATGTTAGGATCTTTTTATTTCAAATATGGCTATCGAAACAGAGGTTATATTACCTTTGCCATATTCCTAATTCTAACCTAATTAAATAGGTGTTTGAGCATATTTGAAAATTACAAGTAAAAAAGTGTGTGGCTGTATAGCCAAGTAAGCTAAGATACATAAACCCTATCCTAACAAAATATAAATGTTCTCGACAAACAACATGAGATCTTAATCACACTCAAAGAAACAAAATTCATTTAAAACAAATAGTTGAAACACTAATCGGTGGCCTGCAAAATGACACTAAGCAGATGAGTTCCATAAGAACAAATCAGATGAATAAAGCCACCAACTACAAGACAGGGAAAATCTCAATAAATAAAGGGAAAATACGAAACAAAAAGTAACAAAGCCAAGATGCAGAATTTTAGCCATAGATACTGAATTTAAAGAACGAACACAAAAAATGTCTATGCATTTCACTTTGTAAGGATTAACTAGCCTACAACTAAAATGAAAATGAAGAAGCATATAAGGTAAGAGCAAGAACAATTTCACATTGGAAAATTAAGCAGATGACAACCAAAATGAAAATTAAGCATAAAAGGTTAGAGGTTCTGACTATAAAAAATGAATTTGTAGAACACGATAAATGACTTGATCCCTTTTTTATATTCGGAACTAAGGCGATCCCGACTACGAATCCATTGTCGATCCATAAAATCAGATCACTTCAATCCTAGTATTGAGCTACACACTCTGACATATTTCAATAGGTTGCCATAATAGAAAATATATATGTAAAATTGTTAAGATATCCGTATAATATAACAACAAAAAACGTCAAGAAGCTCAATTGAAAAATTCACATATCCCAACTCAACAACTAGATGCTAAAACAAACGTACTAGAAAATAGCGAAATCATACAAAAATCACCATGCTAGATACTAAATTTGCAATAATTTAACAGAAAAACAACCATGCTTTCAGCATATACATGCACAATACTTCGTATTCATCATTACTATTCAAATGCAATGATTATTTGGCTAGCGGTAGCATTAATAATATGTCACTGTAAATTGCAAGCATTAAAGACAACATACCAACTTGGAGCTTTGGTCTTGTACTTAGGTAATCTCGACCTTGAGCACCTTCAATCCTGAAAATCATGAAAGTATAAAAATTTCATATATGTACAAAGATAAATGTGCATTAGAGTATAGATAAGAGCGCAATCGTAAGGTGCTATATGGAGTCCACTCTGTGGCTCTTAATCCATAATCTCAAACTATCATATTCACCTTTTCTCACCTTTCCTCTTCATGTCATATAAACACTCTTTTTTTCCCCAAATCACAATGAAAAACTGGGTTGCCCTCCATGTCTAGTTTTCTGGTCCTCCAAGGGGGTCTGAGGTAAGGTATTTTGTTCTATCAGCTTCTGTGAGTTCTTAGATTGTTATGTGAGAAGTGAGATACAAGCATGGATGTTTCTCTTCCTTCTAGTTTATGTTTTGAAATTTTGAAGGAAAAGTTTTCAACTTTTTTCACATAGAAGTGTCTGTATCAATCTAATTGTCAAAACTAATTCTTTGACATTTCCCATGCTAAAAAAGTTCCTCATTAACTCCCAATCTAATATCAATTGAAATATTAAAAGAAAATAAAAATAAAAAAACCTCATAAAGAAATTCGCTTGGAGGCAAGACAATTGGAAAATATGAGGTTAGTGTATATTAGACAATTTGTAACATATGGTTTCAGTTTTGTTTGTATAAATAGCTAACTAATTAAAAATATGCGTACTTGTGTGATAACTTAACAAAGAAAGTAAAATCGTGCTAGGATTTCTTTGGTCGGTGAAAATTAAGATGCATACTCCTACATGATGAAAAAGCTATTTTCAATCATATGGCTGTATGGGCATCTCGGCCTTTACACAAAGAGACGCGGAAACACCGTGTGAACCTATTCTTGTGCAGCAAAAGCAGATCAGAAGCAGATGGCATATACCACAGCAAAGACATAAAAGCAATTCAAATGTATTCGGAATTTAAGAACTTTCGCTGAAATCAATACTTCTACATGTATTTATATGAACAGGTGTACAAGCATAATCAGGTATATTAGGATCACTCCAAAGGACACAATATTGATAATTCATGTTTTGAAACAAACTTTAGTTTTTTAAATTCTAGGATTTTCATGTATTGTCCTAGTCAAACTATATTTTCCTAGTCTATAAAAGTCTAGGACTCACTCCAGAGAACACTACGGGTGATTTGCGGAGCTCTACTGGAGGGATGTAAGTAGTTTTAATCATTTCTTATATTTATGACCTACCAGATCTCTTACCATCACCCCTTTTCAGCCAGCCAAAACACAAGAAAGCACACATCTAAAGAATTCCCAGCGCAAGTAGCTAGTAAGAAACGGCACTAAGATCACTGTGGGCCCTACCCAAAATTTTTCAAGGCGAACCTAGTCTTGACTCTTGACAACACCTCTCTCAAGAAAGACAACACACAACTTAATGGTTAAAGACTTCCAACATTTGAACAAAAACAAAGAACAAAAACAAAAAACAAAAAGATAACACTTAGTCAGGGGACTAAGAAAAAATATAAAAAACATATATTAACCACCAAGACCAAAATTTTGACTCCAAAGAGTAAAGAAGAAACAAGACTGGAACAGAAAACTCACTGCCAACTCTGCCTAAAGCAGAGAACAATTCACCAGCAATAGGATCTTTAGCGAAAGAAAATCACAATCTGGGGAACAATTAAAGAAAAAAAATCCAAAAACAATTAAAGAAATATAGAGAAACAAAGCACCTTGTTGTCAACTGAAAGAACTTGAGAAAAAATTGAACTTTTTTTCCCCAATTTGATCTTGTTATGTCAGAGAGATAAGAGAGTTAGTGAACGAGAATCAAAGGGTGGGAGAATGACTGAGGGAGGGAGATGAAGGAGAGGTGGTCGTCGCCGTCGCTGGCAACCACCAAGTAGCTGGTCATCGAAGTCAGGGTGAAGGAGTAGACGAATGGGTGCTGAAGACTAGGAAGAAATGAGAATAAATGGATAGGTTTTGTTATTTGGGGGTTTTGATAATTGCATCTATATTTTTTATTTTTAATTCAATATTATATGTGAGGAATGGCCAGGTGGCCTTCCCTCTTCTTATGTGATGAATTTAACATTGCGCCACATATTAAAATTTTGTTTGGCGGTAAACTTTCTCGCCCACTTTTTTGTGGCAAATCCAAAAGTATAAGTGACGCAAAATATTTTGGTGTGCTGCAAAAATCTTAAAGTGATGATTTTTAAAAAAGCGTCACTTGTTTTACCTATATGTGATGAATTTTCAGGCGCCACAAAAAACTCGGTCACTTAATCCATGTTTTCTTGTAGTGAGAGAATAATAAAAAATAACTAACGTTTTTTCCTTTTACTTTTTCTTGCCTTTTTTCTTCATCGATCTCCTCCTCTGCTTCTCAGTCGTCGATTTTCCGACTCCACAAAACCCAAAATTGACTACAATAAACTCAAAACCCATCAAAAACTTGAACAAACGCAGAAAACCAAGGAAAGCACAGAAAATATGAGAGTGACTATTAGAGAAAATGCTTACCAGATCGTCCTTGAAAGTTAGGATTTATGGGTTTTTAGTCTAAAAGAATGAGTGCGTATTCTTCCTCAGTGTAATATTTGAGAGAGAGAGTGATGGAAGGTACCTAAGGCCACATAATGAAAAGATTGAAAAAACAGTGTGCAGACGATGGGACAAAAAAAAATGGATATTGAATAAAGAGGGGAAAATATTCACCAATTTGCGATTGTGCATGCAACCCTAGCGGTGCGACAACACCATATCTCTAACATTCGTGCGGCCAACATTTTTCTGACAATTGTGAGGACGGCTGGTTTGGTAGCGTGTGGGTAGGAAGAGAAGTGTCGCGTGTGTGAGGAGCGGGGTGGCGATGGAGGATCCTGATGCGGAGGGTATTATGGAGGAACTAGGGCAATCTTTGTGAGTAAAGCTTCAACTAATAGAAAAGGAGAAAGATGGAGTGGTGATTGTGAGGAAGGATGTAGAAGAGGCATTGATTGGTTTCCACTATTTGGTACTAGCAGAGGTACTAACAGATAGGGTAGTGCATGGGGATGCCTTTGTGGATCGATTTACCTCTCTATGGCTAAGCGTGATATGCAGCGGGTGATTGACTCAGATTTTCCTTGGATGTTTCGAGATGACTTTATTATGGTGAGGGATTGTACAGATAGGAGAGAGGCACGTTGGAATGCACTTATGCTAGGGGACATGAGGGTGCAGATTCATAAACTGCCGCCGCTGAGTATGTCGGTTGTGGTAGCTACGGCAGTTGGAGGGAAGCTTGGCAAGGTGATATTGGTGGTTAAATCAACAAGTAGAGAATGCATTCGAAGATTTCTACGAGTACGTATTCGGTTCAACTTACGGGAACCTTTGATGCGGGGGATGATGGTCACGTTTTCGGATGAAGGACGTGTTTGGGTACAATTGCAATATGAAGAGTTGGCCAATTATTGCTTTTATTGTGGGAAACTTGGTCATGTAAGTAGGGTATGTAGAACACATGGTTTGCATGGGATGCATGGATTAGGGGAGGAAGAGGACTCACAGTCAAAGAGAGGACAATTGCCATATGAAAGGTTGGAGGCTCGGTGGGATTTGTTGGGTAATGTGATCCAATCTCCATCTCGTAGATCAAAAGCCCAATTGTTGGGGAGTGTAGTTGGCGTTCTATAAAGGTAAGGGGAGTGGGGGTGGGATGTCGGGAAGGATTGGGTGGTGAGGAGGGAGTGGCAGCGGATGAATAGGACAAGCAGGTTAGGTGGGGGGGTGACATGGAGGTTACCGCTAGTTCACCCTTTAACCATAATTAGCATGCGCCTCAGCATGGAAATGGTAGTAAGGCTAGGAAGGAGTTCATTGATCAGCGTCGAGTAGCGGAGGAGTTGGCTCGACAGGCACGGGAAAGAGCATTTGAAGCTAGGCTCATTTGTAAAGGAGGAGTTGTAGTGCCTGGTACAGAGAATGTCGAGCTGTTTGAGTTTGCAGAACCTGAGGGGCTTGTGGTGGGGGACGAGATAGGGTACAAGAAAGGACTGCAGGTGGATTTAAATGATCCACTCAATATGGAAGCGGATGGAGAGCTGGAAATGGTGCAGCAAGGGGGGGTGAATGTTGGGGAACTTCAGGGAGACACTCAGGATTCAGACTCGTTTGAGTTAGGTCCTATTATCGCTGCAGTGAGTAGGGAAAGCCGGAGAAGGAAGCGGAGGATTGGTGAAGTGCAAGAGGAAAGGACAGAAGTGGGTGGGGGAAATAGTAGTATCTGGAATAAGCGAGCTTTAATTTTTTTCTGAGGCGGAGGAGACCAGCCGTGAAGGGTCTCCACAAGCGCCATGAAAACATTATGTTGGAACTGTCAAGGAATTGGGGGATCCTTGACAATTGATGCCTTGGTGGAGCAGGTGAGGCTTCGCAACCCCGGGGTGGTATTTTACTTGAAACAAAAAATAAAAGTGAGTGGTACAAATATCTTTTGAAGTTGTTACAGATGGATTTTATGTAACCGATTGAACCTAAAGGCATTGAAGGTGGGCTGTGTGTATTTTGGAGAGATGAGGTTGGTATATCTAGCATTGTGTGGAAGAATTTCTTTATTGAATTGGGTTTTTGTGGGGATCCGATTCATTCGGATTGGAGGATGTTATCGGTATATGCTAGCACGGATGACAAATAGAGAATAGCTCAATGGATTGATCTTAGTAAGAGGGTTAGTCGTTCACAGGGGAAATGCATTTTGATTGGTGATTTTAATGACATTGTGGATGATGAAGAGAATGAAGGGGGCAATTATCGGTTATTGACTAGCACGAGGGATTTTCGGGAATTTCTAGCGGTAAATGAGCTTCTCGATTTGGGTTTTGAAGGCTTTCCTTTTACATGGAGGAATAAGCATGATGATGGGTTGATTCAACAACGGCTGGCAGGGGCCAAGAGTCGGCTCGGCATAGGCCAAGGAGGTGTCGAACCACTGCTTGGGCTACTCGGCTTGGCTAGAGCTAAGGGTAACTTGTGCAACTCGAGTCACGAATTTTGGCATTGGGGCGCAGTGTTAGGCGAGCAGCATAGCTTATATCCTTTGGGCTCTTGGACCTGACACAGGCCAAGCTGGAGATTGAGAGAAATGAGGAAGTCGCGGGGCTCATGGGCTGCTGGAATGCTGGGCATGTAGGCCACCTGCCTGCTAGAATGCTGGGTTAAGTTCCTCTGATGAGTACTGTGAATGGCGTTGGCTGCTTAGTCCTCTTCGCGGAGAGAAAAGTGGGCTGCTCTCTCGAGATAAGCTAAAGAAGATCAAGGCGGATGCATTGGCTTGTTTAAACGCTGTCGTGGAACCTATTATGGATGAAGGTGGAAAGAAGAGATCTTCCCGCCTGCTCAAGAGATGCCAGTTGAGAAAAACTGAAGACTTCCTCTGCTGCTTGTGAGGGTCCACCTGATGTCGAGAGGCTTGTGATTAACATGACTTCTTCCAATGGGAAGAAAAATGAGGCTGCTAGATCTGAGCATATGGCACCTGCCATGTCGAGAATGGCTTGTACGATTGCTGATAGAATTACTCAGCGTAAAGGTCCTTTCATGCCCCCTGTGCCGAAGTTTGTACCAAGACATCCGTTGGGAGCCAAGTCTGGTTCACCTTTGGAAAAGCTTGTTATTATAAAGAGCAATAAGGTGGACTCTAATGCTAAGGTGGTGCCAAGGCCCACTTCCTCTGCTATTGAGACTGATTCGCCTGCTGGGAAGGAAGAGACTGCTCGCGTGGACAACTGTGAGAAATTCACTAGGCCTGCTTCTAGGGAGGTTGATGAGATCTATGTGCTCTTGAAACCAAATCTGCTTGAAGACATGGACGCTTGTGCCAAGTTTGTTGATGGTGTTAGAAAGGTTTGCTTGCCCAAGTTCCTTTGCGAAGCATACGACACAATATAGAATGACTGATATGCTTGTTATGATGCAGATATAGCAAGGCTGGCAAGGAGGTGGCGAAGACTATGGCAGCTGAAGCGTATTCCTCGACCGAGGAGATTAAAAGGCTGGAATTTGAGCTCGTTGCTTTGAAGGGGTTTAATATTTCTGCCCCCATTTCTCTGCAGCTTTAGACTGCTTGCCAAGAGATCATTGACTTGAAGACTAGGCTTGACACGATCCAAGTTAAGTATGAAAGTGCAAAGAAGGAAATTGGATGTTACATACCTCAGATTCAAGATCTTGAGTTTGCAGTTTCTGAGCTTCGTTTCGCTGCTTGTGCAAAGGATGAAAAGTTTATTGATGCTTATAATCAAGTGATCCACTTTGAGAGAATCGTCGATAGGCTTAAACCCCAAGTGTTGGAACTTCAAGGTATACTGAAGATCAACAAAAGTTTGAAGAAGGAAGTGGATGAGCTGCAACGCGACCGTGTTGGTCAGCTTGGGGAGAATGAGCAACTGAAGGGTGAGAAGGTTAGGCTCAAGGTTTCGAGACCTTATCTATTTCTCCGGAAGACTTGTTCACCTTTACTTTTGAGGCCTCCATTGGTGAAGTAGTCGGAGATGTTGGTGCCCAAGCTGGAGCAGCTAGGGGTGAAACGCCGGATGGTGCCGTTGCTGAGAATGTCGCAACTGCTGAAGGTGTGGTGACCAAGTAGTCGTGGAGTGTCCAAGCTGCTGAAGAGTAGTCTTCTAGGTAGTCTTTAGGATTTTCTTTGTTTCCCTCGTTGCTTTTTGCTTTGCTTGAACTCCTTCGGTCTTTGCTAGTTGTTTATCAATTTTGCGAGAAAATTTAATAAACTTGCTTCCTTCGCTTTTCTGCATTTTCGCTTCTTTTATTCATGCCCTAACCTTTAGACTTTATAGACCAGTGGCAGGCGTGCTACTTTTTTATAAGCAGACAGGCTGCGTACCCTATGCAGCTGTGGGTGTTGGTGTAAAACTTTGCAAAGTTGTTAGCCATAAGGTCGGCAGTCAAACGCCTTACTTACAGAAGCAGACAAGTTCGCGTAACCACTAAGATGTTGACCTTGGCTTTCTCCATTTCCGTAGGTTGCGTAGCAAGTATCATAACACCTTAGGACTTGGTGCAAGTCGTTTCGCGCTTGGCAGAGGTGAAGCTTATCGACTACGTAGCATGTCGGCAGTGGATAAAACTTCGTATATGCACGCTAGCTTGTTTAACCTTTCACAAGAATGTGCGGTTGTATAAGTCTAGCGCGGCTTTACTGCTCGAAGGGCAAGCCGTAGGCAGTCTTTCGGAAATCGTAGGCTACCTTAGTGAACTCGGTAACAGCTTTAGGGTTCCAGGGTAGCCGTCCATCGGATGTACTGCGTAATGTGCCCTCTCCATCTCTAGGGCCCAGTTCCTCGGGGATTAGGCCAAGAGACCCAAAATCCTTTAATTAGCTAAGCCTTGAAAAAGACCATTGTGGCTACTTCTAGGAATCCCAGCGCAAGCCATCGTGCATCTAGTTATACTAGGGTAGCAAGGCTCATCCATGTCTGGATATTCGGAGTGTAGAGTTTATCCTCTCGCTCTGGAGAGTAGACCTATGTGGGTGTTTAGGGAATTAGTTTACCCTCTGGCACTAGAGAGCATGGTTGGTCCCTCGGGGGGTGTAATTCTTGCGGTGAGTCCCTAAGAAGGGTGCGGTCTTCTTTTGAAGTGCAGGAGTGGTCAGTTGTTGTAAACATGCAGCCAAGCCAAGTTGTGATTACTTCTAAATTCCTCATTGAAAAACGAGGGAAACGACCAAGAACTTAGCTATAAGGTAGGAACTGCATAACAACCGGATAGTCCTCGGCTTGTGAGGTATTTCCCATCGAGTTGCTTGAGTCTTCGGGCTTTAATGTAGCGGGAGGTCACACATGGTACTTCCTCAGATTGTAGGCGTTCCACTGCTTTTCGATCTTTTTGTTGTTTCATAGTGGTGAGGGTGTAATTATTCTTACCGCCTACTCTGATGATCTTGTACGGACCTTCCCAAATGAGATCCATATTTTTGGAGCCTTCACTACGGGTAGTGATGAAGGCTTTTTTTTTGGACTAGATCTCCAAGCTGGAATTGCCGGATTTTGGCCCTTTTGTTGTAGTTGGAGATAAGCTGTTGTTGGTAAGCTACAATGCAGGTGATGGTCTGCTCGCGCTTCTCCTCTGCCATATCTAAGCTTGTGGCCACCTCCTTTCTGTTCTACTCAATGTTTGGCAGTAGAGTGCTGATACTTGGCACAATGACATTGGAAGGAATGATTGTCGTACTCAATGTTTGGCAGTAGGAGCTTTACCAGTTGCTCGTACTTTGGTGGTGCGATATGCCTATAGACATCCGGGGAATTCGTCTGGCCATTTTCCTTTCTTGTTGGTGATGGATTTCTTGAGGCAATCGAGGATCATCTTGTTAGATGCTTCGGCTCGCCTAGTGCCTTGTGGATATCTTGCGTGGACATGTTCTGCTTGATCGCATGCTTTTGGAAGAACTTCGCCAAATCTTCTCCCATGAATTACGGGCGGTTGTTGGTGACAATGAGCTGAGGGATGCCAAATCGGCAAATGATGTTCCTCCATATATAGTGTTATATATCTGTCTGAGCCGTGGTCACCATGGGCTCTGCTTCTACCCATTTGGTGAAGTAATCAGTTGCCATGATCATCATGCCTCTGCCCTCAGTAGCAGGCGTCATAGGGCCTACTAGGTCGATTCCCCGCTGCATGAACGGCCAATGACTCGTCTGCAGGTGTAGCTCGCTGGCAGGCAGTGCTGGTACCGGCTTGTAGCGTTGGCAGTGGTCGTACTTTTGTACTAACTCCTTAGCATCTTGGTGCATGGAAGGTCAGTAGTAGCCTGCGTTAAGAGCCTTCTGTGCTAAAGATCGATCTTCGAAGTGGTTTCCACAAATGCATTCATGGATTGAGCCTAGAACCTTTAAGTCATCAGGAGGCGCTAGGCAGCTGAGATGTGATCCGGTGTAGGATCTTTGGGTGAGAATGCCATTCCACATGTAGTAGTGTGCTGCCTTTATTTGGAGCTTTCTAAACTCCAATCTTTCCATAGGGAGTGTGCCATTGACCAGGTAGTCTATAGTGGAATCTTATCAATTTGGAGTTGTACTAACTTATGACACCTCGGCTGCTGGCTCCGCCTCTATGCTTGGCTTGTCTAGATACTCTATCAGAATAGAGCGTTTGAATTGGTGCCCGTGGAACTTGAGTGAGAGTGTAGGTCTGAAATGCCTCAAGTTTCTTGCTTACCTTCTCTAGGTATTGTGCCATCCTTGGATGTTTTTCCGCATACTCCCTAGTAGTTTGGCAGGTGATTAGCTGGGAATCGGAATGAATTGCAAGCTTCTTCACCACCAAGTCTTTTGTCATTCGGAGGCCTGCTAAGTAGGGCCTTATACTCTACTTTGGTGTTAGATGCTTTGGAGCCTAAGGTGATCGCCTGCTCGAGCATTGAACAGTCTAGGATGACAAGGACCACGCTTGCTTCTGAGCCTTTCCAGTTGGATGCGTCGTTGACATGCAAATGCCAGAAATCTCCATTGAGGGAACAGGTACGGCTAAGGTGTGCTCGGCTACCTCTGGGGCGTCGTTGGGCCACTCTGTTGCGTTGCCTAGGCTAGGCATGAAGATGCAGTAGGGAGCCATGGAGCTGGTGCCATGTTACACGTAGTAGGAAATCCTCAACTGCCGGTATTGGGCCACTCTAGAGTTGAATTATAGAGCAAGGGTCGACTAGGGTCGTGTGTCGCGCAGCAAGAGGTGGTGCTCAACTGCCGGTACATATTGCTCCTATGTAGAATCTTTTTGGGCGACGAGGACAAAAATTGCTTCAGATTGTGTCATTCTAGTGTTTGTCTGCCCTTGACTTGCCTTTTGAGCTGAGTTGTTGCGTTTGTTAAAAAACTTTGCATCACCAGTGTATGCGCCTTTATCGTCGCGCGTCTAGATTGGGCTGAATAGTGCATTATGATGATGACTGCGTGCGTCTGAAGGTAAAACTTGAGCTTCTGGGATGCAACAACTATCGCCAAAGTTAGCTTGTTGAATTTCTGGGAGCATCGAGAAGAGCTTTTGAACTATAGAATACAGGCAGTCGGGCCCCCAGCTCTTCTCGTATGACGGTAGAGCTTATTACTGTTTCGGATACCATCAAACATGTGAATAGGTCATCCGTTGCTTCCAGTTTGGATAGTTGGGAGGTGACGTCAGGTACTTCATCAGGTCCTTGAATCTGGATCAACGAGCCTCGTCCCAAAGTGCATGTTTTTCTGCTAAAGCGAAAGAGTCTGCCATAGTCAGATCTTCTTTCATGACAAATTTTTTGAACAACGGGTGCTCTGCTAGAAGTCCTTTTTGGAAGGCTGCTCTGGCTATCGAGTCGTTGCATCCGACTATCTTTGCCTTCTCTGCTTTGAACCTCTTTACAAAGTCATGGAGTGACTCCTTTAGGTTCTTCTTGACATTGAACAAGTCGTTGAACTTCTTCTTGATCAAGCGATAGGATGAATATTCTTTGGTGAAAACCAAAGAAAGTTAGTCAAAACTCTAGATAGATTATGGCGGCAGGGTGTAGAACCAATCTTGCGCCTCGCCCTGTAGAGTGGTGGCGAATATGAGATCGTCGTTGTTTCGATAAAAGGATCATTGCGCTTTGTTAGTGCTTTAGGTGCCTCTCCCGATCTTCATCTCCTTTTAAAGATGTGAACTATGACATGCTGAACTTGTGTGGAGGCTCTGCCTGCTCGATGTTGTCCGTGAAGGGTGACCTGCTTATGTTGGTCATGTCCCGTCTTAGTGCCTCGTCAGCCACATCTTTTCGTTGGAAATCACATGATCGCTTGTTTATGAGCCTATCTGCTTCTTCCTGAATTTGCCTTTGCTGGGGCAGGGGAGCTCTCGGCTGCCCCCAGTCTTGACTTGCTGGCCTAGGCTGCTCTTCTATGTGCTCGGCTCATCTATGCAACGGCAGCGATGCATGTGGTTCGTTCTTGGCAGGCGAGGGAATTCTTCGCAGGCTGCAGGTTGAACTTGAGCCAGATTGAGTGACTGCTTCTCTCCGTTCGTCGTGCTGCCTACTCCGATATGAGGTGGAGGATGCTCCTTGCGGGCTTAACTGTGAATGAACACTTCGCCTGGAAGGTTGCTCATGTTGACTATTGGAGTGGTACCTTAACCGTGAATGCATGCTCGTCCGTGGGCCTAGTCGAGAGTGCACGCTCCTCCGCGACTAAGACGGTAGTATACGCTATCTCGGGGGCCTGATCGGGAGTGTGCCCTGCCCGAACGCTCAGTTCATGGCTGGTCGAGTGGCTGCTGGAGAGGTTCTTCGTCTTCCCTTGTCCTACTTCGGGACACCTCGTTTAGGGCACGTTGCATCTTGGTGCACTACAAGAGCTGGTTCACCAACGTCGTCTGTTGTGCTAGGGCTCTTGTCAACTCTATGACTTGTCGAGATAAGTGTTGTTCGCCATTTGGATTGGAAGAGCTTGGAAAGAATGTGCCTCATTGAGCAGTGGAAGGGTAGACTCTAGGCGCGAGATTTGAGTTGGGAACTGTCAAATCCGCGGAGAAATGTGGTGAGAATGCCCAGGCTCGATGGTAGGTCCGGATGATTGAGATAGTCTTGGACTGACTTGGTCTACTTGAAAGGCCACGGAAGCAGGATGGGCCGCAGGAGCATGCAGGGCCACGGGAGTGGGCTGCTTGGCGGGTGCAGGCTGGGCCACTGGAGTGGGCTGCTCGACGGGAGCAGGTTGAGCCACGAGAGTGGGCTGCTCGGCGGAAGTAGGCTGGGTCGTGGGAGCAGGTTGCTCGGCGTGTGATGCCCACAGGTGCGAGGCTTGGGCTCAGCTTGGCAAAGCATCGGGCTCGCATTAGGCAAATAAAAAATTCTAATAATAAGAACGTACGAAAAATCTACAAATGGACAAGAAAATAGAAAACCTTAGATGCGAGAGTCTTCTACAAGCATGGGAGTCAACTCTCAATGAAAGCACCAATTTGTGGATGCAAATTTCTTCCTCCTTGTTATTGGACAAAATTGCACCTACAACACAAATAACACCTTTGGTCAAGGCCAAAAGCCTCACATGCCGACGATGAATTGGGTGGGGGGGGGGGGGGGGGGGCTTTGGCCGAAGAATCGCCGATGCCAAAGTTAGAATATAGAGAGAAAGTGTTTGAGAATTTTTTTAGTGAGTTTTAGCAAGAGAATTGGAAGTGAGTATTGGAGAAAATGTAAGGCTTTTTATAGGGGAGTGGCCGGCCTCCTTGGGTGAAAGAGGACAGGCCACCTAGCTTTGTTTGTGGTCTAGGTTCTTGATTTGTTTCAATTTGGGAGTTATGGAATAATTAGCAAATAGAATAATTGCCTAATTAACTAGCTAATTAATATCATAAAAAGGGGAAAATGTGGTAATATATAAGGCATGGCCGGTCCCTTTGGGGGAGAAGGTGACGGGACTTTTGGGTATTTTTTGGTAGTAATGGATAATTTAATTGACAATTAATGGATTATTTAGGTAATAAACCCATTAATTAGTCAATTAATATAATTTAAAAGGAGTGTTTTGGAGTTACCTTGTAGAAAGGATTTGATGAGGATGAATGAAATAGGTTTTGGAATTGTTACCTATTTTGGGCACTTTTGACTTGGCTAAAGGATGATTGTCTGCTGCTCGCGCGTAGGAATCCCGATGTGCCTCAAGGGTATTTTTGTCCTCTTTCATCCAAAAATCCACATGTCGCCTCTCGATTAGTTTAGCCTCCACAATAGTGATCCAAAAAAAACAAATATAGCTAATAAACTTCCATCATTAGTAAAAACTGATCAATTCATTGATGTTGTTATGAGTGGTACAAGTATTGGTATAGACAAGCTATATGAGGAGATAAGCCTCCACGACGCGTAGTATTACAAGGCAGAGCAACTAAAAGATAAATATTACAATTGAGAGCATATCTTAATATCCGATAATTCCACAATATATAGTCCCAATTTTAATCGCTCCTCCATAAAACATAAATGATAGCTCTAGCAATTGACTGCATAGTATAAAGTGGTAGCTTAAACAATTATGCACGATTCAACTTCATAGCATCTACGAAGATCAAAAATAATAAACCTTCTTTTTAGATTAATTTGTATAAGCAACAAGCCAAAAAAATTTACCTTTAAGCAGCAAGAAAAAAAGAAGAAAAATAAATTCATCCTACAAGTTCACAGCAAAAAGAAAAATACCAAAAAATAAAAAGCAATTAGAAAAATTTATTAAAAATCGGCCCATAATAAATCATGTTATAATCCCTAGCCATAGAATAAAAAAGCCAGGAACAAATACATATAGAGTTGCTTTATTAACACACAAGAGAGGAGATGAATTTCCTGTGTGAAAGAAGTGAGTAATCTAAAAGACAGAGAGAAAGAAAGAGGAAAGTGAATTGGAAAGGTCAAGATTTCACTCATTTGATATTTGATTGAGGAGCTGTAATTTCCTGTTGTGGCCTTTTGCAAGAGATTAAAAAGTTTATGTGACGCAAATTCTATTTGTCACGTGTTTCGAGAATACCTGATGAATCTACTCATCACTATCTTGTTTTCAAGCGCCACAATAAATTTCGTCACCTAATCCATATATATATATTTTTTTTTTTTTTGTGGTGATCTCGAACACTTGAGGAGTCAGCAACTAACTTCAACCCACTAGAGTCAAAGAGTACCTAGCTTTCTGCACAGTATCCCCAATAAGAGAAGATACTCTTCAATGTGTCTGAAACACGGAGCGGTATGTTATATGCTATTATACAAGTGGAGAAAAGTTTTTTTCAAGTGTTCATTCAGTTGTATAATGACATATGATGTACGTGCCTGTGTTCCGAGACAAATTGAAAAATATCTTGAACGAGAGATGCAAAATGTTTTAAAATTGACTTTTAGTTTTTTTCTTTTTTCTTTTTGTTTTTTTTTGTTTGTTTTGTTCGTTGGAAAGTTCTCCAATTAACAAAATATGAAGTACAAGTTTTATTCATAAATGTAAATATTATTAACTAAAAAAAAGAAAGAAAGAACAAAGAACGCTTTACAGAAAATCAAAGGACATCAAGGAAGAAGAGAGAGAATTGTATTTCTTAAGAGAGAAGTTACTACACAATAATACTCCTTATGACACCAATTGCATCCACTATAAATCCTCCAATACACATGTCTCAATTACACTAATATCTAACTAATTTCATCTGGTGTAACTAACTCACTCAACTAACAATTGCCACATGGCATTTTTGTTATTACTGTTATTACTCCCCTCTTAAACTGAGCTTGGAGCTCTCAAAGCTTAGTTTGTATCTGCATTAATTGATCTGGGACTACCAAGACAAGATGTCTGCAATGTTTGAGAAACATAGGACTTTGCAGCCCTTTGGTAAACACATCTGCAATTTGATTCTCAGTAAGAATATATTGTACAACAAGGTCACCTTTCTGCACCTTTTCCTTGACAAAGTGATAGTCTGTATGTAGATGCTTTATTTTGGAATGAAACACTGGATTCAAACTAAGAGCTAAAGCAGACAAATTGTCACAATGTCGGAGTGGAGATAATGTAATCACTTTATGCAAATCTTTAAATAATGACCTGATCTAGAATAAATCAGCTGCATAATGTGCCAATGCTTTATATTCAGCCTATGTACTACTTCTTGAAACAATGGTTTGTTTCTTTGACTGCCAAGATATTGGATTTAACCCCAAATAGACTACAAAACAAGTTATGGACCTCCTTGTATTAATATCAGCAACTCAATCAGAATTGTAATAAGCTGTGAGAATAAATTCTGCACTCTTCTTGTAATGCAGTCCCCAATTAGTTGTACCCTTCAAGTATCTCAAGATTCTTTTAACCAAATGAAAGTGTAAATCAGTTGGTTAGGTCATAAATTGACAAACCATATTCACAGCATATGCTATATCTGGTCTAGTGAATGTTAAGTATTGAAGAGCACCCACTAGACTTTTGTAATGACTAGGGTCAATTAGTTTAGTACTCACTTTCCAGCAACTGAGTATGTGGTTTTAATGGTGTTGATGTAGGTTTACGAGTCTCCATTCCTGCCTTTTTCAGCAGTTTTTTGGTGTATTTTGACTAAGTAACAAATAGAGAACCATCGTCTCTATATTGAATATGCAAACCCAAGAAAAATGTAATCTTGCCCATCCCTTTAAGGTCAAACACTTATGCAAAATTTTAATAACGGCTTGAATCTTGGGCTTGAACCAGTAAGTATTATATCATCCACAGATAATAACATAAGAACAATATCATCACCATCCACTTTCACAAACAAGCTAGTATTTGATAATGATGTCTTGAACCCAATAGCTGGAAGGTAACTTGTGAATTTTGAATTCCAAGCTCTTGGAGCTTACTTTAAGCCATATAAAGATTTAATCAATTTGCATACATGATCAGGACATGATTTATCAACAAATCCTTGAAGTTGTTTCATATAAACTTCTTCCTCCAAATCTCCATGTAAAAATGCTTTCTTTATATCCAACTGACTTAAACTCCAACCAAATTGTGCAGTTAAAGCAAGAATAACCCTCGCATTAGTGTGTCTCACTAGTGGACTGAATATTTCAAAATAATCCAATCCATGTTCTTGAATGTAGCCATGAGCACCTAATCTAGCCTTATATCTTGAAATTGAGCCATCAGGTTTTTTCTTGACTTTATAAACTCATTTACTTCCTATAACAGTTCTGTTTGATGGTGCAGGAACTAATTTTCATGTTCCTTATGCTTTTAAAGTATTGTACTCTTCTTGCATGGCCACCTGCCATTCCACTTTACTTGCAGTTGTTCTAAAATTTTTTGGTTCTTCAACTTCTCATCTTGTCAATGAGATACACCTGAAGAATGAGTATCAGTTGAAGAGTTGGAGAAGAGTAAAATTACCTGTAATTGTAAAGGATTGAGGACATGAAGCAAATGAGGTGTATCAAGTGGAGAAGAAAGAGTATGGCTTGTTATTAATTCTGATGCTGCACCAAAACCCTGAGATATAGGATTGTGAAGGCTCTCAGACCCTAAAGGGTAATTCATTCTTGATGTAATTGATGTTAATAACATCAGATCCTGAATGTTAATGCCCTAAAGATTGCACATATGACTCTCTTATTGATACTGGAATTGGTGTTATTACTAATGATGAAGTAGTAGCTTCTTATATTGGAGAATTAACAATTATTCTTGAAAATACAAGCTTTGCCGGAAAAACAGACTCATCAAAAAGAACATGTCTTGAAATAATGCATTTCTTTGTTTACAGATTGTAACATATGACTCATTTATATCCCATTGCATATCTTAGGAAGACACATATTACTGATCTTGGTTGTAACTTATTAGCATTATATGGTCTCAACCAAAGAAATACTACATATCCAAAGATTCTCAAGTATTGAACTTCTGGAACCTTTTTATAGAGCAGTTGATAGTGAGAATTGTAAGACAGTATTTTACAAGGCAATTTGTTGATTAAAAACACCTAATGGGAACAAGCATAGTACCAAAACTCATTAGATAAACCAACAACACTAAGAAAGGATAATGCAGTTTCTATAATATGCCTCAGTTTCCTTTCTGCCACTCCATTTTTGCTGTGAAGTGTAGGGACATGAAATTAGTTGCATAATGCCTTTATAGCCAGAAATGAAGTGAAACCATTACTTATATATTCTACCCCTCCATCTGTTTGTAAACTTTTGATTGATATGCCAAATTGATTAAGCACAAAATTGTAGAACTTCACAAAAATGGCATACAAATATGATTTGTTACTCATTGGAAATATCCAAACAAACTTTGTATATTAATCCACAAAAGTTACATAGTATATGTATCCTTCTAATGACTTTATAGGAGATGGACCCCAAATATCAGTGTGAACTTTCTTAAATAGAGACATACATTTGTCACTTTTAACTGGAAATGGAATCCCAATCATCTTGCCTTGAATACAAGAATTACAAATACTTTGTTTATTATCTATACAAGGTAAAATTCTAGACTGTTTTAACATGGATGACATGATTTCATTAGTAGGATGTTGCAACCTTTAATGTCAAATCCTAGACTGCACAACTTTGCCCAAATAAGCCTTTGGAACCTTTGAAGTGTACTATAAACCCTTTGCATGATGAACCACTGAAATCTGAAATAGTTTTGCAGGCCTACTCTTTCCTTGATACACTATCTCCCTTGTCTTCTTGTCTTGCACAAAAAACACAGATTCATCACATATAAACCAAGTTTTATTGTCAGCACATAATTGTTTGACAGAAAGTAAACTTCTAGCAATGTTGGGAACATGTAAGACTTTACTAAGAACAAGAGAATGATTATTGGTTTTTAATGTAGTAGCACCAACATGTTGGATTGGCGAACTTGTACCATTACCAATAGCTATTTTCTCAACACCTTCAAATGGAGTAACTTGTGTTAATGCATTAACATCAGCAGTCATGTAATGAGATGCACTAGAATCCACAATCCAAGCATCTTAGGTATAAACAATGTTGTTTGTTGTGCATTTATGGCAGAGACAAATGGTGGTTGTGGCTGTCCTTAGAATGCATAATTTGCTCTATGAAAGCAATCAAGAGCTACATGTCTTCTTTTTTTCACAGATTTGACATTCAACAGCAAGAATAGGGGCAAAATAAGTTGAGTTTCTGTGAAAACAGTTTGCAGCAGTGTGCCCTCGTTTGTTGCATATTAGACATTCAATGACTACATTAAACCTTGTGTCAGTGCTTCTAGACCATGACCCATTGCCATTCTGAGATTGTCTTGATCCCCCAGAGTGGTAGTGTGAAGAATTTCCACTAGAATTATATGACTTCACTTTATAACTACCATTGTTATTCCTGTAACTATTGTTGTTCTTAAAATTATTTCCATTATATGGTCTATAACCTACATTATTCTGTTGAGGCCTAAAATTTTGCTGATTATTGGAACTGGTTTGGCCAACAAAACCATATCCATAGAATTCAGGAGGTGGTGAAGACATAAGATAAAATGCAGGATGCTGTGGTTGAACGAAAGTACCATTAGGTACATAAGTTATTACACCACCAGTTGTTGCAGGTATATGATTATGACCCTGAGAATTAGATGAAGATGCTACATTCAATGAATTCCACTCAAAGAATTAGAACCTTGCATGTAGAAAGCTGACAAATTATGTGATAACAGATTCACTTCCCCTTCAATTTCCTTTTCTGCACCTAATAACTGTGCCCTGAATTCCTTCAAAGTGATATTGGACTCTCTAGCTAAAATCACAGTTCTAACCACATAATACTTTTTAGGCGAACCAGCTAAACCAGTAATCATTAAGTCATTATCAGACACAGACTCTCCAGCAACAATCAATTGATCTCTTATATTTTTCAATTTCAACAGGTATTTATCAATAATATTAGTACCCTTCTGAATGGTGTGTAATTCAGTCTTTAAGTGATTAACTCTAGACTTAGAAACAGATGCATATCTATCAACAAGATTAGACCATGCCTCATTTACAATTCTACATCCAAGAACATACTCTATTGCCTCATCAGTCAAAGTGGCAAGTATAAACTCAAAAGAGCCATATTTGTGGTTTCCCACTCAGTGTATGCAACAATTACTTCTTTTCTTACTCCTGTTTTTGGATTAATAACAAATCTCGGTGGACACATAGTTGTGCCATCAAAATACCCAAACAACTTATGTCCTTTGAGAACATATTGAAACTTAACTGACCATTTGGCAAAAATGTCATCTATCAGTTTTATGGTTAACATTCCCAACAAATTTTCAACTTTAAATGGAGAAGCCATTTCTATCAACTCAATGTATATCAAGGAAGTATGGAAAAATCAGCAAGAATCACAAACCACCTAAGGAGAATAACACTCCACAAAAGAAATATCTTCCCAGAAAGAATGACACTTTCGAAATCTCTCAGAGATTAACACTCTTGAAATCTTGAAAGAGATTGATACTCTTGATCTTGAACAATCAAAATTGAACTATTAAGAAAGATTGACACTTTCTTGAAAGATGTATACATCGATTTAACAGAATGTAACATATGCTTCAACAAAGATCCCAAATTGCAGAACAAAGAAAACTACTTGAACACACATATTGCAGATTCAACAAACCCAGAACATAGGTCAAAGTTACGAATCATCTGATTATTTATCACTATTTCGATCACCAATTCTTTAGGAAAACAACCCCAAGTACAAATCCAATCTTTAATCTTCACAGCTCCACAGACGCAGAAATCAGAAATCCCCAAATGTAGAAGCATAAATCAAGCACTCCAAGTACTTCTAGAAGATCACCAAAGTAGCGGAAGATCACAAGAATCAATGGCAGTAAGTCAAGGAATGAGATGATACCATATGGTGTATGTGCCCGTGTTCCGAGACAAATTGAAAAATATCTCGAACGAGAGATGCAAAATGTTTTAAAATTGACTTTTTTTGTTTGTTTATTGGAAAGCTCTCCAATAAATAGAATATGAAATACAAGTTTTATTCAGAAATGTAAATATAAAATGTACACCTACTTGCTTAGAGGCCAGACCTACTAATTAAAGAGAAAAAGGTGAATACAATTTCAAATTTGATTCTCTCTTGGACTTGGAATTAGATTCTTCTAGGAAAGGGAAATAAATCACCTCCAAAGCCTATTTAAGCCTACCTTAAGTAGGGGATTAAATCAACTTCGGAGGGCAATTATTTATCCCTACAAGAAAGAGAGAAAGCTAGAGGATATTTGTTCCCCTTTCCCTAGCACTCTTCTTTGCTTGCCCGTGCAAAGAACCGTCTTCCGTTGATTTCTTTGTCTTCTTCGCGCCACACCGATGTAAGAAAAAATTAATTCTCCTTATCTTCTTCTTGGGAGATGCTGCCACGGGGTAGTCGTCGGGGTGGTTCGGCACGACGGCTGGCAGGGGTCAGAAGTTGGCTTGGCATGGGCCAATGAGGTGGTGTGGCAGGGGCCATTGCTTGTGCTGCTCAGCTTGATTGAAGCCAAGGATTAGCTCAGTATGGGCTGAGGAAGTGGCGTAGTTTGGGCTGTTTGCCAAAAATGAGGAAACTGCTTGAGTTTGATTTCTCAGTTGCCGTAGATGGAGCAGTCAAGGATGGAGTTGCCAAGATCGGAGCTGCTGAAGATAAAGTGTCGGATGGGCGAACTGTTAAGTGAAAAAGTGGTTGCTGCCCCCTGACCATTTGCTGCCTAGTTGATCTTCAAGCGTTCGATCTTTTGAGCTATGTGGCCTTTTCGCACTGGATAGCTTACCCGGATGGGTGTCAGGGAATTAGTTTACCCTCTCGCATTAGAGAGCAATTGGCTTACCCTCTCGCACTAGAGAGCAATTAGTTTATCCTCTCGCACTAGAGAGCAGACCCATATGGGTGTCCGGGAATTGGTTTACCCTCTCGATCGAGGAATAAGCTTCAACTGCCATAGTCTTTGCCACCTCCTTGGTAGCCTTGCTATATCTGCATCATAACAAGCAGATCAGTCATTCTATATTATGTCGTATACTTCGCAAAGGAACTTGGGCAAGCAAACCATTCTAATGCCATCAACAAACTTGGCACAAGCATCCATGTCTTCAAGTAGATCTGGTTTCAAGAGCACAAAGATCTCATCAGACTCCCTAGAAGCAGGCTTAGTGGATTTCTCACAGCTGCCCATGCGAGTAGTCTCTTCCTTCCCAACAGGCAAACCAGTCTTAGTAACAGAGGAAGTGGGCCTTGGCACCACCTTAGCAATAGAGTCCACCTTATTGCTCTTTATAATAGCAAGCTTTTCCAAAGGTGAACCAGACAGACTTTGGCACTGGGGGCATGAAAGGACCTTTATGTTGAGCAATTCTATCAGCAATCGTACAAGCCATTCTCGACATGGCAGGTGCTATATGCTCAGATCTAGCAGCCTGATTTTTCTCTCCATTAGAAGAAGTCATGTCAATCAAAAGCCTCTCGGCAGCAGGCGGACCCTCACAAGCAGCGGAGGAAGTCTTCAGTTTTTCTCAACTGGCATCTCTTGAGCAAGCGGGAAGATCTCTTCTTTCCACCTTAATTCATAATAAGCTCCACGACAGCGTTCAAACAAGCCAATGCATCCGCCTTGATCTTCTTTACCTCCTCTCTCGGGAGCATCCCACTTTTCTCTCGGCGTTATGCAGCCAACGCCATTCACAGTACTTAGCAGATGAGCTCAACCTAGCATTCTAGCAAGCAGGAGGCATGCATGCCCAACATTCCAGTAACCCATGAGGCCCGCGACCTCTTCATTTCTCTCAATCGCCAGCTTTGCCCGCGTCAGGTTTAAAAGCCCAAAGGATATGAGCCATGCGGCTCATATAGCACTGCGCCCCAATGCCATAATCCGTGGCCTGAGCCGCACAAGTTGCCCTTGGCTCTAGCCAAGCCGAGTAGCCCAAGCAGTGGTCCCTGCAACGACACCTCCTCGGCCTATGCCGAGCCGACTCCTGGCCCCTGCCAGCCGACGTGCCGCACCACCCCGACGGCTGCCCCGTAATAGCACTATCCAAGAAGAAGACAAGGAAAATTAAATTTTTCTTACATCGGTGCGGCGCCAAGAAGACGAAGAAAGCAACGAAAGACGATCTTTTGCACGGGCAAGTGTAAAAGATTGCTAGGGGAGGGGGAACAAATATCCTCTAGCTTTCTCTCTCTTGTAGGGTAGAATAAATTGCTCTTCAAAGTTGATTTAATGACCCACTTAAGGTGGACTTAAATAGGCTTTGAGAGAAATTTATTTCCCTTTCCTAGAATGACCTAATTTCCAATTAAAGAGGGAATCTACATCAAAATAGGAAACCAGCCTATGTTTCCTAAAGCAAGAAGATCTCTACACCTGCTGCCCTTTCCTGCGAGCAGCCCAACAAGTGTGGGGGCATTTGTGGAGCCAAAACTAATCAAGAGGCAACACGTGGATTTTTGGATAAAAGACGACAAAAATACCCTTGAGGCACATCGGGATTCCTACGCGCGAGCAACAAGCAATCATCCTTCAGCCAAGTCAAAAGTGCCCAAAATAGGTAACAATTCCAAAACCTATTTCATCCATCCTCATCAAATCCTTTCTACAAGGTAACTCCAAAACATTCGTTTTAAATTATATTAATTAACTAATTAATGGGTTTATTACCTAAATAATCCATTAATTGTCAATTAAACTATCCATTACTACCAAAAAATACCCAAAAGGCCAGTCACCTTCTCTCCCAAAGGGACCGGCCATGCCTTATATATTACCACATTTTTCCCTTTTTATGATATTAATTAGATAGTTAATTAGGCAATTATTCTATTTGTTAATCAATTAGCTAATTATTACATAACTCCCAAATTGAAACAAATCAAGAACCTAACCCACAAACAAAGCTAGGTGGCCGGTCCTCTCTCACCCAAGGAGGCCGGCTACTCCCCTATAAAAAGCCTTCCATTTTCTCCGAAACTCACTTCCAATTCTCTTGCTAAAATTCTCTAAAAAAAATTCTCAAACGCTTTCTCTCTAAATTCTAACTTTGGCATCAGAGGTTCTTCAGCCAAAGCCCCCCATTCATCGTGGGCGCATGAGGCTCTTGGCCTTGACCAAAGGTGTTATTTGTTTTGTAGGTGCAATTTTGTCCAAGAACAAGGAGGATGAAATTTGCATCCACAACTATTAATCCATGGTCTTCAATATTTATTATTTTATTTTATTTTATTATTTTATTTTTATGGTTTTGGTAGTTGGATCTTTCTGGGTGTTTAGTTAATTCATTTTTTGCTTGACTTCTAACCCATTTATTAGCTCATATGAGGAATTGGGTGTGTGTTGTATTCTCTTTGTTGTGATGGATTCTTGTTTGTCACCTACTCAGCTTGCTTTGCTTTATAAATTAGTCGTCGTTTATGATTGAGTATTTGGGTCTCATTGTTTTTTAGGAATGGCCTCTTATGGTTTAATATCTTGGGCATCAAATAACTTATGCAAAGTCATTTGTCATTTGGAGATTAATCATGGTATTCGGTTAGACCACCACCTATATTTCCAAGTGTAGTGAGAAATATATACAGGTAAAGTGATTTATAACGTAAAAACTGAACCATGGTTCCATAATTCATAATTTAAAGAACAAATAACAATACAATTTACAATTGTCCATGTCGCGTTTTCAAAATATAAAAACGCTGCATTATAGATAGCTTCATTATCAATAGAAGAAAAAACATTGCTCTCAAAATAAACTACTCAACAACTGCCAATTCTTTTCAATTTAGAAAATTCACTGTTCGAACGAGTATCAAGAATATATGCCCAAGTTGATATTAAAAAAGAAAAAGAAAAAACAAAGGGCAACTCCTCTTTGAAGCCTTTTATTAAGCAGTTAGAGAACATGTATGAAGGGCAACTGCAACCCCCGAAGGGCACCCATGCTATCTATGAAGATTCACCGAAGTTCGGAGAGTTGGGTGACTCTCTGTGCCCCTTGATGGATCCACCAGTGCATGGAGTCACAAGGGAAAACAATTCCCACGCCTTAAACTAGTTAAGTCATTATACTGAAAAACTCTTATTATTAATCGTATATTATTGTGTCATACGGCCGATAAAAGATCCAATTCTCCAATAAACTAAGTAATAGAACCATTTAACATAAGAAAGATTCACTTTATAAGATTTTCGATATGAGACATATATTTCAACATCTACAAATGAGTGACACAATGGACATATGTACGAAAAAAATGCTAAAGAAAACACGAAACACCAATAGAGATCTAGTGCTATGAAAATGGAATAAAAGTTAGGACTCTAATGAAAGATCATAACCTCTGAGGTTACTGTTAACTACATTGCAATATTTGGAATTGATGAGAAAATAAAGAAGAAAGGATGAAGAAGAATGAACACAGAGATCTTAGAGAGAAATAGAGTTTAGAGAGAGAAATAGGATTTGTATTAACTGACTAAAAGAAGATTACACACACTATTTTTATAAGAGAAATCCTAACAACCTTACTAACTATATTACTAACTGTATTTCTAACTATATGACACTTGTACCCTTAATACTCCCCCTCAATCTCAACTGGGGTTTCCCAGTTTGAGATTGCAGCAAAGTCTGAAATAACAAACAATGAAATATGGACAAATGGATGCACTGCAGAGTGTTCTTGTTCCAGTTTGACTTTGGTGATGCTTTCTAATTGAAAAACGTTTTGTTGCCCTGAGATTGCAGCAATTTGAGCTCACACTGCTCTTCAGTTGTCTATCAATACACAAAGGCTTGAGGAATTGGTAATCAAGAAATCAAGGCAATTAATTCCAGTGACACCTTCAATCCCCAAAGCTTCTGTTCTCAATTCTTCTAGGCAACGACCATACTTAGCATTGGATGTACACTCAGTGGAAAGGATGGTACATAAACCAAGGTCCATGAAGATGGAAAGGTACCGCTCAGGGCAGGCAAACAAAATATGACATGCACAATTAATCAGTAGGTCGCAACTCCAAAGCCAATACTCTACATAGCTTATTCATCCCCCATAGCTAACTCCAAAGCATAATCATCTCTTTCAATTGGTCCCCGAGCAAAATATCTGCCAAACTGAAGCCAATATACCTCATCCTCGTCTTGCGTTTCTACTTCAAGATCAGATGATGGATAACCCACTCAGAGAAGTGCATAGCCCTTTGATTTCAATTCAGTAGAAATTCCTAGTGCCTCAGGGTGTCTAAGTTCTCCAGATTTTACGCGTACTGCACAACTAGTACAACAACGTGCCTGCAAGCGAATGGAAGTGTGATGTCCTGCGACTCTGCTGTGTGCAATATGTAAGTAGTGTGTAATAGTGGAGTTTTTCATCTTTGTATCTTCAGCTTCTGAGTCCAACTAGTGGACTAAAATCATGACACCCTTCCTCTGCCACTAACAGTATCTTCACAAAGAACAACCTTCTACAAAGAACCCAAGTCTCCAGAGGTTAGTGTATCACGAAGCACCTCCTATCTGCTTAATTTGTATTCATCTCATGAACAACATTCTAACTGTATTGCTACCCAAGAATTATAGAAAACTTGCAAGAATGGCTTCGTGCCGCAAAGAATATACAAGATAATGGCTTCGTGCCGCAACAAATTCAACAAGAAAATGGCTTCGTGCCTCAACAAATCAACAGGAAAAATGGCTTCGTGCCTCAACTAATTAACAGAATACTGGCTTCGTGCCTCAAGAAATATAGTAAAAAAAAAACAGAACAAAGCACAACTCCGAAACGAAACTAATCACCTGAGAACTGCAGAGATGAAAGATTAAGCATATTCAGAGCTACAACTTCAACACAAACTCCCCAAAAGACCCAGAATTTCTGAGCCCAAGAACATTCATGTACCCACAGTGGATTCGCTGACAATATCCATGCTAATTGTTCAAGAATTCAGAGAAAAGGGACTGAAAACATAACCTTCACATGAAACTTTTGAGTTGGGCATTTCAAATAACACCTGGACTGCAAAGAAAAGACACATTCGGAATCGAAAATTGATATTGTGATCTATTGCTTGTGCCAATTGCTGTGTGTATATTTTCTACAATGCTTGAATTCAACAATCCCAAATCAAATTATCTGAAATTGACACTTGGGGTTGGACTGATTCTGCAGGGAATGTGGTTTCTGCAAATGAGTATTTCTTTGTACACCGACTTCATGGCGCACAGATGCTCGTTGCACGAAAAGAGACAAGGGAGCTTATCGCGATCCGTGCAGAGATCCATTTCCTGATTTCCAACAAACAGTACAAAATCAAGAAGAAAGTTTTCTGATCTGTCTCCTCTTCATCACATCGAATGGGTACCCAGAAGATGGACGGCGGCAGTGGTGAAATCTCCAAACCAGAACAATCAATCCAACAATCACAACAATTACGATCCCAACAATCGCAGAAATCAACCCAAGCTTGCGGAAGCATCTAAAATCTAATAGAAATCTGGAAAGAAACTAAGCTAGGAACAAATGACAAATAATGAGAAATGGAACCACAAGAATCAATGGTGTGAGCCTAGTGGCTCTGATACCATGTTAACTACATTGCAATATTTGGAATTGAAGAGAAAATAAAGAAGAAAGGATGAAAAGAATGAACACAGAGATCTTAGAGAGAGAGAGAGTTTAGAGAGAGAAATAGGATTTGTATTAACTGACTAAAAGAAGATTACACACACTATTTTTATAAGAGAAATCCTAACAACCTTACTAACTATATTACTAACTGTATTTCTAACTATATGACACTTGTACCCTTAATAGTTACCAAATCTAAGACCCAAAACCCAAACATAGTGAGTGCTCACCATGTAAAAGAAGCAAGGGAAATATACAGTAAAGATATAGATTTATGTTTGGATTAAATTGTAGTCCTTAGGCCAAAATCTTACATTTCATCATTAATTTCAAAGCACTTTATACAGAATGCAGTACATAATTAACTCACAATTAATTATTCTTTGTTAAAGGGTAAGAATAATATGTCATTGCAAGATTCTTATTACATAGGCAATGATCGAATTAGTGGTAACCCACGTAAGAATCTGTTTTTTCAACACAATTATCCCACATTTCTTTACTTAATTTCAAAGCATAATCTTTGCTTACTTTGGCATGAATTTTGTGAAGAGCGTCATCCACTAATGCTTTCTGGCAAGATTGACCAAGGTCAATGAGATCGGAGCAACACCATAGATGCACACGCCATGGCGTTTGAATGCGTACATAATCAAATACTTCTTCTTCACAAGTGGTAGGAAAATGTCTCCTGCATTCCTCTAAAGACTCAGAACTAGACGGAGAAGATGTTAAGGTTGAAAATCCTGGAATGAACATTACTTGTGCAATCACGAAAAGGAAGATCGTAAGAATAGCTGAAGAACTATATAATCTTCCCATTCTCTTTCTTATTCTTTTGATGTATATATATATGTTGATGCTTTTCTTTTGTTAAGATAAAAGCTTCGGAATGATCTTCATATAGGTTAAGCAGTCTTGATAATTAAAAATAAATTAAACAGTTTTTTGCAGCGTAACTCCTAAATTGAATGCAAAATTAACTCAATATTTTTTAGATAGTAAAAGTGCGGTTCCTTGATCTTTTCGGTTTTCTCAATTTATTACATATTAACCTCTTGGAGTGGGCAAATTGTATGTTTGTTTTTATTTTTATTTTTTTATTATTGTGTTGATTGAATTAATTATTTGGAAAGAAGAATGGTAGTTTTGCTCACCACCATAATCATGGTGTATGCTAACCATACATCTAATCAATTAACATATGTCATTTCACCTTACTCTATTTAACTTTCACATTAAATATTACATTTTTAATTTTGAAAAAAATTAACCAAGGTTAACTGAACGGACACGTGTCAATTGATTAGTTATATGGTGAGCATATACCATAGTTTATGGTGGTGAGCAAAAATGCTCCCCTCCATTTACCTTCTCATATTTGCATTTCCCATTCAATGGATGCCATGTAGACTTATCTTGCACCATAATTTAAGCACTAATTCTGTTTTAAATTTCTTTAATCTCTTTCCACCAATGCCCCTATTTAAAACTCATTTATCAATTAAATCATTAAATAATCCATCTAATTTGACAAATCTGTTGCAGTCATATTTAATAGAGGAATGTGATTGTGTAAATCCTAGTATATTTGAGATATCTTTAGAAGATACTTTAGGGTTAGATAAATCCTAATAAATTGTAATCCTATTAGGGTAAGAAATTAACCTTCCATACTGCTATAAGTAAAGGCACAATGAGGTGGAATACAACACACTTCACAATTAAATCTCTCTACTCTCTCTTGCTGCCGGCCCCATCTCCCTATTCTAGAATATTTTAGTAAATTAGGCCTACAACACGTTAGAAGCTAAGGAACTGAATGATCTTGGAGAAGGATTTTCTACAAAAATTCAAAAGCTTTTATTTGTTTTCTGCCAATCAGGTATGCTTAAAATAAAGTAAGATATTTGAAATGATCGTGAAGCATGAAAACATTCTCCATGATAAATGAACCCCCTCCATTTATATTTACCTTCCGATATATATATATAAAATCAAAGATGAAATTAAATTTTTAAATCTGAAAATGTGGAAATCCCGCACATAACTCAGTAGAGTTCAAACACAAGCATTAGTTGATAACAACGAAGATGGACAAAGCAGTTCTTCTTCTGGCCACAACTCAGATACTTCTGTAAAAACAAACCCTTTAGTCTTAGGTCTTTTAGACAAAATAAGATTAAAGAAATGGTATTCTAAACTCACAATAGTGATTGATGATTTTGTTTTAAATTCGATTGTCTTAATAGACTCAGGTGCAGATTTGAATTGTATTCAAGAAGGATTAATACCTACTAAATATTTTCATAAATCAAATGAAATACTTAGTGCTGCTAATTCTTCACCCATGCATTTAAAATTTGAAATACCCAAAGCACATGTTTGCCAAAATGATGTTTGTTTCAAAACCCCATTTGTTTTAATCAAAAATATTTCAGACCTAGTTATTTTAGGTCTCCCATTCATTGCATTAATATATCCTTTTAAGGTTTATCATAATAAGATTACCACCAAAGTCTTAGGACAGAAGGTCACATTTGAGTTCTGCACGGAAACAGATCTCAAAAAATTAAGACACCTTCAGAAGGATGGCATATCGCGATCCCTCAACTTAATCACTAATAAATCACAGCAAATTAATTTCTTAAAAGAAGAAATTAATCACAAAAGAATTGAAGAACAGCTAACAAATAAGTCTTTGTTAGAAACTATTAATAATTTTCAAATGAAACTTGTTAATGATATCTGTTCTGATATTCCCAATGCCTTTTTGGCACCTTAAACAACACATTGTTAAACTTCCTTATATAAAGGAGTTTAATGAATCCAAAATCCCTACTAAGGCCAGACCAATCCAAATGAGTCAAGAAGTCTTGGAATTCTGCAAAACAGAAATACATGAACTTCTTAATAAAGGAATTATCCGTAGAAGTAAATCTCCATGGTCATGCCCTGCATTTTAGCTTGGCGTCGGGTGAGGAAAATCCATTTGAAGAATTGTGACCAGAAGAGGATAAATTCAAATCATCTTCTGATTGACTATGGTCTGTGTCCCTAAGTTCTAAAACTTGGATTAACTGAAGTTTCTCTTCCTCAGAGATCTTCAATTGATTAATGGTTTTCTTGACACGACATTTGTTGGCGTAATGGCCATACTTGCCACATTTGTAGCAATTTCCTTTTTGTTCTGGGTTTTTGGAGTGGAGTTTACCGGAAGGTTTCCGTTTCCACTTATTGGATTTGGGTTTTTGGTAAAACTTATTAGTTTCAAAATGTTTATCTTTGGATTTGTACTTATTGTACTTAGGATATTGTCTACCTGAGTACTTGTTGGAGTACTTATGATAGACTTTGGATTTTTTCTTCTTATTAGAAGGAGCAATAGGTGGAAGACCGTATTGTTCACAGAACGTTCCTAATTCATACTTAGCGATGGCTTTGTCTTTGTTAACTTGTTTTGAAATTTTCATATCGATACACATTTTCAATCCTTCCTTCTGGATAATATTAATAATATTTCCATAAGTAAGGGTATGATATGGTATGATTCCTTCTTCATTAACTAAGACATTTCTGATTTTATGTGCAAATAAATTTGGTAATCCATATATATATATATATATATATATATATATAAAGGAAGAGTCCCAGTTTGGTGAAGCATTCTAAAATACCAAGAATATCCCTATGTTTTCTTCACAATCAAAATCCAAAAAACGAGGACAAAAATGTAAAAAAGAACTTAACTTATTTGTATTGGAAACAAAACATGGTAATTAAAATATAAAAAAATCATGATAATTATCTTTTCAAAAAATTAGCAGTTAAGGAGAGGAGAGAGAGATAACTGATAAAGGCAACAAAAACAAATTAAAAATTAAAAAAATTAAAAACGTAATAATCTTGAATTCTCAACGATAATAATTCACAACCATTGGATAAGACACTCACACTTTAAATTCATTTTCACCCTTCAGATGAATTATTCCACAATTGCTACATCACATCTAGATTTGGATCACATCCCGTGTGAAGAAACACTCACAGATAGAAAGACGGAAACCATTTATCTCAGGATGAGAGCAGCAGTTGCATCGGTTGACAGACTGGACATGGAACCCCCATTTATCGCACGTTCTCGATCCCCACAGAGCATACAAAAGGGAAAATTGACTAATTTTCTCAAACTCACTTTTGTCTTCCGTACAAAACCCCCTCCTCCACGCCTTTTCTGTATGATTTCTTCACCTTAAACTGGCAATCCGGAAAATAAATGTTAGGATTTATACAAATTGGTGAGTCTTTTCCCCTCTTTATTCAATATTGGGTTTTTTTTTCGTCCCATCATCTGCACACTGTTTTTTCTATCTTATCATTATGTGGCCTTAGGTACCTTCCATCACTCTCTCTCTCAAACATTACAATGAGGAAGAATACGCACTCATTCTTTTAGACTAAAAACCCATAAATCCTAACTTTCAAGGACGATCTGGTAAGCATTTTCTCTAATACTCACTCTCATATTTTCTGTGCTTTCCTTGGTTTTTTGCGTTTGTTCAAGTTTTTGATGGGTTTTGGGTTTATTGTAGTCAATTTTGGGTTTTGTGAAGTCGGAAAATCGACGACTAAAAGTATTTAGGTTATATTGCTTACAACCTTTATATTTGGGATTGTGCATTATAGTTAGACTTCTTATTTTATCATCATTGCTGGCAGATTAACCATGAAAATCTAAAGCATCAAGTGCAAGCAAATGGGTGGTTAGCATGGCTTTGATTTCACACGTAGACATTAGGTTTACATATGTACATGTTGTTCATATTTTGCTTTGCTTCATATATTAGGAGTTCATCCCTAGCTAACCTATAACTTTGACTGAAAACTTATGAATATGAAAATCTTGATTTAAGGACATTAAATGTTATCAACATGTATTTAGAAATGAAATTACATGTCATACTTTCATATTTTTTTTTAATAGTTTCTATTTTCCCATTTTATCTTCGTTGTTGTTTTAAAGGAAACATAGTAAAAATTGTATGAGAGAATTACTCACATATATGCAAATTGGATGGAATATATGCAGCTAAATTCTACAACAAACGTGGCATTATGACAATATGGCATGCATAACGATAACACTATTATCATAGTAAACGAAAATGAAATCCACCATTTTTTATCCCTCATTGATTAAGGAACTCTAATTACACTGCTTAACTTAATTTTTTGTAATCAGTAATTACCAAAGTGATAATAATGACCTAGCATAGTTTAGTTCGTGAAACCGAATTCTATCAGTCAAACATAAAAAATGACACCACAATAATTAGCAAGGAAAAAAAAAGTGGAATGGTTAGTGTGCAATTCATAAATTTCATTTTTTCTGTATAATGGGCAGGTATAAAAAGACTAAGTTAGATGATTTAAAATAATAAGAAATTGTTGTGATGGAGATACACCCACAATCTAAAACAACACATTTTTAAGGCGCGTAGCGCTCGTGATGAAAAGTGATCAGCATTCCACTAATCTAACAAGAAATCCAAAAATTTTAACCTGAAGATCACTTCTGGACATCAACGATTCAATAATTTATTTTTCTACTTTGAGCCGTTGACATCCTTTCGTAGTCCCGAAGCTCTCACACTTAAGTTTCCAAAGAAACTCAAATCCACTACATTTAAAATTATCATATTGTATTATGTGTTCTTGCAAGAAGCTCTCTTTTATGAACTAATCAATCATAAGCTAAATTGAATCTGTATTTTCAAATTTAGTGCCTTTGAAACCCGAAGTTTTCATTTAAAACTTACCCATGAAACCTGAAGCTTTCATGTCTAAATTAAACCTATACATGTCTATAGAGCCCGAATGTTCTAAACAATATGTCTATGGTTTACTGTATGACTAACCATGTTTTCATTGTACCCTTTGTTTTAGTGATATGTCGAACTTGAACAAGCTCGATTTCATCGCTTTGGAAGTATCTGGAAGAAATTGCCAGCTTCTTTAGCTGGGAAGAGGGCATCATTGAGCTTCTTCAGCTGCAGCACGCTCTTATCTCTCAACCCATCCAGCCCCATTTCTCCACCAAGAGTTTTGCTTGCAGGGACGACAAGCAAAGAGAGAGAAGAGGGAGGGGGTTGGGATTGTAATTTTGTACGAACATAGCATCTTTGGTTTATGCGGGGGGGTGGTCGGGACGATTCGGGTCAAGTCATGAAAGTAATAGTTTTGATGGTTTGGCCCAAGCTTGTAAAAGTCTGAGATTAGGCCCAGTAATAAAAAATGTGGTTAATTAGAGTGAACTATTAAAACTTAATTAAGTTCTAGTGGTATGCAACAATTTTTCAGCAATAGTCCAAACCAATTAGTAGTTAAGAAATGGTGAATCGATGAAATACTATTTTTTTAACTTATCAATCTAATGGATAAAAAGTTGGAATATCAATAGTTTGGACTAGGGGTGGTTTGGTATGGGATCCCATACCGAAACCCTTGTCCCAATTTCCAAACCAAAATTTTTGGGAATCTCAATTTCAATACTGATCCCAAACCAAATTTTCGGGAATCCCAATTTTCGGGAATCTCGAAATAGTTTCGGGATTTCAGGACAAATCGGGAATCCCGAAATGATTTTGGGCTTTTGAGCTTTTAAACTAAAATTTGACATATTATGCTTTTGGGCTAAAATTTGACATATTATGTACCTTTAATGTAGTATAAATTTCAACTATGTACCTTTAATAGCCTCAAAAAATCACAAAAGTTTTTGGTCCATCCCCCATGCACACTACCTAATCTATAGTGCATGGGCAATTACTTAATAACCATAGATATAAGACATTCCTCATATCTGCAGGCAATTGGTTCATCATCTAGCTGCCCATGCATTCATCTCAATGATTTCACATTCATAATTCATTCTCAAGGCAAGATTCAAATTGGTTGAAACTAAAATACAGGTAAAGAGAAAATAAAGCATTATTATTACACTGGAAATATTTTAATTTTAACGCAAGCATACAACTATTGTTTTGGCATTGTGTTGACCCTAAAAACTACCAAGCCTACGTGGCGTGCAGGCCGAATAATCTATGAGCTAACTACGACCTTCGGTTAAATGCGGGGCGTGCCAACTCGACGGCCGAACTCGGCCGGTGAGTAAAATGTTGATGTTGCGTTAGGTGCGCGGCTGACTTCTGAATCTTGCGACTACGGTCGAGGAAGGAACGCGCCTCGGCCTTTAGGTTCTAGAGCCTGAAGACAAGGCTACTAGTCTTGCGAAGTTCACGAATCGTCGGCGTCGGATTCTGTCACAGTGATTATATTTGTAAAGGTATAAGCACGTCGAATCGACACCAAAGTATAGGGGCACAGATACTCAAAACAGATATATGTCTTGATGGTGAAAAAGGTTTGGCCGTCGGAATGCCGAACTCTGAAGCTAACCTGTGAGTATCCAATCATAAAACAACTCGGCGTTCGATGAGCTGAGCTTGGTAATTCGTAACACCTCACTTCGCCGAGAAGGCTGGTGAGATGACTTTGTCGATGAGAACCCGGAAGTCCTTCTAGATCGAGACTTGGATAGATAACCAATCGGCCCCGACGCAGTGCTGTTTATCCAAACTGAAGGTGCTCCGCGATCGACTGGTTCTACGGCGATAGTGCTGTTTATCCAAACTGAAGATACCACCGGTTGCCTTCACAGTGCTGTTTATCCAAACTGAAGATATGTTGGCGGAAAAGAAAATAAAAATCTCAAAGGTTGAGAGGGTTTGCGCATGGCAGTTTTGTGTGTTGAGTTGGAGAGAGCTGAATGTTATGCTTTCCCCTCTATTTATAGTAATGCGAATACTCCAATCCGTCCTTGGATAGAAATCCTCTTCTCGGTCTAACTCTTCTTCGGCCGATACTAATCCAACTAGGATTCTGCACCTGCCTTTAATCGTGGGTTCGATCCTCTTTTACTTCGGCTTCCTCAGGATTCCTTCTCCTAATAGGTCTCGGCCTTTATCACATTCTTATACTTATCTGTTCTTCCTTCCTTTTCCGATAGGGATTCTTCCCAATCCATGGTCCATAGCCCATAGTCGAGCTTCAGCGCAGGTCCTGGGCCGAGGATGGTCCGAGCTCGGCCCAATGTCATTTTGGGCCCAAACACTGCCCCCTCGCTTCTGAGGTTGTTGACCCATAGCCCATGGTCGAGCCTCGGCCTTGAAGAAGCGAAAATGACATTACTCTTCTCGCAACGTCCAATGAGCTGTCTCAGAGAAAAATACCACGCCCATTTACGAGCAATGATGTTTCCCTCGAATCCTTCCCCTCGCCACGCGTCAGTCCTCGATCATCCCAACAGTTCGCAATCATCTATCTGGACGCACGCAACCATTGAAGCGTCCTGTTGCATTAATTATCGCCGTCACACGCAATCGTGTGTCCTCAAACCACGGGATACGCCGTTAGTCAGCGAGATTTTCGGTCCTTTCACCTGGATTTTCTGAAACAAATCATGGCGCGCAGTCACATTGATTGGTCCATTTCAAATTTCAAAGCCCAAACCGAAGTGCCTATAAAAACCCCTTTCTTCTTTATTTTGATTTTACGCTTTCCATTCTTGAAAATTCCTTTGCTCTTTCTCTCTCTCGAAACTCTAGAAAACCCAGAATTCTCCTGAACCCAGACACTCATCTTCAACCTTCCTTCTCATCAACAATGGCCTCCTTCATTTCCAAGCTCTCCGAAGAGTGCAACAAATGTAAGGACAACATGGACCACTGCGCCGTCAAGGCCCTGCGTTTTGAGAGTGATTCCAGTGCGTCCCATCAAATTCTTGGACCCCTGTTCAAGAAACCAGTACCTACGCCTGTCACAAATCTTCTGAAGGATCATTGTCTGACACCCCTGCGCCAAGGGTTCGAGTGGTCGAAGTGGGAAGTGTCGAAGCCACAAGGAGCCTGGCCTTCGACTACTGCAACCTGGGCAGCCTGGGTCAACCGAATGGAAAAGTTCTTCGGTCAAGAGTCGAAAGCCCTTGGGATTTACGATGCCATCAGACTCTCGACGGTGGAGATAGTCATGGACCGAGAGCTTCTCATGGCGGCCTTGAGCTTCTGGCGTTCGGCTACCAACACCATGGTTCTCCCTCTTGGGCCTATTGGCCCCACCATCCTCGACATTTTTGCTATCCTCGGGATGTCTCCCTCTGGTCTCTCAATCGACGCCACCCTCTTTGGATGTTCGTCGAATGTTGACCTTAAGGCGCTGTTCGAGGCTCGGGCTGTCGAAACACTGAGCCGAGACGGTCAAGTCGAAACACTGAGCCGAGATGGTCAAGCTGAGATAGAAAACGGCCTGCTCGCGACCTGAGTCATTGTCTTGAGCGAGGAGACAGCCAATGGATTCCTCGGCCGCGGATATGTAAAGTTTTAGAGGTTTATAGCGCCGAGGGGGAACGAGAATAGGTGGTTTTGTAAGAGAGACTTTGATTTGCGTGAAAGCTGCTTGGTGTTCTTCATGCCACTCGAACTTGTCTGAATCCTTGAGTTTCAGAAGTGTGGAGAATGCCTTCATTTTGCCTGCCGAATTTGCTATGAAACGGCGGAGAAAATTTATTTGGCCGAGCAACGACTGGAGTTGCTTTTTGGTGGTTGGTGGTGGAGCGCTCAGAATTGCTCGAGCCTTGTTCGCATCTATCTCAATGCCCCGATGATGGACAAGAAAGCCCAAAAAGTTACCTACCGACACACCGAAGGCGCATTTAGCAGGGTTCATCTTGAGATGATGTCGGCGCATACGAAGGAAAGCCTGCCGAAGATCATCAAGATGCGTTCGGCGACTCTTGGATTTTACTACCACATCATCGATATATACTTCAACGGTCGTGCCAATCAGATCGTGAAAGATGGCGTTCATGGCGCGTTGATATGTGGCACCAGCGTTTTTAAGGCCGAACGGCATGACTACCCATTCATAAGTGCCAAGTTCCCCCGGGCAACGAAAGGCAGTTTTATGGACATCGGTTTCGGCAATGAAGATCTGGTTATAACCGGCATGTCCATCCATGAAGGATAACATGGCATGATTGGCCGCAGCGTCAATGAGTAAGTCTGAGATTGGCATTGTATACTCATCCTTGGGTGTTGCCAGATTCAGATTGCGAAAATCGATGCATATGCGGAGAGCGCCGTTTTTCTTGAGTACGGGGACGATATTTGCGAGCCATTCGACGTATCGAGCTGTCTGAATGAACCCGGCGTTTAAAAGACGAACGAGTTCATCTTTGATGCCAAGTTGGACCTCGGTCGAGAATCGTCGGGGTGGTTGCCGAAAAGGTTTGCAACTAGGTTTGATGCGTAATTCGTGCTCGACGAGTGTGCGATCAAGGCCAGGCATCTCATGATAGCTCCAAGCGAAACAATCTTTAAATTCATGAAATAGCTTGCAAAGCTCCACTTTCATAGATTGGGGAAGCAGAGCACTAATAAATAATGGCCGAGGATCTTCGGCCGTTCCAACATTCACCTCCTCCAATGGATCCTTAACCTGAGGCTGAGTGTTTTCAAGGTCGGCCGGAGCGGCCGAAATATTGTCAAAATAGAGCATGGGACCGCTATCGTCTTCGGCCAGGAACTCCACAAGATTAATACCCGAATGAGACTGTTTGGATATGATATGCCAATGAGCCAGCAGTCGTTCCATAATCAATGAAATCGCGGCTCGGCGTCGGGTTTGACTGGTGTCAGACATCAGGGTCGGTGATAAAGTTAGCCAGTCCGAGTCTCGCCGAATCCTGATAGACAGTTTCGGCGCCAACCTCGACGGCTTTCTGAACTGAAATGCGAGTCGGTCGTCCCTCTTCATTGAGTCCCTGTAGGGTAATGTAACCAACGTGGTCGTCGTAGTACCGTGCATGGACCATGTTGGCCTCAAAGGGCTGATGGTCAGCCGGATGTACGACGATTGATTTACCATCCCAAAAGAAGAGGACTTGATATAACGAAGAAGGAATACAACTTGTTTGGTGAATCTAATCTCGATCGAGCAATGCATTGTACTCGGTCTTCGAATCAACTATGAAGAAAGCTGTCATGTGGTTGCGACCAGCGATGCTTACTTCTAACGGTAGTACTCATTTGGTTTGAGACTTATCCCCGACGAAGCTGTTCATGGTAATGCCTAATGGGATAAGTTCGTCGTTGGAACGGTGTAAGGCCTTCATGATGGATACAGGCATTATATTGACAGTGGCTCCACAGTCGACGAAGATTTTTGAGACTGGGTATCCTTCGATGTGAGCTGTGATGTATAGATGTTTGAGGTGACGAAGGTTGGCGGCCGAAGAATGAGGAAACAATTCGGCCAAAGCTGCCTTGAGATTATCATCCTTAGTTGTTGGCTCGAGGTCGGTGAGAGAAACAAAGTCAACTTGGGTAGCTTCTTCGGCTACCACATCGCCGTCTAGGATGCTTGGCTGGGACGTGTTTGACTGAAAATCGGCAGACAAGACATGGACCATGCTGATTTCCATGTTGTCGAGGATTGAAGGCCCCATCGAATTGGGATCTTCCTCATTCGTCCGTTCTTCTTCCTCTGGAGTCTCGTCCTCCGGAATTTCTTCCTCATCCCCTGGGTTCTCCTCCTTGTCCCTAAGGTTCTCCTCCTCATCCCCAAGGTTCTCCTCCTGGCTTGCTTCCTTGTCCTTTGGGTTCCTTGATACTGGTGTCGGGTCTGGGACTTGCGCCGTGACCTGGGTTTGTTCTTGGTATGCTATTCGGGCATTTCTGATGTCCAGGTAGACGTCCAAACGTTCGACACGACGTATTTCATCGGCCGTAAGGCCGAAGAGGGAAACGGCCGAAAATACCTCAAAATGGTATCGCAAGTACTGGAGATCTTCTAGGGAAAAAGGAAGTTCATCCGGGTTGATGTCCGTGTATGGATCGACACTGAAGCCGAGAACTCAGGCCTTGCGTATGTGTTGGAACCTAGCTTTCAACCCGAGATCGGAATTCTTTTGGATGATTCGTTCGGCTTCTAGGCAGGTTAGAACAAGGTCGATCGTGTCTTGACATGCTTTTGGCAAACCATATAAATCATTGGCCGAATGAGTTTTGTGGAACTCTCGCATGTACTGTAAGGCTTCTTCGAGGAATGGTGGATGTAGATTTCGCCGGACTTTGATCAACGGTTCTTCTACAGGCAATGGAAGAAGTTTATCTTCGACCTCCTTCTTAAAATGTTCAAGTCGTGCCTTCATTTAACCAGGTCGAATAAGAAGTTTGATTCGCTTCTCGGCCTCCTCAAATGTGGTTTCCAGGGCATAATCAACCGACTGTTTACCTTGTACCAACTCTCTCATAATTGCTGGGGTTTGCCAGTTGTCGTTATCACCAACTTTCTCTTTCGACTGCCATTTGTGGCCCGAAGTAGCCGAAGTCTCTTGTACCGCTTGCCGGCGGGCCAGGCAATCGATTCTTTGGCGTCGGTGCTTCTGTGATTTGGATAACGCGGTGTACACACCCTTAGGCGAGTGATAAGTATACCATCGTTGGTCTTGAGGTTCAGGAGGTTTGAAAGTTCTTCGACTTGCGGAAGAACTCGAGCTGCTAGAATTGCGGGAATAATACTCTTCTTGTAGAATGGAGTATCAAAGTCGAGTCGTCTTCTGGCCGAAGATGACTTAACCTTCTGTGGGCCGAGCCTGTTGAAAACGGTATTGCGCAGATTTGAGCCGGGCATTTTCTGAAGTGTCGTCGGGACTGAGCGCACACGGGCACTGCTGTTTGTTATGGCCGTGCTCTTGGTTTAACTGGAACATTTGCTTTGCACTGTGTGCACAAGGTTGCAGATTCAATGGCTTCTTCGATACCAGAGCTCGACATGGATTCGACTATGGCTGGTCCAACCGAATCTCGAGGTGGGGAATTTGAGAACAAATCGATCTTGAGTCGTGGTTGAAAACCTTTGGTTAGGACATGCCGAGCCGGGACAATCTTGACCTTTGAACTTGACATGGGTTCGACGATGGCTGGTCTGATCGAATCTCGAGGTGGGGAATTTGAGAACAAATCGATCTGAAGCCGCGGTTGGGTCCTCTTTCTTGGGATATGTCGTGCCGAGATGACCTCAATCTTTCCTTTTCCTTTGTCTCGAGGTAAATGAGCATCGACCATACCCATCGTTGTTGTAGGAAAAGGGTCGGCATCAACTCCCATTCTCTTCTCTGGAAACTTAAGTTTTCCATCGTCAATTCATCTTTGAATAGTATCCCGAAACACGACACAATTGTTTGTCGTGTGTTTGCTCGAATTGTGATATTTGCAATATACCCGCCCCTTCAGCTCTTCGGCCTTGGGAATGTTGTGTCCCGGCCGAAGTTTTATAATCTTGGCGAGTAACAATTGATCGAAGATGGCGTCGGCCTTAGTAATATCAAACGTATATGCCTTCGTCATTTTTACAGCATTTTCTTCAGACGTTGGCCGAATTTTGACACCCTTAGGATTGATGTGAGTCAATGCTTTGCATATATATGGTTTGTCAATCACTATTTCGGCCGCATCTATGCTGGCGTATTCTTCGAATTCCGCCGATGCATAGCTAACCGTGGGGTTTTTATAGATGGTTCCTCGGGATGGTGACTTCGAAATTTTCTCTTCACGGAGCAGATAATCATATTGCTCGACATGCTGAGCTAATTCGTACATGTCGCGGAAGTTTGCCCCCAGGAATTTCTTCTTATATTCCACGTCTAAACCGTTCAACGCAAGTCGAACAAACTCGACTTCTGGTAGGGGTACTCGGCACCAGTTCCTGGCCGATTTAAATCTTGTAAGATAATCCATCGGTGATTCGTCAGAGTCTTGTGCCATTCTAGCTAACGAAGAGACTGACATTTCCATCCCCGGTCGATAGAACTGCTCGTGAAACTTCTCGACCAGTTCTTCCCAACTTTGAATGGAATTAGGTGGGAGGTTAATGTACCACGCGAATGCCGAACCTGTGAGTGAGAAGTTAAACAGTCGTAACTTATAGAGGTCATTACTAACGTCTCCACACTGTGCAGTGAAACGGGCGACATGCTCTAAGGAGGACAGAGACGATTCTCCAGCAAAAAGGCTGAAATCTGGGATTTTAAAGCCTTTAGGATACTCGAACTTCTCCACGTAAGCTGGATATGGGTAGATAAATTTTGGGAACTTCGGTCCTTTCTTCAGAGCCGAATCAATCATTCTCTTAACTTCGGCCACGTCTACAGATGTTTCCATTCTTGAATCAAGATCATCTATCCGACTGGTTGATCCGCCCCTCTTGTCTAGCTCGAAATTTTGAGCCGAGCAGGTCCTACCTCGGCCGGTGATACTGATGCGAAATTACCTTTTGGCATAGGCTGTTTGAAACGATTAGAATAGTCAATATGCTGGGTATTGTTAACCACGGCTTCGAGCAATCTCGTGTGCATGGCGTTTTGACTATGTATTTCTTCGAGTATCCCTCTTATTCCTTGACTGAACGTGTGTTCGAATTGCCGAGACTGTTCTTCGAGCCTTCGTCGAAAGAATGATCTGGTTGGTGGGTCGGACCCCTCACCACCGTCTTCATCACAATCCTCCACTATGCCTTCAATCACGGTTTCCTTTGTTATCTTTGCGAGGGTCCCTGTGTCCCGAGGCAACTCGCCAATACTCGTTTCTCTTTCTTGTCGCGTCCCTTGCGATGCTTCAAATGTTACGGCAGCAGTGGTTTGTGTCCGTAATGGACCTTCGATCCCGGGGTTCTGACTCGAGTGAGTAGCGGTCGACTTTCCCATAGTTGATTTCTTTGTTACTGACTGTGTTTCAATGGTCATGAACTTCGAAGGTTTAGCATTTGGTCCCACTGGGCGTGCCAAAATGTTGACCCTAAAAATTACCAAGCCTACGTGGCGCGCAGGCCGAATAATCTATGAGCTAACTACGTCCATCGGTTAAATGCGGGGGGTGCCAACTCGACGGCCGAACTCGATCGGTGAGTAAAATGTTGATGTTGCGTTAGGTGCACG
Source organism: Cotoneaster glaucophyllus (assembly GCA_036320875.1). Classification (NCBI taxonomy): domain Eukaryota; kingdom Viridiplantae; phylum Streptophyta; class Magnoliopsida; order Rosales; family Rosaceae; genus Cotoneaster; species Cotoneaster glaucophyllus. Next base: position 14,310,844 of record CM070072.1, read on the forward strand.
GCTGACTTCTGAATCTTGCGACTACGGCCGAGGAAGGAACGCGCCTCGGCCTTTAGGTTCTAGAGCCTGAAGACAAGGCTACTAGTCTTGCGAAGTTCAAGAATCGTCGGCGTCGGATTCGGTCACAGTGATTATATTTGTAAAGGTATAAGCACGTCGAATCGACACCAAAGTATAGGGGCACAGATACTCAAAACAGATATATTTCTTGATGGTGAAAGTGGTTCGGCCGTCGGAATGCCGAACTCTGAAGCTAACCTGTGAGTATCCAATCATAAAACAACTCGGCGTTCAATGTGCCGACCTTGGTAATTCGTAACACCTCACTTTGCCGAGAAGGCTGGTGAGATGACCTCTGTCGATGAGAACCCGGAAGTCCTTCTCGACCGAGACTTGGATAGATAACCAATCGGCCCCGACGCAGTGCTGTTTATCCAAACTGAAGGTGCTCCGCGATCGACTGGTTCTACGGTGATAGTGCTGTTTATCCAAACTGAAGATACCACTGGTTGCCTTCACAGTGCTGTTTATCCAAACTGAAGATGTGTTGGCGGAAAAGAAAATAAAAATCTCAAAGGATGAGAGGGTTTGCGCAGGGCAGTTTTGTGTGTTGAGTTGGAGAGAGCTGAATGTTATGCTCTCCCCTCTATTTATAGTAATGCGAATATTCCAATCCGTCCTTGGATAGAAATCCTCTTCTCGGTCTAACTCTTCTTCGGCCGATACTAATCCAACTAGGATTCTGCACCTGCCTTTAATTGTGGATTCGATCCGCTTTTACTTCGGCTTCCTCAGGATTCCTTTTCCTAATAGGTCTCGACCTTTATCACATTCTTATACTTATCTATTCTTCCTTCCTTTTCCGATAGGGATTCTTCCTAATCCGTGGCTCATAGCCCATAGTCGAGCCTCTGCGCAGGTCCTGGGCCGAGAATGGTCCGAGCTCGGCCCAATGTCATTTTGGGCCCAAACACATTGTTATAAATTTTTTATTTACTGGTGCTTTTAAAAGTTAAAAACATAGGAAATAGTTCCACAACCAATATCCACAGCCAAAGCACACAAGGACACATCAACATTGTACACACACAACACAACACAACACATGAATTTAGCCTCCTGTATATAGTGAAAAAATATAATTTGGAGTGGTACGTGTGCATATGGCTTTATATGTCTTTCTCCCCCCCCCCCCCCTCTCTCTCTCTCCCTCATCAGTAAATAAAAACAAAATTAAAAAATAATATATATATATATATATATTTTTTTCGGTTCGGTATGGGAATACTGAAAAAATGAAATGCAAAACCGAATCCCGTACCGAAAGTTTCGGTTTGGTTTGGGATTACATCCCGAAAATTTTGGGAATTTTGGTTTGGGATCGGGATTTTTTCGGTTTGGTTTGGGATTTTTGGGATTTTTTTCCAGCCCTAGTTTGGACTACTGACAACAAATCCGATATTTAGTTATGATTTTTCTAAAAATTATTAAAAGGGTGTTTGTTGGATGAGATAGTTTTGTCTTCGACCAATTGCAAGGAGTAGAGCATTGTTTGGTATACAAGTCCACCATTTGAACGACACCCAAAATGTGTTACGCTGCTTTAATGAAGATAAAGCGAAGCTTTTGAGTACTCACAGGGTTGTTTGAGCTCTAAATGCAAAATGAGACTGATTTTGTTCTAAAGACGAGGATAAAGAGATACTGGAACCTAAAGTTCTAAAGACGAGGATAAAGAGACATTGGAACCTAAAGTTCCATACTTCAGTGCAATCAACACTTTATTGTACTTGGCTCAATGCACTTAACCAACACAAGGTGTGTTCTCAAACTGTTTATGTTTGTACCGTTGAAGATGTTGCAATATCTTGAGATCAATCAAACAAGAGTTGATTGCTACGTCTTCAAATAACATTGGTATTCTAGCCCTACATGAAGCATTGCACAAATTTGTTTGGTTGAGGGACGTGATTGATCACATAAGAAAATCATGTGGCTTTTCTATTATCGTTGACATTCCAACAATGATTCATGAAGACAACGATGCATGTATCGACAAATTAAAGAAATGATACATCAAAGATGACAATGGCAAACTTATTGCCCTAAAGTTTTTCTTCATTCATCAGCAATAACAAGTTTAGAAGATTGAAATCAAGCATATCCGGTCCCAATAATGTTTTCTACCTATTCACAAAGTCACTGTCGAAATCAACCTTTTAGAAGCTTGCTCATGAAATTGGATTCCATAAACTTTTAGATTTGCATCACCAGTATTGTCTTGGGGAGTTTTGTCGAACTAAGGGGGAGTATCCTAATGAATACTCACATGATCTTAATATATTATATCCCTACGATTAGGAGCACTTTCCTAACTGGATTTTTGGTAATTTGACGAGGTTTTGACAATACACCTGCTCTGGGTTGGTCATACCCTTTTGTATGTTAATGATCATCTTGGAGATGTGAAACAATATCAAGATCCTGCATTAACTTAGTTTTCTCCTTAAATTATGGGTTTGTCCCACTGTGAAACAATATCGAGATCCTGCATTAACCGTCATCTTCTAATCATGAAGACTTGATGCGGCTACTTTTTAAGTTGTACACATTCAAGCGAGAATGATGTAGATAGTATTATTAATTAGTAGGCTGGCCCAGGCTCAGTGCGGGTTGGGTGACTGTCTAGGGCCCGAAACAAATCAGAGGCACCAAAATTATTTCATGTGTTATATTCATATCTAAGTTCACAAGAATATAAATTATAAAATTTGGTTAAATAATCAAGAAGTTTAACTAATGCAATACTCAATTTAAAATATTTCTGGAAATCGTAAAGTTTATATATATACACATACACACACACACACACTATAAAAAGGGAAAAAGACCCACTCACCTGAGGTCCGCGCTACAACTCCCTAGTACGAATATCGAGACGTCACGAACGAACGTCGCCTAGAACAAATATTTTGTCTTGTCTCAGAATTCTTATCGATAAAACAAGTAACTTACATCAAACACATGCCCAAGGACGTTCTAAAATGATTTGAGACCCATTGACCAAAAGTCAACCGTTGGTCAAAGATCGACGGTATAGTCCACAACCCTACGTAATTCGATCCGGAAGATCCGCATCTCAGATTTCCAATCCATAATTCAAGATCCATATTATGCTTCTAAAACATCATACTAAAGTTTCATTACGATCCAACAGTTGGATCTCCGCCAATTCAAATTCAAGTGGCGGTCAAAGTTTTATTTTATGAACTTACAAATCTAATTCAGTAAGATTCGTAGGTCGGATTCCTGATCTGTAAGTTCCTATGATCCTCATAAATTACATACTATTAACGTATTAAAGTTTGGTGACGATCCAACGGCCGGATCGTCGATTACTATAATAATCAAGTGACGGACCGTAATAGAACTAGGTTCAAACGACTGAAATTCGTCAATCAGAGTTCACATATGGAATTGGAGAGTCAAATTTAGCCTAGGAAAGTCAGGGAATGTCTCAGCCCACGCGCCGCTGCAGGTGGCGGTTGGCCGCCTCGACTCGTCGAAAAATTCAACTATTTCCAAAAATTCTCAAATTTCACAGAAATGAAGATCTCAATGGGACGAGCAAGTTTCATACATATGACTAAGGCCAATTTGGCTGGGAAAACCTCCAATTCGTCTGAAATTTACTAGAAACCCTAAAAATGGTGGCCATTCGATTCGGCTTCTCCAGTGCTCCGCCGCCTCCAAGGTTGTTTGGGGTTTGTTCCTGGGCTCAAGGAACACCTGAGGATGGTGATGGTTGACGGAAAACCTTTCAGAATTGGACGGATCGCCGCCATGCACCCTTTGAACCCTCGGTTCGAATTCCCCAAATTAGAGCCAAATTGGCTCAGGTTTTTGAATAAGAATGGTAGAGGGAAGGATGCTAGGATGATTCCAAGTGATGAGGAATCTTAATTTGCCGGAGAACCACCAGAAAATGCTTCGAAACCAATGGCGCCACCGGTCGGGTCTTTGGTGTACGGGTCAAGGGGATGAAGGTCTGGGTTTGGTGCCACTCATCTCGCTCATTTCCCTCCCTGATCTCCCCCTCGGCTGGTCACTGGATCTCGCTCATTCTTCCTTATTGGGTTTGGTGCCACTCATCTCGCTCATTCTTCCTTATTGGGCAGCAGCCCTTTCCCTTTCTCTCCTCCGATTGGGCAGCAGCCCTCATTTTCCTCCGTTCAATTCTCCTTCTTTCCCTCAATTTTCTATCAACTAATCAACTAATATTAAAATAGTAATAATATAATTATGAGAAATGTATAAAATCATAAATAGTAGTCCTTACCAACGTACTTTTTGGATTTGTAGTTCCGTAAAATTTTAATTGTAGCTCCGATTTCAATTCTGTTTGTGCCTACGCATTTGTATCGTTAAGTACTTCAAGAATACGCTAAAAGAATATTTTGTACGTCTCACTATACGTTGTCAACGAGAATCAATAACCTCACCTCTAGGGTATTTTCGTAAATTCACATTTTTAAAATTTATAAAATCGTAGAACTAGAGATAGGTAATAGTCTAGTTGAATTTTCTTACACTTGAATTTTCTTTTTCATGTTGTCCCCTCGCACCCCTTTTAAAATTTAGTTTACAATAGTAATAGTCTAATTGGTGTAGTAAACTGAGGGTTTATGAATTTGGAGCGTTGTTACACGTTCTATAGCAAAATTATATTAATTAGTATTATGATTTAGTGGTATTCATCTTCACTTGTAAGTGAGAGGTCATAGGTTCGATTCTCTCCAGAGACAAATTGGAACCAAATTATTGCTAGCTCACTGTGAGGCTAAACCAATTGCCTTTTCCTTAGTGTAGATGGCTCGGTTCTTGTTGTTTTGCTTATCTTTTTTTTTTATTTTTTTATTATTGTTTCCTATCTTCTTTTAATAATCTTTTCCATCACTAAAAAAAATAAAAAATGTAGACGAAAGGGGTATCCTAATGAATATTCACATGACCTTAATATACTTTTTTCCCAAGATCGAGAGCACTTTCCCAACTGGATTATTGCTAACCTGACGAGGAACCCACTATGGGTTGGTCATACCCTTGTGTATTGTAGTAATCATCTTGGAGATGTGAAACATCGAGATGCTGGATTAACTTACTTTTCTTCCTAGACTATGAGTTTGTCTCACCGGGTTCACCATATTTTATTTTGTGAGACTTTCTTTTGATATGCGCTCCTACTATAAGACTCTTGTTAGCAACTATTTGTTCCTAAGGAAAACTGATGACAACAACCGCTATCTTCTAATCATGAAGACTTGACGCGACTAATTCTTAAGTTGTACATTTAAAGTAATTAGAAATATGATTGTGTAAACTTAAAGTAAAATCTCAATAGAATTTGAAATCAAATCCTCATAGGCATTCTATTAATTATTAAAAAAGAAAGTTCAGCATGATTAATAAAAATAAAGGTACAAGGCTATGAGGTGGAGACACAATTTCTCATACACTTTAGTTCTTCTTTCTCTTTGTTGTTCCCTGTCGCCCATTTTCAAAATTTAGTTTACAACAGTAATAGTTGAATTGGTTTAGTAAATATACGGTTTATGAATTTGGAGTGCTGTTACATGTTCTATTTCAACAAAAAAAAAATTGATTATTTAAAATAGAAAATTATGTTATTAAAAGAAAATTCACAAAAGTATCAAAAAACAGTCTTTGTCCTAAAATGACTAAAATACCCATACAAATGAGTGGCACGTCTTTTTTGTTACTATATGGATGAAAATGTAACATTTTCATTAAAGGAGACTAAAATGGGACATAGATCAAAAGTGAACTTGAATTAATTTCATGGACTAAAAGTGAGATTTGAACTTTTCACTTGATGGCCTTTTTTATTTTTATGTTTTGCATTGACTTGTATTGATCTCCATAAGTTTTAGCACATATGAACTTTATTTTAACAGATTAGTTTTGCTTTGGGATGACAAACATTTTGATCTCTGTATTCGAACTTTATACGACACTATATAGTTCTTGCCTCTCGCTTTTAATTAGTGTTGCTACTCAGTCCCCTCCTTCAACGAAAATGTGATGTGAAACTAATGATATATGTTGCTTCTTAGTTAAAGGAGATTATAAGTTCGACATACACAACAAAAATAATTTTATGAGTTCAATTTCTAAATGTAATCGGCCCGTTGGGGGACCCTTGTGATGGCGTAGTTTTGCAGTAGCTCTGTGAGCGCATTTGTGTTTCAAAATACTGAAAATATGACTTTAGCCCCTAAAACTGAATTTTTTTCATATAAAACCCGACATAAGTTTTTTACTTGAATAAAACCCATTTATTACATTCCACATCAACAAATTCATTAATTATGTTTGACTTAACACATTTAAATTTTTTTGGATGCCTAAAATACCCCTATTTGAATGTTTGATGTACATAATTAATGCCATGCGAATTATAAGAGAGAATTAATGATTTTACAAAAAAAAAAAACATTAATGTTATAAATTCATTGCTTAATGTATAAGAACAATAAAAAATGTCTAATATATTACATGCTTAATTAAGTCACTAAAATTATATTTTACATATTAATGTAGGTAAATTATTTCATACATATATATTAAAAATGCCTAATATATGTACAAATTCATGCAAAATAATTTACCCAATATATATGTAATATACATGAAAAATAATTTACCTACATAATAAACAAACCCAATATATGCAAAATAATTTACCTAGATAATATTATTAATTTACCTACAAAATATATTATTTGCTAATCATAAATTTACATATAGGTAAATTACTTACATATAATAATTGTTTAACATATATGTTAGTACCGCATATATATATATATATGAACATATAGTAGTACTATATACATATAGGTAAATTATATTTATATATATATTTATATATATATATATTATTTGCTAATCATAAATTTACATAGGTAAATTAAGGTAAATTACTTACATATAATAATTGTTTAACATATATGTTAGTACTGTGCATATATATATATATATATATATATATGAACGTATAGTAGTACTATATACATATAGGTAAATTATATATATATATATACATACATATATATTGAACTTTTAGTAGTAAGATATACTTTTGAACGTATTTATATGTGTGTGTGTGTGTGTGTGTGTGTGTGTGTGTTAGGGGTAATAGTATGTGCAATGATTATTTGTTCATTATAATTAAGATAAGTAATAATATTTATTGATTTGATTTGAATATTGTGGCACAAGTTATAAATATTTTGTAATAATAGGTTAATTACTTTTCTATTTGGCAGTCTTTTTCAAATTTGGGTTTTATTTAGATGTTTCGAATTAGGTGGGTTTTTATTTAGGAAATAAGAGTTGCAAGGGTCTATATCTAAAGAACCCTTGAAAATATTCCTATCATCAGGTCATCATCTAATACACTAGCCAAGGCCATAAGTTATTTTCAAACAATTACTGACCTTTTGTCCTACAACTCATACAAGTTATATATATGGTAAGTTTTGGTAGATTTATAGGTATAGTGATCGATCCTCATTTGTTGGGTATCATTAAATTGTGGTTTTATTGGTTTTGCAGTGTGAAAGAGATCGATGGTGAAAGGGGATGGTGCTATTAATTTATATCATGCAAGTTTGAATACAGTTGGTGAAGGGTATTATTTTACTTCGTGAGATCGATGTTGGGACGAGTTCATGTAACGACCCGTCCCTAATTCTACGATTTTATAAATTTTGAAGTACGAAATGACGAAAATGCCGCTAGAGGCAAAGATTTTGACTTCCGTTGACCATTGTTTAGTGACACGTATGACTCATTGTTTTAGCGTAATTGTGTAGTACTCATTGCTACGAATGCCTGGGCGTAAACAGAATCGAATTTGGAGTTACGAAGGAGATTTTACGGAATTACGAACACGAAGGGCAATTTGGTAATAATTTGTTTCGGAAAATTTCATTTCTTGTTTTGTAAGCCACATGGGGCCCACAGCCCCTGTGTCCCTTCTCTCTTTTTGACCTGCATACCCTAATATGTAATGACAATTTCGACCATATAAGGTTAAAAAAAAATAAAAACAAAATCCAAATACACCCTGAATCACTTTTACCCCTCTCACCCTCCATTGTAGAATAAAGCCCTAACCAATGAAAATAAAAAAACGTTGATTGAGAAAAATTATTTAAGATGAATGGTACACAAAATTTATGTTCTGGAAACTTCACGTGAGGTAAGACTTTATATGTCATTATTTTAGTGATTTCAACGACATCTCTCTACATATAACGTGAGATAAGTCTTTCGACAAATAGAATTTAGGTGAGGATCAGATTCGTTTAATGACCGCAGAAGCTTTCATTAGTCTGAATTTTGTGAAGGAAAAATTAGTATCCTGTCCCTAGTTACTAATATTCATTGACTGAAACTGTATTAGTTTTCAAATTTTGATATAAGTCCCTAGCATTAAAGTAATAATGAATTTACATATCAATTACATAATTTTTTAAAATAAAAATTAATAATTAATTTAGAATTTTAACACTCACACCTTTATTAAACTCCTAAGTAATTTTCAATTCAAAACATTTCCAAAATAAATAAAAAATTAGAATAAGTTTGTACGCATTAGTTTTTTTTTTTCAATTCTTAAATATTATATGTACCAATTTGTTATATGTAAATATTATATGTACCAATTTGAGAATGTATCCATGTCAAGTATAATCGAAGAAATTTACTAATGTTATTAAGCCTAATATCTATTTTTGTTTTTTGTTTTTTTGTTTTTTTTTTTTGTTTTTGTGATTTTGAAGAATGTACCCATGTTTACACACACACACACACAAAATAGTATAATTTATATTTTAATATTTTTCACACAAATTATGGTTTTTTATTGAAAATTTCATTAATATAAACTACTATAAATTTCAATTTTTAATTTAAAAAATATAGTAACATACATAGAAATAAATTATCACATTAAATTCAAGGACTTCAATTAAAAGTTGAAAACCAACAAGGTTTCAGTCAAAGAATGTTCATAGCTAGGGACTGCACCCAAAGTCTTTCTTTACGAGCACTTAAACTGCAAAAGAATTGCTAGGTATACAAATTAAGTATCTACGGCCTGCCTATAACAGGTTTCATAGTAGGCTTTTATTTTCCTTCCCAAATACATGTGACTCCCAAGAAACAATAATATTTTGTTGTGTGTTCAAGGTCTTAACATGAATTTAAAGTCGTATGTCATATCATTCAAAGTGCCTGCATCTGCACCATGGTCATGCAGAACGCTCTTCAACAGTGAGTCTTTTTTAGTCAAAACCCTTCACACAGGAGAGCACTATGGGAAATATAGACACCAAATTTGCTCCTTAACTTACTTATATCTCTTAATTGATCGTAAAACATTCTAGCACATTATTGCAAGTCAGTTGCTCATGAGTTCATGACTAGGATGATATAAGTTGGGATATGACTATCGCTGTTCATAGTAAATTTAAATAATAGAAGCAAAAAAACAGACTAACAGCCGGCCAGATTCAAATTTTTTGTTCATCCAAGAGAGGTTAAACTTGAGCCAACTTTTCATTTTACGAGAGGAATAACCAAATATAGAAGTTAAGGACAATGATTTGTGGACCAACAAAAGATAAAAATTGAAGGGCAAGTGGCAGGATGTATGAACGAGTGATTATGACTCCAGTGCACCATCCTGCAGCAACAACTAAAGGAGATCATTTTGCGGATACGCTTGTTATATATAGCAGTGTTGAAATTTGTATTTCTCGATTTAATTTTAGACCTGTTTGGCACATGAAAGGGTAGTAATTACTACCCGCCATTTACAATTCATCAGGCTCCACTTTGTTTGTGAGGCAAAACACATACGCGTTTGTAAGTATTTTTCAGACTTAATCACATTGTTTTCACACATTTTTTTTTTAATAATACACATATAAAATGACACACCCCGACCTAGATTCAAGGCGTGCTGGCCGTCACGTGAGGGTGACGTAGCCATGTGCGTAGTGCGAAAGTGACAAAAGCATAATAATGCGAGTAATTAAAAACCAAAGTAACTAATTTAGTCTAGGCGAACAATATAGTGCAAGTGACGAAGTTTAAGTGTGATAACACATAATCAGAGTATCGGTAGCCTAAGTGCAGTCCAGCAAGACAAATACTAATTATACAATACCAGAAGAATGGTCCTACATAAAATATAAGACTGTCAAAGCCGCCGTCACGTTCTCGTAAGCCACCAACAAGCACTCCTACCTAGAACTTGGAGGGGCGCAAAACAGAAAGTGTGAGTGGGCAAAAATAAAGCTTTCCAAAAAAAATTTCCTTTTCTCAAAAGTTCTAACCCCTCACTGTAAAACTTGTATAATTTCCCAGAAAATAGAATACATAAACACATATGTATACCAAAAATCACTTTCACCATCCAAAGTCTCAAAATGTATGCCATGAAAATCTTATATGAATAATCGAAGCAACCAGATGAAATAGAAGAAGAATAATAATATGTCAGCCGGATCCACCTATGGTGGCCTGTATGGCTGAATCTATAGCTCATCAAGTGTACTTAGCCGGATCCACCTAATGTGGCCTGTACGGCTGAAATCTCATCAAATATGCTTAGTTGGATCCACCTAATGTGGCCTGTACAGCTGAAAGCTCATCAATCATACTCAGCCGGATCCACCGAATGTGGCCTGTACGGCTGATAGGTAATATGTACGATAGTGTCGGAGTTACCAATTATTGCAACATGTTCGACAGTGTCGGAAATGCATAAAACGTAAGTATAATCATGTCATAACTCTATCATTTCAAATAACAATATAAACTTACCTGGACTTACCTGTACGCTCGCAGCACCAACCATAGTATGTGCAACTACTAAATACATAATCTAACTTATAAACATTTAACATAATATTTCAAGGCATATAACCAATTAAATAACTTTTCCGGGAAATACACAAGGCATATATACATATATAGAAAAGCAAAAAACCAACTCACTGATATGTAGAAGGGTCGTAGCCCTCGTGCCTCGCTTGACCGCTCTCGTCCTATGGTTATGTCTCCTCTATATGCGAAACAACTATTTTAATGTTAAATAAAAGCACATAACCAAAACTAGGTAATAACTTCTCATATGTTGCTCAATTGGGGTGTTTGAATATACCAACATGACCTACACAACCCCACGAGCATCCCCATATTTTTAGAAAAAAATTATGACCTCACACGCGCCCTCACGCACCGGCCAAGGCACGGCCACACGTGCTGCCACGCGCAGGCACGTGCCTGGCACAAGGGATGGAAACCCTAGCGGCGTTAGGGAATATTCCGTTAAAATATAGAATATACCATTATTTTAATTGACGTCGTTAACTTCCTTTAAGAATATTCCGTCAAAGTTGACGGAATATTCGTTGTCTTCTCCGGCGAGTCGCCAGATTCCGGTGCCGGTGACCTCTGTTATCACCGGTTTCTGGAAAAGTTCTAAACCTAATTTCTCGCTCATTTCTTCACCAATTTTCATGAAATTTTCACTAAAAAGAAGCTGGAGATGAGTATAACAAAACCTTACCACTTTTAGGCTTTAAAACCAACGGAAAACTCGCCGGGAAACCTCGACAATTCTGGTCACCTCTGCAACTTCACGAATAAACCTAACCCGACATTAAAACTAGTCCAAAATCACTCTAAAATGCTAGACAAGTCGAATAGATACCTTAACGGACCTTAAAACTTCATGAAAAGGGCACGATCACGACGGAGCAACAGTATCCTCATCGGATCTCTCGGGTTCTCGTGTTTTCAAAGGTTCCACTTCCCACAAGTGGTATGGTTGCGTTCAGAACCTCACAAGGAACTCGAAGATAGATCCCAAACCTTCGATCTGTGGTGTAGTAAAGGTCAACGGAAGTGTCTGTACAAACTGTACGGAGAGAGTGTGTTCGAGAATCGAGAGAGAGAGGGTGTGTAGATGGTCTCTGGACGTGTGTGTGTACGTGTGCTGAATGGGCTCCCAAAACAAAAAACTAAATTCTAATTGGGCCAAAAAACAAAAAACAATCCTACAAAACCCTAACATGCAATTGGGTCCAAAAATGTGGGAAAAGCTATAATTGGACCCATTTTCTTAGCCCAAATTTGCAAACACCAACCAACGGTCAAGGGTACTTACGTCATTTCACTTCAACGGAAATAAAACATAATAAATTTCGGGACGGGCTGTCACATAAAATCTACATATTCTATCTTAATTTTTAACATATTACTTAGTGGTTGCATATTAATGTGGTCCAACCCAATCTTCATCCACTTTCAGTAAAATATTCCCATTTCCTTTCATTTTAAGAAAAATATTGTTGTATAAAAATTTAGGAGCAATATATGTGGTTAACAAAAACTTTCTTCGTACTACAGTGTAATGGTATTCTTCTTCACTTATAAGTAAGAGGTCTTAAGTTCGATTCTCGCCAAAGACGAATTTGAACCTCATTATTATTAGCCCATTATGAGGATTAGCCAGCCCTCATCCCCTTAGTTGAGATATAATATCGTTTGTTTAAAAAATAAAAAAACCTTCTTAGTCACTTAGTACTACAGTCTAGCGGTATTCCTCTTCACTTGTAAGTGAGAGATCTTAGGTAGGGCTAGAAAAAATCCCAAAAATCCCGAACCATACCGAAAACATCCTGATCCCAAACCAAAAAAATCCCGAACCAAAAATCCTGAAAATTTTAGTACCAATCCCAAACCGATCCCGAAACATTCGGTACGGGAATCGGTCTCACACTTTTCTTTGTTCGGGAATCCCAAACCGATATATATATATATATATATATAATTTAAGCAACCATGCCATTCCTCTGACCAATGACATCTTCCTTCACCACCTTTTCTTTTTTTTATTCTTTCGAAGGTTTGGAGAAAGAGAAAGTTGACTAGAGTAAGGGGTAGGGGGCTGTGTATTGTCTGCCATCTTCACAGACTTCACTCACCATTACTTTCCTTATTTTTATTTCTTGATAACTATTCGCACTCCTATACAGGTACGGAAAGCCAAGGCCACCAAATGCTCTCTCCCTCCACCGACTCCCTCAAATGCATAAGGAAGCCTAAGGCCTTCAAATGCTTTCTCAATCTTCAAAAGCAGCCACACCCGCAGCCAGCTCTTCCTAACACACCATACCCATTGCAGACTTCGTCTGAGGAACCCAATCATTCTTCCAAGACATCAGATCCATTGCTGGAAAGCAGAGTAGCCGTCTGTGGCGATTTCGTTCGGCAAGACATGGAAAAGCTCACACATCGATGAGGATTGGTTCCCAAATTTGTTCGATGCACTTCGCAAAGCCCTCCGACTCCCGTAGGCAACAAAGACGAGCCCAGGAATAAGAGGGATGGAGATGGGGGTGGGTAGATCTACAAATCTGGGATAAGGTGTGGCCGTGTGGACTGGCAGGGAAAGTGGGAGGTCGATGAATCCCGAACCATACCGAAATCCAAAAAAACGTTCGGGAATACCGAAAGATCGGTTTGGTTTTGGTTTCTTAAACCTTGTCCTGAAAAAAATCGGTTTGGAATTTGGGATCCCATTTTCGGTTTAGGATCCCATACCGAACCAGCCCTAATCTTAGGTTCAATTCTTGCCAAAGGTGAATTTGAACCATATTATTATGGACATCCCAACGTGAGGCTTAGCCCACTTTCCTACCCTTTTAGTGTAAATAATACTAGCAAGGGTCACACACTCCACCGTGAGAAATATAATTTTTATTTTTATTTTTCTCAAATATTGTTTTTAAATTTAATTTTTTTTTTGGTTGGCATTAGAAAAAAAAAAAGTGTTGGCAGTTATAGAGAGAGAAAGATATGGACCCACCACCTAGTTAGGAAGTTAAATGAGTTAGCCTACACTACTAAAACCCATATTGGTCTTCTCACTTCCCCTTTTGGCTACAAAGTCTCAAATTTTGTCTTTGCGGATGATTGCCTTATTTTTGCCAAGGCGATTACAAAGGGTGCCAGGAATGTTCTGAAGGTTTTAAATAACTTTGCAAATGCTTCGGGTCAACAAGTCAATTTCAACAAATCTTCTCTATGTTTCTCTACTAACACAAATAACCAAGCCAAAAATGAAATTGTTAATATTCTCCAAATCCAACATAAGTACCACTGGTAAATATCTAGGTATCCATAATATTGTCTTTTGGAAGGAACCTATGAATGGAAGAAAAAACTGATCAGGATGATTAAGCAAAAACTTGCAGGTTCGAAGGCAAACAATCTTTCAAAGGCGGGGAGGCTTACTCTTGTTCAATCAAACCTTACAGGTATGCCAAACTAAACAAGGCATTTCTCGCTAAGCTAGGGTGGAAAGTGCTCTTTGATAATGATACCTGATGGGTCAATATAGTTAGGAGGAATTACCTTTGGCATGATACCTTTTTAGAGAGACCAAAACTAAAAAAAACCACTTGCTAGCCTGGAAAGATATTATGCGATCCAGAGACATTATTCTTAAGGGTATGAGGTGGGTTGTTGGTGATGGCAAAGACATTCTGTTATGGATCCATCAATGAATTTTTCCTTACCCTATTTTCCATCTTATACCAGAGAATCAAAGACATCGAATCCAGTGGGATGCTAAGGTTGCAGAGTTTATTGTTGATGGTCATTGGGATAGAGACACTTTAAGTCAAGTGGTAGAAAATTATATTGTTAAAAAATTTGTGACATTCCTATTCCTCTTACTCCTTACAAAGGACTCTGTTTTTTGGGGTCCAAGTACTAATGGTAGATTTTCAGTTAAATCTGCAACCTGGCTCCAAATGGAGGATCTTGGACCTTTGCCGGTCCAAGGTCTTATAAATAATGTTTGGAAACAAATTTTACCTCCCAAAGTTAAGCTATTTGCCTGGAGCCTCATCAAAAGTAAGTTACAAACTAGAAAGAAATTAAGCAAGTTTATAACAAATATTGGCACTAAGTGTCCGTTGTGCAACATCCATGAGGAAGATCAAGAGCATCTTTTTCTCCATTGTCAGTATGTTAAGCAAGTTTGGAGCCGCCCCAATGATATTTTGTCAACAAGTATGGATCCTAACCACAAGATTAGTGAATGGCTTAAAAGATTATCCCATCAGAATAAGAATGATGTAAGTAATTTAAGTAAAGCTTTGACAATTTGTTGGCAAATATGGAATGATAGAAATGGTAGTATTTTCAAGAATGAAAAACCCATGCATAGTAGATCTTTCATTTGAGCAATGGCTACAATTACTGATTATTTCAAGGAAAACGTTGCTAATCTAGAGAATCCAAAAATATCTACAAATAACTTGATAAAGTGTAATTGTCCATTGGCTCCTTACGTTAAAATAAATTTTGGGTCGGTGTCCAACTCTTTGGTTGCCGGAGGCTTTGTCATTAGGAACTGGCATTGCAAACCTATCATCACCGGTGCTATCAACTTGGGGTTTGCCACCATTAACGTTGTTGAGGCCTTGGTGTTTCTTGAGGCTTAGATTTGGGCTAAAAGGAGGAACTTGACGCACATGATGGTGGAAGGTGATTCTAAGCTTATCATTGATGTTGTTCGTGGTGCATGTGAAGTGTCGTGGTATTTGAGATATATTATTGAAGACATCAGGTAGTGTGCTTCGTGTGCTTCGTCCTTCCAAGATATCAAGTGGGGTCATGCTTTTAGGGAAACAAATTTTGTTGCGGATGCGATGGCGTCCGTTGGCGTAAGATAGATAACCTTTGTATTTGGGATATTGTCTTCTTGTGGAAGCAAACTAGGTCTTCTATTTTGATTGTATCGGCTCCGGCTGGGTAAGAGGTTTCTCCCATTAATGAAGTTATTTTCTTTAAAAATAAAGAAAAAGAGCGAGAGAGAGAGAGAGAGAGAGAGAGAGAGAGAGAGAGAGAGAGAGAGAGAGAGAGAGAGAGAGAGAGAGAGAGAGAGAGAGAGAGTGAGTGAGTTTAGAGGGTAATGATTGGGTAACATGACCGTGACGTTTAGAAAAATAGCAAAAATTTGTTTGTTCAAAATTACTTTAATGCCCCATTTTTTTCTTTTCTCACCTTTTTGAGTTATGTACTAAGGGTGATAATTGTAGTTTAATTGATTTTTGGTTGATAAAGTGAATTCTATTAATACGTAATTTAGATTATTTGTTAGAAAAAGAAAAAGAATCAAAGAATGATACTAAAAATTATATATAAATAGAGTGTCAAAAGTAAAAATATTTGAAAGAATAATACTAAAATTATATGAAAATATATTGTCTTTTATAATTTATATGGGTGATTCTATGTAAACCTAAACTGTAAGAATAAACCTTAAGTATTATTTGTAAGCCTATCTTGCGTTCCAAGACGTTTAGATTTCCTTCTAATCCATTACTACTCTAAATTATTTTAAAGGAACAAGAAAAAGTTTGAACCCGTACGCAATAGTTTGAACCCATAAAAAGTTTGTGCTTAATTTCTCTTCCTCTGCCGACTTGTAGATGAAATTGCTTCATCAGGAACAATAATTGCTTCGAGATGAATTTGATCTAAATTAAGGTTATACAAACATGTACGTAGATTCACATCAGAGGTCTAATGCTCATGTATAATTAAAAATTATTGCTGAGGCGCGGGAGCTCATATGGATACATTACTTCATTGTTCTATGGGGCGTTGCACTAAGCATATACTCGGATAGGGTCGCGAATTGCAAAGCCCCGATCTTTCACAACCGTCGCAAGGACAAGTATATTGAACAAAAAAAAATCATATAAAATATACAGTGTATGTAGATTCACATCATAAGTCTAATGCTCATCTAAATGTCCAAATATACAGCGTATATTGAACAACAAAATAAAATGAAGAGTGATGTATTAGATTTTTTAGATACGATGTCTTGGCAGTGTAAAATTGACCAACAATGTCTTGCTTTGAGATGAATTTGATCTGAATTACGGTTATACCAACATGTACGTAGATTCACATCAAATGTCTAATGCTCATGTATAATTAAAAAATACTGCTAAGGTGCGGGAGCTCATATGGATATTTTACTTCATTGTTCTATGGGGTGTTGCACTAAGCATATACTCGGATAGGGTCGTGAAGTGCAAAGCCTCGGTCTTTCACAATCTTCACAAGGACAAGTATAATGAACAAAAAAATAATATAAAATATACAGTATATGGAGGTTCATATCATAAGTCTAATGCTCATCAGGAGTACAAATATACAGTGTATACTGAACAACAAAATAAAATGAAGAGTGAGGGATTGGAAGTTTGAGATACGATGTCTTGACAGTGTAAAATTGAACAACGAAATAAAACATCGGAAAAGAAAGAGAACACCAGACAATGGAAGAGCGATGGATGCGAACGCACCATGATTGGCAATTCGTAGCGTTTAGGGTAATAAACTACAACTGAACCACGCTCAGAATTAATTATCTTTGTTGAATTTGTGCACTTGTTCTTGGCGTTTTGTAATTATCTGCGATAGCTGGTCCTTGTCAAACCATTGGTGTAAAATTAACTTAGCCTAAATGAAGTAGCTAGGGCTACATTTCTGGGAACTCCATTAAAACATAATCTTAATTGCAGCAATATTTTGGGCTAAACAACAAATCCATTCGTTAAAACCTAAAACAAATCACATGCACATTGTCTTCCGCAGCTTGCTAGAGCTTAAGCTTTGTTTTTCAACTATATATAGCTTGTAATATTTACTGATTTGTCAAGTAAAAATAAATTCCTTAAAGAAAAGTAAAAATGAATAAGGAAAGAATGATACTAAAAATTATATAAAATTGTATTGTCTATTTTAATTTATATGGGTGATTCTATGTAAACCTAAGTATTGACACTGTAAGAATATATCCTGTGTATTATTTGTAAGACTATCTTGTGTTTCAAGATGCTTAGATTTCCTTCTAATCCATTATTACTCTATATTATTTTAAAGGAACGAGAAAAAGTTTGAACCCGGTACGCAATAGTTTGAACCTAGAAAAAGTTTGTGCTTAATTTCTCTTCCTCTGCCTACTTCTAGATGAAATTGCTTCATCAGGAACAATAATTGCTTCAACATGAATTTGATCTGAATTAAGGTTATACCAACATGTACGTAGATTCACATCAAAGGTCTAATGCTCATGTATAATTAAAAAATAATGCTGAGTTCACATATGGAATTGGAGAGTCAAATTTAGCCTAGGAAAGTCAGGGGATGTCTCGGCCCACGCTCCGCTGCAGGTGGCGGTTGGCCGCCTCGACTCGTCGAAAAATTCAACTAATTCCAAAAATTCTCAAATTTCACAGAAATGAAGATCTCAATGGGAAGAGCAAGTTTCATACATGTTACTAAGGCCAATTTGGCTGGGAAAACCTCTAATTCGTCTCGAATTTACCGGAAACCCTAAAAATGGTGGCGATTCGATTTGGCTTCTCCAGTGCTCCGCTGCCTCCAAGGTTGTTTGGGGTTTGTTCCTGGGCTCAAGGAACACCTGAGGATCGTGATGGTTGACGGAAAACCTTTCGGAATTGGATGGATCGCCGCCATGCACCCTTTGAACCCTCGGTTCGAATTCCCAAAATTAGAGCCAAATTGGCTCAGGTTTTTGAATAAGAATGGTAGAGGGAAGGATGCTAGGATGATTCCAAGTGATGAGGAATCTTAATTTGCCAGAGAACCACCAGAAAATGCTTCGAAACCAGTGGCGCCATCGGTCGGGTCTTTGGTGTACGGGTCAAGGGGATGAAGGTATGGGTTTGGTGCCACTCATCTCACTCCTTTCCTTCCCTGATCTCCCCCTCGACTGGTCACTGGATCTCTCATTCTTCCTTATTGGGTTGCAACCCTTTCCCTTTCTCTCCTCCAATTGGGCAGCATCCCTCATTTTCCTCCGTTCAATTCTCCTTCTTTCACTCAATTTTCTATCAACCAATATTAAGATAGTAATAATATAATTATGAGAAATGTATCAAATCATAAATAGTAGTCATTACCAACGTACTTTTCAGATTTGTAGTTCCGTAAAATTTTAATTGTAACTCCGATTTCAATTCAGTTTGTGCCTACGCATTCGTATCGTTAAGTACTTCAAGAATACGTTAAAAGAATATTTTGTACGTCTCACTATACGTTGTCAACGAGAATCAATAACCTCGCCTCTAGGGCATTTTCGTAAATTCACATTTTTAAAATTTATAAAATCGTAGAACTAGAGACGGGTAATAGTCTAATTGAATTTTCTTACACTTGAATTTTCTTTTTGATGTTGTCCCCTCGCACCCCTTTTAAAATTTAGTTTACAACAATAATAGTCTAATTGGTGTAGTAAACTGAGGGTTTATGAATTTGGAGCGTTGTTACACGTTCTATAGCAAAATTATATTAATTAGTATTATGATTTAGTGGTATTCATCTTCACTTGTAAGTGAGAGGTCATAGGTTCGATTCTCTCCAAAGACGAATTGGAACCAAATTATTGCTAGCTCATTGTGAGGCTAAACCTATTGCCTTTTCCTTAGTGTAGATGGCTCGGTTCTTGTTGTTTTGCTTATCTTTTTTTTATTTTTTTATTACTGTTTCCTATCTTCTTTTAATAATCTTTTCAATCACTAAAAAAATAAAAAATGTAGACGAAAGGGGTATCCTAATGAATATTCACATGACCTTAATATACTTTTTTTCCCAAGATCGAGAGCACTTTCCCAACTGGATTATTGCTAACCTGATGAGGAACCCACTATGGGTTGGTCATACCCTTGTGTATTGTAGTGATCAACTTGGAGATGTGAAACATCGAGATGCTGGATTAAGTTACTTTTCTTCCTAGACTATAAGTTTGTCTCACCGGGTTCACCATTTTTTATTTTGTGAGACTTTCTTTTGATATGTGCTCCAACTATAAGACTCTTGTTAGCAACTATTTGTACCTAATGAAAACTGATGACAACAGCTGCTATCTTCTAATCATGAAGACTTGATGCGACTAATTCTTAAGTTGTACACTTAAAGTAATTAGGAATATGATTGTGTAAACTTCAAGTAAAATCTCAATAGAATTTGAAATCAAATCCTCATAGGCTTTCTATTAATTATTAAAAAAGAAAGTTCAGCATGATTAATAAAAATAAAGGTACAAGGCCATGAGGTGGAGACACAATTTCTCATACACTTTAGTTCTTCTTTCTATTAGTTGTTCCCTGTCGCCCCTTTTCAAAATTTAGTTTACAACAATAATAGTTGAATTAGTTTAGTAAATTTACGGTTTATGAATTTGGAGTGCTGTTACATGTTCGATTTGAACAAAAAAAATAGTTGATTATTTAAAATAGAAAATTATGTTATTAAAAGAAAATTCACAAAAGTATCAAAAAGCAGTCTTTGTCCTAAAATGACTAAAATACCCATACAAATGAGTGGCACGTCTTTTTTGTTACTATATGGATGGAAAACGTAACATTTTCATTAAAGGAGACTAAAATGGGACATAGATCAAAAGTGAACTTGAATTAATTTCATGGACTAAAAGTGAGATTTGAACTTTTCACTTGACGGCCTTTTTTATTTTTATGTTTTGCATTGACTTGTATTGATCTCCATAAGTTTTAGCACATATGAACTTTATTTTAACAGATTAGTTTTGCTTTGGGATGACAAACATTTTGATCTCTGTATTCGAACTTTATACGATACTATACAGTTCTTGCCTCTCGCTTTTAATTAGTGTTGCTACTCAGTCCCCCGCCTTCAACGCAAATGTGATGTGAAACTAATGATATATGTTGCTTCTTAGTTAAAGGAGATTATAAGTTCGACATACACAACAAAAATAATTTTATGAGTTCAATTTCTAAATGTAATCAGCCCGTTGGGGGACCCTTGTGATGGCGTAGTTTTGCCGTAGCTCCGTGAGCGCATTTGTGTTTGAAAATATTCCTATCATTAGGTCATCATCTAATACACTAGCCAAGGCCATAAGTTATTTTCAAATAATTACTGACCTTTTGTCCTACAACTCATACAAGTTATATATATGGTAAGTTTTGGTAAATTCATAGGTATAGTGATCGATCCTCATTTGTTGGGTATAATTAAATTGTGGTTTTATTAGTTTTGCAGTGTGAAAGAGATCGATGGTGAAAGGGGATGGTGCTATTAATTTATATCATGCAAGTTTGAATACAGTTGGTGAAGGGTATTATTCTACTTCGTGAGATCGATGTTGGGACGAGTTCATGTGACGACCCGTCCCTAATTCTATGATTTTATAAATTTTAAAAGTACGAAATGACTAAAATGCCGCTAGAGGCAAAGATTTTTACTTCCGTTGACCATTGTTTAGTGACACGTATGACTCATTGTTTTAGCGTAATTGCATAGTACTCATTGCTACGAATGCCTAGGCGTAAACAGAATCGAATTTGGTGTTACGAAGGAGATTTTACGGAATTACGAACACGAAGGGCAATTTGGTAATAATTTGTTTCGGAATATTTCATTTCTTGTTTTGTGAGCCACATGGGGCCCACAACCCATGTGTCCCTTCTCTCTTTTTGACTTGCATACCCTAATATGTAATGACAATTTCGACCATATAAGGTTAAACGAAAAAGAAAAAAATCCAAATACACCCTAAATCACTTTTACCCCTCTCACCCTCCATTGTAGAATAAAGCCCTAACCAATGAAAATAAAAAAACGTTGATTGAGAAAAATTATTTAAGATGAATGGTACACAAAATTTATGTTATGGAAACTTCACGTGAGGTAAGACTTTATATGTCATTATTTTAGTGATTTCAACGGCATCTGTCTACATATAACGTGAGATAAGTCTTTCGACAAAGAGAATTTAGGTGAGGATCGGATTCGTTTAATGACCGCTGAAGCTTTCTGTAGTCTGAATTTTGTGAAGGAAAAATTAGTATCCTGTTCCTAGTTACTAATATTCATTGACTGAAACTGTATTAGTTTTCAAATTTTGATCCAATCCCCTAGCATTAATGTAATAATGAATTTACATATCAATTACATAATTTTTTAAAATAAAAATTAATAATTAATTTAAAATTTTAACACCCACACCTTTATTAACCTCCTAACTAATTTTAAATTCAAAACATTTCCAAAATAAATAAAAAATTAGAATAAGTTTGTATGCATTAGTTTTTTTTTTTCAATTCTTAAATATTATATGTACAATTTGTTATATGTAAATATTATATGTACCAATTTGAGAATGTATCCATGTCAAGTTTAATCGAAGAAATTTACTAATGTTATTAAGCCTAATATCTATTTTTTGTTTTTTTTTTGTTTTTTTGTTTTTTTTGTTTTTTTGTTTTTTTTTTTTGTGATTTTGAAGAATGTACCCATGTTTACACACACACACACACACACAATAGTATAATTTATATTTTAATATTTTTCCCACAAATTATGGTTTTTTATTGAAAATTTCATTAATATAAACTACTATAAATTTCAAATTTTAATTTAAAAAATATAGTAACATACATAGAAATAAATTATCACATTAAATTCAAGGACTTCAATTAAAAGTTGAAAACCAACAAGCTTTCAGTCAAAGAATGTTCATAGCTAGGGACTGCACCCAAAGTTTTCCTTTACCTGCACTTAAACTGCAAAAGAATTGCTAGGTATACAGATTAAGTATCTACGGCCTGCCTATAGCAGGTTTCATAGTAGGCTTTTATTTTGCTTCCCAAATACGTGACTCCCAAGAAACAATAATATTTTGTTGTGTGTTCAAGGTCTTAACAGGAATTTAAAGTCGTATGTCATATCATTCAAAGTGCATGCATCTGCACCATGGTCATGCAGAATGCTCTTCAACAGTGAGTCTTTTTTAGTCAATACCCTTGACACAGGAGAGCACTATGGGAAATATAGACACCAAATTTGCTCCTTAACTTACTTATATCTCTTAATTGATCGTAAAACATTCTATCACATTATTGCAAGTCAGTTGCTCATGAGTTCATGACTAGGATGATATATGTTGGGATATGGCTATCGTTGTTCATAGTAAATTTAAATAATAGAAGCAAAAAAACAGACTAAACGCCGGCCAGATTCAAATTTTTTGTTCATCCAAGAGAGGTTAAACTTGAGCCAACTTTTCATTTTACGAGAGGAATAACCAAATATAGAAGTTAAGGACAATGATTTGTGGACCAACAAAAGATAAAATTTGAAGGGCAAGTGGCAGGATGTATGAACGAGTGATTGTGACTCCAGTGCACCATCTTGCTGCAACAACTAAAGGAGATCATTTTGTGGATACGCTTGTTATATATAGCAGTGTTGAAATTTGTATTTCTCGATTTAACTTTAGACCTGTTTGGCACATGAAAGGGTAGTAATTGCTACCCGCTATTTACAATTCATCAGGCTCCACTTTGTTTGTGAGGCAAAACATATACGCGTTTGTAAGTATTTTTCAGACTTAATCACATTGTTTTCACACATTTTTTTTTTAATAATACAAATAGAAAATGACACATCCCGACCTAGATTCAAGGCGTGTTGGCCGTCACGTGAGGGTGACATAGCCATGTGCGCAGTGCGAAAGTGACAAAAGCATAATAATGCGAGTAATTAAAAACCAAAGTAACTAATTTAGTCTAGGCGAACATTATAGTGCGAGTGACGAAGTTTAAGTGTGATAACACATAATCAGAGTATCGGTAGCCTAAGTGTAGTCCAGCAAGACAAATACTAATTATACAATACCAGAAGAATGGTCCTACATAAAATATAAGACTGTCAAAGCCGCTGTCACGTCCTCGTAAGCCACCAGCAAGCACTCCTACCTAGAACTTGGAGGGGCGCAAAACAGAAAGTGTGAGTGGGCAAAAATAAAGCTTTCCAAAAAAACGTTTCCTTTTCTCAAAATTTCTAAACCCTCACTGTAAAACCTGTATAATTTCCCAGAAAATAGAATACATAAACACATATGTATACCAAAAATCACTTTCACCATCCAAAGTCTCAAAATGTATGCCATGAAAATCTTATATGAATAATCGAAGCAACCAGATGAAATAGAACAAAGAATAATAATATGTCAGCCGGATCCACCTATGGTGGCCTGTACGGCTGAATCTATAGCTCATCAAGTGTACTTAGCCGGATCCACCTAATGTGCCCTGTACGGCTGAAAGCTCATCAAATATGCTTAGCCGGATCCACCTAATGTGGCTTGTACGGCTGAAAGCTTATCAATCATACTCAGCCGGATCCACCTAATGTGGCCTGTACGGCTGATAGGCAAACTGTACGATAATGTCGGAGTTACCAATTATTGCAACATGTTCGACAGTGTCGGAATTGCATCATGTCATAACTCTATCATTTCAAATAACAATATAAACTTACCTGGACTTACCTGTACGCCCGCAGCGCCAACCATAGTATATGCAACTACTAAATACATATCTAACTTAAAAACATTTAACATAATATTTCAAGGCATATAACCAATTAAATAACTTTTCCGGGAAATACACAAGGCATATATACATATATAGAAAACCAAAAAATCACTCACTGATATGTAGAAGGGTCCCGACCCTCGCTTGACCGCGCTCGTCCTATGGTTATGTCTCCCCTATATGCGAAACAACTATTTTAATATTAATTAAAAGCACATAACCAAAACTAGGTACTAAATTCTCATATGTTGCTCAATTGGGGTGTTTGAATATACCAACATGACCTACTTAGCCCCACGAGCATCCCCATATTTTTAGAAAAATTTGCTGACCTCACACGCGCCCTCACGCACCGGCCAAGGCACGGCCACACTCGCTGCCACGCGCATGCATGCACCTGGCACAGGGGATGGAATCCCTAGCGGCGTTAGGGAATATTCCGTTAAAATATAGAATATACCATTATTTTAATTGACGTCGTTAACTTCCGTTACAAATATTCCGTCAAAGTTGACGGAATATTCGTTGTCTTCTCTGGCGAGTCGCCAGATTCCGGTGACGGTGACCTCTGTTATCGCCGGTTTCTCGAAAAGTTCTAAACCTAATTTCTCGCTCATTTCTTAACCAATTTTCATGAAATTTTCACTAAAATGAAGCTGGAGATGAGTATAACAAAACTTTACCACTTTTAGGCTTTAAAACCAACGGAAAACTCGTCGGGAAACCTCGACAATTCTGGTCACCTCTGCAACTTCACGAATAAACCTAACCCGACATTAAAACTAGTCCAAAATCACTCTAAAATGCTAGAAAAGTCGAACAGATACCGTAACGGACCTTAAAACTTCAAGAAAAGGGCAAGATCACGACGGTGGGTATGGTATGTTCCTAGCAGGCAAGCAAGTAACTCGCAAGCTGCTGGTTGAAATTGAGCCAGGTTGAGCGTCTGCTTTTCTCCCTCCGCTGTGCTGCCTACTCCGATGTGAGGTGAATGATGCTCCTTGTGGGCCTTGCCGCGAATGAACACTTCGCTTGGAAGGTTGCTCAACCGTGAGTGTATATTTGTTCATGGGCCTAACTGAGAGTGCACGTTCCTCCACGCGCTAAGACGGGAGTATACGCTATCTCGGGGGCCTAGTCGAGAGTGTACTCCGTTAGAACGCTCGATTCGTGAATGGTCAAGTGGCTGCTTGCCGGGACGCTGCTAGAGAGGTTCTTCATCTGCCGTTGTCCTTCTTTGGGACACCTCGTTTGGGACACGTTGCATTTTGGTGTGCTGCAAGGGCTGGTTTACCAAGGTTGACTGTTGTGCTAGGGCGCTCGTTTAACTCTATGACTTGTCGAGACAAGTGTTGTTCGCCATTTGGATTGGAAGAACTTGGAAGGAATGTGCCTCCTTGAGCAATGCAAGGGTGGTAGACTCCGAGCGCGAGATTTGAGTTGCGAAATGTCAAATCCGCGAAGAAATGTGGTGAAAATGCCCCCGGCTCGATGGTAGGTCTGGATGGTTGAGATAGTATTGGGCTGACTTGGGCTGCTCAGGAAGTTAAGGGAGCAGGCTGGGCTACAGGAGCAGGCTGCTTGGCAGGAGCAAGCCAGCTGAGTCACGGGAGTGGGCTGCTTGACGTGTGGCGCACGTGAGTGCGAGGCTTGGGCTTGGCTCTGCAACGTATTGGGCTAGCGTTGGATATGGGCGACACGGGCCGGTTTGCCTTGGCTCTGCAACATTCGAGATCGCACACGCCAAAAATCAAAGAAAACAAACATTCAGAGATCAAGTAACGGTACAAAACTTTTTTACGGTTAGAAACGAAAAATCACGATTTAACGGTTATTTTAACTCCGATTTTGATGATTTTTTACAGCCACACTCCTTGACCCTATATGAATAGAATGAACGAATTCATCTTCATTTTAAACTATTTACACTACTGGATACCACAAAATCTTATGTTATACTTAATGAAAGTATAAATAAACTCTTAAGTGTTAGTGAATCTATCTTTTTGATGGGATAGGCATCCTATGAAACTAATTTCAACGATCCAACCATCAAGCTTTTTTGTATATGGTTCGAGATCGCACACGCCAAAAATCGAAGAAAACTAACATTCAGAGATCAAGTAACGGTACAAAACTTTTCGACGGTTAGAAACGAAAAATCATGATTTAACGGTTATTTTAAATATTCTCGGGAATATTGCACGACGAATACATATATTTCGTCGCACAAAATATCTTTGTGCGACGAAATGTTTTGTTCGTTGTGCAAGTGTCTGAAATTTCAATTAAGGCGCTTTTTTTTCGCAGAAATTTTAAAAAACTTGTGCGACGATTTTTTCCCTTGCGAGACAAAGTCTCTGTCGCGCAAGATTCTATATTTTATTGCCATCTCTCTTTCTTCCCCTCACTTCCCTCTTCTTCCTTTTCCCTTGCGCGATACTGTCTCTCTCCTTCCTCTATATCTCCATCTGTCTCTCCGTCCCTGTATATCTTCATTAGTCTCCAAGAGGTAATTTCCTCTTCAGTTTTTATTTTTAATTTTCTTTATTTACAAATTGGGGATTAGAATTAGGGTTTTTTTCCTTTTTTTTTTCTTTTTCAAATTGGGGGTTAGAATTAGGGCAGTTGGGTTAGATTTAGGGTTCGTAAATTGCAGGTTACATTTAGGTTCTTAAATTAGACTTTTTAGGGTTCTTAACTGGGGTTAGATTTAGGTCTTAAATTAGGGGAATGGTTTTGAGCAGTGAAGTTATATTAGGTTTTCTTAAATTGGGGTTAGATTTAGGGTGCTTCACTGAGGGCCTTGTCTCGCTCTTGATTGAATTCTTCTTATTACCATGCAAAGTGATTCAATGTGTTGAGAAGTGGCTGGGGAATGTCTAAAATTCATCAAAGAGGATGTACTTGAGGCAACAATTCCCAATGAAGATGGGTTTTATGACACGGGACAAGTCACAACCCTCAAAACACCAAATCTGGCCAAATTTTCTAGTCCTAAAACTTTCGAAGTGGTGTTTGTCCTTGAGTTCTTGTTGAAGCACACAGGTAAGCCACCTCCCTGAATTTCAATTTCATTTTATACTAACATGTTGTTAATGATTCAGGGACCCACGTTAGAAGTAAAACCATTATCGGATCATTTCAAGTATCACCTTCCATTCAAAGATCAATTCCATGCCGTGGGACCTAGGGGAGTTTGAATGGAAGTATCGTCCGGCTGGAAGACGTTAACACAAGCGCTTCTTGGGAGGCAACCCATGCGTTCAAATAAAGAAGGCCTAGGAATCTCTGCCTTCAAAACCAGATTTGCGTTCCTAAACCCTACTTTTTATTGCTTTACTTTGCCATAATTGTCATATTTGTTAGTTGTGTTGTTTGCTTGCTTGTGTGTGAATCTTTGTTTGAAACATTGAGGACAATGTTTGGTTTAAGTGTGGGGCGCAAACAAAGTGTTTTTGCATAAATTTCGTGGGATTTTATCACCTATCACTTCTAAAGTTGTTTCTCACTGTTTTAAGTGTTTTTAGTGTGTTTTGAAGTGTTTTGAAAGAAAAATACGAAAAATTTGAAAAAAAAAAAAATTCAAAAAATTGTTTTGAAAAACCCAAAAAGAGTCGTTTTTGTCTGTTTGTTTGTGTCTTAGGGTACCTTCCAACACAATGATGAGGATTTGCTTTTTAATTGCATGATAGAAAAGGCGTGGAGGAGGGGGTTTTGTACGGAAGACAAAAGTGAGTTTGAGAAAATCAGTCAATTTTCCCTTTTGTATGTTCTGTGGGGATCGAGAACGTGCGATAAATGGGGGTTCCATGTCCAGTTTGTCAACCATTGCAACTAGGCCTGGCAATTCCTGACACGACCCGATAACCCGACACGACACGACCCGAAGTTAACAGGTGTTTGAGTCGACACGATAATGAATCGGGTCGTTATCGGGTAACCCGATAAGCACCTGTTAAGATAACGGGTTGGTTCGGGTATACACGCGGGTAACACGAAACACGATAAGCAGAATATTAATTTTATAATTTTATAACCCTAAAAAAATACTATAAAAATTATATATATTAATTTGACAATTTTATACCCCTAAAAATTAATATATATATATATATATATATATATATTAAATTAACTATAATAATTATAATAATTATATATATATTAGATTTTAAATTAAATTTATACTCCTAAAATATTAACTATAATAATTAATAATTATATATATATATATATTAAATTTTAAATTAAATTTTATACTCCTAAAAAATATAATAATTATATGTGTACAAAATAAATAGATTATCCAACCATCTCTCAATTCAATGGACAGTGGACAAAATAATTATATATATATATATTAAATTTTAAATTAAATTTTATACTCCTAAAAAATATAATAATTATATGTGTACAAAATAAATAAATTATCTAACCATCTCTATGGACAATGGACAGCACCAGCAGCAAGCACCACCACCAACCTTCGAACCCCAGATCCCAGAGCAACATGTTTGCACAAATTTCCACTAGGTTAGGAAGGAGCTCTGTGAATATATCAAATATATATATATATATATATATATATATATAGACACACACACACACCATTGAACTTTATGGGATACGAATTACACGAAACTAATTTTAACGATCCAACCGTCAAACTTGTTTGTATATGCTTCAAGATCGCATCAGAAAAAAAATTGCAAAAAAAAAACATTCAGAGATCAAGTAACGGGACAAAACATTTCGACGGTTATAAACAAAAAATCACGATTTAACGGTTATTTTAACTCAGATTTTGATGATATTTTACAACTACACTCCTTGACCCTATATGAATACAATGAATGAATTCGATCTTCAATTTAAAATATTTACACTAGTGGATACCACAAATCTTATGTTATACTTAATGAAAGTATGAATAAACTCTTAAATGTTGGTGAATATATTGTTTTGATGAGATACGCATTCTACGAAACTAGTTTCAACGATCCAACCGTCAAACTTGTTTGTATATGCTTCGAGATCACATCAGCAAAACTTTGTAAAAAACAAACATTCAGAGATTAAGTAACGGGACAAAACTTTTCGACGGTTATAAACGAAAAATCACGATTTAACGGTTATTTTAACTCCGATTTTGATGATTTTTTACAGCTACACTCCTTGACCCTATATGAATACAATGAATGAATTCGATCTTCAATTTAAAATATTTACACTAGTGGATACCACAAAATCTTATGTTATACTTAATGAAAGTATGAATAAACTCTTAAGTGTTAGTGAATCTATTGTTTTGATGAGATACGCATTCTACAAAACTAGTTTCAACGATCCAACCGTCAAACTTGTTTGTATATTCTTCGAGATCGCATCAGAAAAAAATTGCAAAAAACAAACATTCAGAGATCAAGTAACGGGACAAAACTTTTCGACGGTTATAAATGAAAAATCACGATTTAACGGTTATTTTAACTCCGATTTTGATGATTTTTTACAGCTACACTCCTTGACCCTATATGAATACAATGAATGAATTCGATCTTCAATTTAAAATATTTACACTAGTGGATACCACAAAATCTTATGTTATACTTAATGAAAGTATGAATAAACTCTTAGGTGTTAGTGAATCTATTGTTTTGATGAGATACGCATTCTACAAAACTAGTTTCAACGATCAAACCGTCAAACTTGTTTGTATATGCTTCGAGATCACATACGCCAAAAATTGAAAAAAACAAACATTCAGAGATCAAGTAACAGGACAAAACTTTTCGACGGTTATAAACGAAAAATCACGATTTAACGGTTATTTTAACTCCGATTTTGATGATTTTTTACAGCTACACTTCTTGACCCTATATGAATACAATGAATGAATTCGATCTTCAATTTAATATATTTACACATAGTGGATGGATACTACAAAATCTTATGTTATACTTAATACAAATATAAATAAACTATAATTTAACAATTTTATACCCCTAAAAATTATATATATATATATATATATATATAACAATTTGCACATTTAATATTTGTAATAGATTAGAATTAGTAGTGTATGGATTTTTTTTTATTACTCTTATTTTCGAGTGTAGATGTAGTACTTAAACGATAAATGTGTTCTAATGTTTTGAAGTTATATTTATGTGACAATGTGGGGTATGTGCAAATTTTAAAAAAATATATATTTTTCTTAACGGGTCATAACGGGTCATAACGGGTCGGGTCACTTTACCCCCGTTAAGATAACGGGTGCGACACGACACGACCTGTTAAGATAACAGGTCTTACACGAAAACGACACGAACACGACAAACACGACACGATTGCCAGGCCTAGTTGCAACCGCTGCTCTCATCCTGAGATAGATGGTTTCCGTCTTTCTATCTGTGAGTGTTTCTTCACACGGGATGTGATCCAAATCTAGATGTGATGTAGCAATTGTGGAATAATTCATCTAAAGGGTGAAAATGAATTTAAAGTGTGAGTGTCTTATCCAATGGTTGTGAATTATTATCGTTGAGAATTCAAGATTATTACATTTTTAATTTTTTTAATTTTTAATTTGTTTTTGTTGCCTTTATCAGTTATCTCTCTCTCCTCTCCTTAACTGCTAATTTTTTTAGAAGATAATTATCATGATTTTTTTATATTTTAATTACCATCTTTTGTTTCCAATACAAATAAGTGAAGTTCTTTTTTACATTTTTGTCCTCGTTTTTTGGATTTTGATTGTGAAGAAAACATAGGGATATTCTTGGTATTTTAGAATGCTTCACCAAACTAGGGCTCTTCCTTTATATATATATATATATATATATATATATATATATATATATATATATATATCGGAAGGTAAATATAAATGGAGGGGGTTCATGCATCATGAAGAATGTTTTCATGCTTCATGATCATTTCAAATATCTTACTTTATTTTAAGCATACCTGATTGGCAGAAAACAAATAAAAGCTTTTGAATTTTTGTAGAAAATCCTTCTCCAAGATCCTTCAGTTCCTTAGCTTCTAACGTGTTGTAGGCCTAATTTACTAAAATATTCTAGAATAGGGGGATGGGGCCCGCAGCAAGAGAGAGTAGAGAGATTTAATTGTGAAATGTGTTGTATTCCACCTCATTGTGCCTTTACTTATAGTAGTATGGAAGGTTAATTTCTTACCCTAATGGGATTACAACTCTATTAGGATTTATCTAACCCTAAAGAATCTTCTAAAGATATCTCAAATATACTAGGATTTATACAATCACATTCCTCTATTAAATATGACTGCAACAGATTTGTCAAATTAGATGGATTATTTAATGATTTAATTGATAAATGAGTTTCAAATAGGGGCATTGGTGGAAAGAGATTAAAGGAATTTAAAACAGAATTAGTGCTTAAATTATGGTGCAAGATAAGTCTACATGGCATCCATTGAATGGGAAATGCAAATATGAGAAGATAAATGTAGGGGAGCATTTTTGCTCACCATCATAAACTATGGTGTATGCTCACCATATAACTAATCAATTGACACGTGTCCTTTCAGTTAACCTTGGTTAATCTTTTTCAAAATTAAAAATGTAATATTTAATGTGAAAGTTAAATAGAGTAAGGTGAAATGACATGTGTCAATTGATTAGGTGTATGGTGAGCATACACCATGATTATGGTGGTGAGCAAAACTACCATTCCTCTTTCCAAATAATTAATTTATTCAACACAATAATAAAAAATAAAAATAAAAACAAACATACAATTTGCCCACTCCAAGATGTTAATATGTAATAAATTGAGAAAACCGAAAAGATCAAGGAACCGCACTTTTACTATCTAAAAAATATTGAGTTAATTTTGCATTCAATTTAGGAGTTACGCCGCAAAAAACTGTTTAATTTATTTTTAATTATCAAGACTGCTTAACCTATATGAAGATCATTCCGAAGCTTTTATCTTAACAAAAGAAAAACATCAACATATATATATACATCAAAAGAATAAGAAAAAGAATGGGAAGATTATATAGTTCTTCAGCTACTCTTACGATCTTCCTTTTCGTGATTGCACAAGTAATGTTCATTCCAGGATTTTCAACCTTAACATCTTCTCCGTCTAGTTCTGAGTCTTTAGAGGAATGCAGGAGACATTTTCCTACCACTTGTGAAGAAGAAGTATTTGATTATGTACGCATTCAAACGCCATGGCGTGTGCATCTATGGTGTTGCTCCGATCTCATTGACCTTGGTCAATCTTGCCAGAAAGCATTAGTGGATGAAGCTCTTCACAAAATTCATGCCAAAGTAAGCAAAGATTATGCTTTGAAATTAAGTAAAGAAATGTGGGATAATTGTGTTGAAATAACAGATGCTTACGTGGGTTACCACTAATTCGATCATTGCCTATGTAATAAGAATCTTGCAATGACATATTATTCTTACCCTTTAACAAAGAATAATTAATTGTGAGTTAATTATGTACTGCATTCTGTATGAAGTTCTTTGAAATTAATGATGAAATGTAAGATTTTGGCCTAAGGACTACAATTTAGTCCAAACATAAATCTATATCTTTACTGTATATTTCCCTTGCTTCTTTTACATGGTGAGCACTCACTATGTTTGGGTTTTGGGTCTTATATTTGGTAACCTCAGAGGTTATGATCTTAGAGTCCTAACTTTTGTTCCATTTTCATAGCACTCGATCTCTATTGGTGTTTCGTGTTTTCTTTAGCATTTTTTTCGTACATATGTCCATTGTGTCACTCATTTGTAGATGTTGAAATATATGTCTCATATCGAAAATCTTATAAAGTGAATATTTCTTATGTTAAATGGTTCTATTACTTAGTTTATTGGAGAATTGGATCTTTTATCGGCCGTATGGCACAATAATATACGATTAATAATAAGAGTTTTTCAGTATAATGACTTAACTAGTTTAAGGCGTGGGAATTGTTTTCCCTTGTGACTCCATGCACTGGTGGATCCATCAAGTGGCACAGAGAGTCAGCCAACTCTCTGAACTTCGATGAATCTTCATAGATGGCATGGGTGCCCTTCGGGGGTTGGAGTTGCCCTTCATACATATTCTCTAACTGCTTAATAAAAGGCTTCAAAGAGGAGTTGCCCTTTGTTTTTTCTTTTTCTTTTTTAATATCAACTTGGGCATATATTCTTGATACTCGTTCGAACAGTGAATTTTCTAAATTGAAAAGAATTGGCAGTTGTTGAGTAGTTTATTTTGAGAGCAATGTTTCTTCTTCTATTGATAATGAAGCTATAATGCAGCGGTTTTATATTTTGAAAACGCGACATGGACAATTGTAAATTGTATTGTTATTTGTTCTTTAAATTATGAATTATGGAACCATGGTTCAGTTTTTACGTTATAAATCACTTTAACTGTATATATTTCTCACTACACTTGGAAATATAGGTGGTGGTCTAACCGAATACCATGATCAATCTCCAAATGACAAATGAATTTGCATAAGTTATTTGATGCCCAAGATATTAAACAATAAGAGGCCGGTCCTAAAAAACAATGAGACCCAAATACTCAATCATAAACGACGACTAATTTATAAAGCAAAGCAAGCTGACTTGGTGACAAACAAGAATCCATCACAACAAAGAGAATACAACACACACCCAATTCCTCATATGAGCTAATAAATGGGTTAGAAGTCAAGCAAAAAATGAATTAACTAAACACCCAGAAAGATCCAACTACCAAAACCATAAAAATAAAATAATAAAATAAAATAAAATAATAAATATTGAAGACCATGGATTGATAGTTGTGGATGCAAATTTCATCCTCCTTGTTCTTGGACAAAATTGCACCTACAAAACAAATAACACCTTTGGTCAAGGCCAAGAGCCTCACGCGCCCATGATGAATGATGGGGGCTTTGGCCGAAGAACCTCTGATGCCAAAGTTAGAATTTAGAGAGAAAGCGTATGAGAATTTTTTTAGAGAATTTTAGCAAGAGAATTGGAAGTGAGTTTCGGAGAAAATGGAAGGCTTTTTATAGGGGAGTAGCCGGCCTCCTAGGGTGAGAGAGGACCGGCCACCTAGCTTTGTTTGTGGGCTAGGTTCTTGATTTGTTTCAATTTGAGAATTATGGAATAATTAGCGAATTAATTAGCAAATAGAATAATTGCCTAATTAACTAGCTAATTAATATCATAAAAAGGGAAAAATGTGGTAATATATAAGGCATGGCCGGTCCCTTTGGGAGAGAAGGTGACTGGCCCTTTGGGTATTTTTTGGTAGTAATGGATAGTTTAATTGGCAATTAATGGATTATTTAGGTAATAAACCCATTAATTAGTCAATTAATATAATTTAAAAGGAATTTTTTGGAGTTACCTTGTAGAAAGGATTTGATGAGGATGGATGAAATAAGTTTTGGAATTGTTACCTATTTTGGGCACTTTTGACTTGGCTGAGGGATGATTGCCTGCTGCTCGCGCGTAGGAATCCCGATATAAGCGAGTCATCTTTCAATGACAAGATCGAGCAGACGGGACTACCCCACATAGATTGCCGGATATAAAGACAACTTATGTTCCGACAAACGCAACAGCTCAGCCTAATAGCGTGCCGGGGGCAGACGAGTACCAGAAGGACACACCAGCCCAACTACCAGGAACCGGGGGCATGCCTTGTTCTCAACACTCTAGACAATTCCTCCTGCTGCGCACAACCTGGCCCA
This sequence comes from Cotoneaster glaucophyllus, assembly GCA_036320875.1. Lineage (NCBI taxonomy): Eukaryota > Viridiplantae > Streptophyta > Magnoliopsida > Rosales > Rosaceae > Cotoneaster > Cotoneaster glaucophyllus. The sequence goes on from CM070072.1 coordinate 14,346,168, forward strand.
AGCCAATCCCAGCTCATAACTGTGCCAATCTTGCAGCATGGCATGGCTCCTGGCCATGCCGATCTTGCCCTGTACCTCGGGTCAACCAAACCTCAAAAGGGCACACGATGAAACACCTAATGATGGCATAATAATTCTGGGAGCAACTCACTGTGCTTACACCTTTACACGGGTTCCACAAGCAGTTCGAAGTCTCAAGCAGATCACCAAACATGACCTCGCAGGCTAAGGATTATTTCGGTTGTCCAGCAGACCAGCTTTCCTCAGTTGCACTCACGACAACAACTTCCATGCTCTCCAGTGCGATAGGGTAAACCAATCCCGTGACACCCATCTAGGTAAGTTCTCCAGTGCGAGAGGATAAAATAATTCCCCGACACCAATATGGGTCTGCTCACTAGTGCGAGAGGATAAACTAATTCCTCTCTAGTGCGAGAGGGTAAACCAATTCCCCGACACCTATATGGGTCTGCTCTCCAGTGTGAGAGGATAAACTAATTGCTCTTTAGCACGAGAGGGTAAACTAATTCCCCGACACCCATATGGGTCTGTTCTCCAATGCGAGAGGATAAACTAATTGCTCTCTAGTGCGTGAGGGTAAACCAATTGCTCTCCAATGCGAAAGGGTAAACTAATTCCTCCGACACCCATCCGGGTAAGCTATCCAGTGCGAAAAGGCCACATAGCTCAAAAGATCGAATGCTTGAAGATCAACTAGGCAGCAAATGGTCAGGGGGTAGCAACCATTTTTGCACTTAACAGTTCACCCATCCGACACTTTATCTTCAGTAGCTCCGATCTTGGCAACTCCATCCTTGACTGCTCCATCTACGGCAGCTGAGAAATCAAACTCAAGCAGTTTCTTCATTTTTGGCAAGCAGCCCAAACTACGCCACTTCCTCGACCCATGCTGAGCTAATCCTTGGCTTCAATCAAGCCGAGCAGCACAAGCAATGGCCCCTGCCACACCACCTCCTTGGTCCCTTGCCAAGCCGATTCCTGGCCCCTGTCAGCCGTCTTGCCGCACAACCCCGACGGCTGCCCCGTGACAGCATCTCCTAAGAAGAAGATAAGGAGAATTAATTTTTTCTTACATCGGTGTAGCACGAGGAAGATAAAGAAATCAACGGATGACGGTTCTTTGCACGGGCAAGAAAAGAAGAGTGCTAGGGGAGGGGGAACAAATATCCTCAAGCTTTCTCTCTTTCTTGTAGGGATAAATAATTGCCCTCCGAAGTTGATTTAATCCCCTACTTAAGGTAGGCTTAAATAGGCTTTGGAGGTGATTTATTTTCCTTTCCTAGAAGAATCTAATTCCAAGTCCAAGAGAGAATCAGCATCAAAGTTGGAGATCTCTACACCTGCTGCCCTTTCCTGCGAGCAGCCCAGCAGGTGTGGGTGCATTTGTGGATCCAAAAATAATCACAAGGCGACAAGTGGATTTTTTGACAAAAGAGGACCAAATTACCCTCGAGGCACACATGATTTCTTACGCGCGAGCAGTGGACAATCATCCCTCAACCAAGTCAAAAGTACCCAAAATAGGTAACAATTTAAAACCTATTTCATCAAATTCCTCCTACAAGGTAATTCCCGAAACCTATCTCATTCCATATATTTCCTACTTTATTACTTAGCTAATCAATTAGCTATTGTTTTATTCATTCCATAACTTCTAAAACCTTCCTTCTAAAATTATGATAATTGGCTAATTAATGGGTTTATTGCTTAATTAATCCATTAGTTGTCAATTAGACCATCCATTACTATCAAAAAACACCCAAAAGGCCGGTCACCTTCTCTCCCAAATGGATCGGCCATGCCATAAATATTCCATCATATTTTCCCCTTTAATCACACTAATTAGCTAGTTAATTAGGCAATTATTCAATTTGCTAATTAACTAGCCAATTAATCCCATAACTCCCAAAAATCATCAAATCAATAACCAAGCCCACAAAGGGAGCTAGGGGCCGGTCCTCTCTAGCCCAAAGAGGCCAGCCATTCCCCTATAAAAGCCACATATTTTCTCCAAAACTCATTTTTTTCAACTCTCTTGCAAAATTCTCTAAATTCTCCAAACACTTTTCTCCCAAACTTCTAACTTTGGCATCAGAGGTTCTTCAGCCAAAACCCCCCCCCCCCCCCCAAAAAAAAGTTCATCATGGGCGCGTGAGGCTCTTAGCCTTGACCTAAGGTGTTATTTGTTTTGTAGGTGCAATTTTGTCCAAGAGCAAGAAGGAAGAAATTTGCATCCACAACTTAAGAGTTTATTTATACTTTCATTAAGTATAACATAAGATTTTGCGGTATCCAGTAGTGTAAATAGTTTAAAATGAAGATCAAATTCTTTCATTCTATTCATATAGGGTCAAGGAGTGTGGCTGTAAAAAATCATCAAAATCGGAGTTAAAATAACCGTTAAATCGTGATTTTTCGTTTCTAACCGTCGAAAAGTTTTGTTCCGTTACTCGATCTCTGAATGTTTGTTTTTTTTTATTTTTGGTGTGTGCGATCTCGAACCATATACAAAAAAAATTTGATGGTTGGATCGTTGAAATTAGTTTCGTAGAATGCGTATCCCATCAAAAAGATAGATTCATTAACACTTAAGAGTTTAATTATACTTTCGTTAAGTATAACATAAGATTTTGTGGTATCCATTAGTGTAAATAGTTTAAAATAAAGATCGAATCCATTCATTCTATTCATATAGGGTCAAGGAGTGTGCCTGTAAAAAAATCATCAAAATCAGAGTTAAAATAACCGTTAAATCGTGATTTTTCGTTTCTACCGTCGAAAAGTTTTGTATCATTACCTGATCTCTGAATGTTTATTTTTTTCGATTTTTGGCATGTGCGATCTCGAACGATATATAAACAAGTTTGATGGTTGGATCGTTGAAATTAGTTTCCTAGCTTGTGCGACCAAAAATTGTTATGCATCACGCAATTATGTTTTAAAATGGTTTTTTAACTTTTTTTTTTGTTTTGTTCACAAGTTATTATAAATTACAAAATACCAAATTTATTTACAAAGTAATTCACATATAAAACGGGAATCATTCATACCATTTTTTTCATCACTCTATATAATGCATTAACCATTTCTTGTGTTTTACAAAAAAAGTTACAAATAAATTGCCTAAATCTTCATCCGAACTATAATAACATTCACTTTCGTCGCTATCATCATTTTCAGTGTCCCATTCCTCATCATCCATAGGTACGTCACCATCGTCGTTTGTGCCCACTGGACCATGGTATCGTGGAATATTACTGAGGTCAATTGTGATCGACTAAATCGGTATTTTGATTGAAGATACTCATTCTATCTGAAATGGTTCTTGGATAAGATTAGTATCTCAGAGTGTTTCCGCACCACTTTCCATCAAAGATTCAAGACGTTGTTTAGCAACATTGTCGATGTCGTCGTCACTTCGGTCTTGTTATGGTATAGCATACACGTACCTATGATCCATCGTCTGAACAACTTTCCAACCCCTCCCGGCTTTAGGGTCATCTAGATACACAATTTGTTTTGCCATGGTTGCTAAGATGTAAGGGTCGCCATCGTACCAAGTTTGGTAGTGTTCACTGATAGTAATCCATGATCTTTTTTCACACTTCCTGCCTATTTGGGTTTATATCAAACCATCGACACTTGAATAGGATCACTTGGCACCGGTCTTTGTAAAGCAATTGCACAACACTTGTTAGTTTACCATAGAATTCAATGTCTGTACTTTCGCCTCCCCCAGGGACATGAACACCGCTATTTTGCATACACAACTTGTCATCTCGTGCACTCGCTAAGAACTTGACGCCGTTGACATGGCAACCCGAGTACAATTCAACGTGAATTGGTCCGAACGCCAAGTTACATAACTCTTCATTGTACGCGGGGGAATTCGATGCTTTCAGTTGATTCACCTAATATTAGACAAACATTTAAATTTATTAGTTCGAGCAACTTAATTGGTACACCATATATGTCCAATACAAAACACTTCAAACTTACATATTCGAGAAACCACTGCGGAAACAATTCACGATGTTTCTTGGCATACAAATGTGAAGGATGTGCCTGCTTCAACATATATTTCATGCTCGTCTAGGTATGACAGTGTCTCGTCACAATTGTGTAGTACGACCCAATGTGCTACCTCCATGTCCTTCTTGGAAAACGACTGGCCACAAATCGGATCTCCGAATGGTCGAGCGATTTAGGCAAAAACTGAAAGTTTCTCCTTTCTCAAACCCCCGTCATTATTGTGAGGAGGATGATTGAAAGTTGTCTCAACATCCTTTAAATACATTCCACAAAATGTAAGTGCCTCATATGCCACCCAAGCTTGTATAATGGATCATTCGGGTTTCGCTTTGTTTCGTACACTTTTCTTCATGTCTCCAAGAAGCCTGCCAAAAGAAAACGATACGATACACATATCACTAATCGTAATATATTTAATATTGAAGAATAAAAAAGACGAGGAATATATACCTTTCTATTGGATACACATTGGCAAGAGATGCCTCCTCTGGTAAGTGAACCATGACGTGTATCATACTTGTGAAGAAAGCTGGAGGAAATATCATCTTAAACTTGCATAGAACTTGCACAATCTCATGGCGCAACTGATTAACGTCCGTTTTTTGCAACGTTCTTGACGTCAATTGTGAAAAAAAAAAAAGGACAAGAAAATGATTGGTTTCACTACATCGGCTGGCAAGAGATGTCGAATACCCACAGAAAGTAGGCATTGCAGAACCACATGGTAGTCATGACTCTTTTGGCCAGCTAATTTACCCCAGTCAATGTTCACGCAACACGCGATATTTGAAGCATACTCATCGGGAAACTTGACAGACGATAAAAACATTAAAAATTCTTTCTTGTCATTTGGTTTCAATGAAAAAAATGCAAGATCCCTTATGGCTTTATCATTGTCCCTATTCATCGATAAACCCCGTCGTATTCCCATTCGTTCCAAATCAAGTCGAGCTTTGATCGTGTCCTTTGTCTGGCCCTCAATATCTAGAATTGTGCAGACCAATGTGTCAAATACATTTTTTTCAACATGCACAACATCGAGGTTGTGTCTCAATTTTAGTTTAGACCAATACGAGAGCTCAAAAAGCATAGACCTCTGCGTTCAGTTCATATGTGTAGAAGGTCTTGTTCTACTGACATTGGTCCCGAAAGGAGAAAAATCCAAACGGTTAAGCTGTTCCAAAATCTGAGCACCAGACCATTCTCTGGGTTTGAGGCGATGCTTTTTCTCCCCATCAAACTCTTTATCCTTCTCTTTCCACTCGTGGTCCCAAGGCAACCATCTTCGATGACTAAGGTAACAAACTATTTCGGTGTGCCAACTAGATGTTACGTCTTCCTTGCATATAGGGCATGCCATATAACCCCTAGTGCTCCACCTAGAAACCATTGCATATGCGGGGAAATCGTTCACAGTCCATATCACTACAGTCTGCAAAGTGAACATCATAAGAGCATATTTATGCGACTTTGTTGGCTTATTTCTTTGCATTTAGTTTGTTAGTTTCTACTTATTATAGTAATTTAAGCTATTTTCGTATTATTGTAGGACCAATTGGTAAAGGTGATAATAAATGGCAAAATGGAGCAATTTGGAGCAGTTTTGGACTTGGATTGGATAGCATGCGTGGAGAGCATATGGGTTGGACATTTTTGGTGTTTAAAGAGTGCTAGATATGTGCTAAAATCCGGAGGAATTAAAGTTGAGGCTTGGAAGACAAGAAATTAGACAAGAAAGGGCAACCTTATCCAACCTTATCTTAACTAAACTTATCTAATCCTATCCTATCCTTATCTTACCTTATCTCCAGCTGCAAAGAAGAATCCTTATCACATTCCAACACCTCCTATCTAATTCTAGGAGTCCTAAAATTGTGCAAAGAACATAATCTTTCTCCTCCTAGGAGTATGTCGTGCCCTCTGCATATATATTCAAAGTGTGCCGCAGATTTCAGGGGATGAAGAGAGAGTGCCGCATCCTGCCATTGGAGGAGAGGAGTTGCCGCAGCTTGCATCTAGCCATTCAACCATTGGAGTTTTCTGGGTTATTTCTGTCCTTAGTTTTAGTTTCAATGTTTATTTTAGATTACGTTTTAGTTATGATGAACATGTGTAGCTAAGTTTGTTTTTAACTAGAGGAGAATTCGAAGTGATGATCATATGTTTTATATAAATTGATTACATCCAGTTATTGTTTCATAAAACATGAATGCGATTTACTTATCTGCTTTATAGAGAACTTATTCTTGTATGTTTATTAAGGATGTATAATTAGTTTCCATTTAGAGATTTGATGCTAGAATATAAGGAAATTTCACCTAATCGTTATGAACTTATATTTACAAGTAGTAAAAATCACTAGTCATGATTGAGTTTAGTAAATTCTTGGCAGGAGTATCATGCTTTTCATAATTACGAATGCCTTGTCAATGCTTATGATTTTCACAGAACTTAATGATCTTTGAGATGTATCTATATCATGCTTTTCATAGTTAGGGAACTTGAGAAGAATAATTTGGTTGCGTCGCTGAGTCCAATTCAATGAACTTAGGAAAATCAGAGAGTTAATTAGTGCTGTTCACAATTAATTTGGGCCATTGTCATTCATGGTTTATAGAAATAATAACTGGAAATCGATTTGTATGCATATGTTTCATGTGTGGAGAAGAATCCTCTAGCTAGCCTTTCACCTATATCTCGTACAAAACCTAATTCGTTTGCTGCAATTTACTTATTTTTGTTAAAATTCGTCAAAAAAACCCCTCATTTTTTATTTTGTGTTAGTCAAGCCTAGTTTTCAGTTTTTAAGTCTAATTTGTGTTGATTAGCATCCCTCCTAATCCCCAGCTTAGAACGATCCCTACTTGCTCATACTACAATCGTCTAAATTATAGGGTTTAATTTGTGTGCTAGTTTTTACCAAATCACATGCCAGTACATTTATCGTATGTGTGCACACCATGTGTCCATAAATCTTTTAGCTCATCCACCAACGGTCGTAAGTATACATCGATTGACCTACCAGGATCCTCAGTTATCAATAGAGTCATCATCATGTATTCTTTTTTCATACATTTCCATGGCAGCAAATTATACGAAAATACAAAAATCAGCCAAGTACTGTGGTGTTGGTTTAAAACCCCAAACAGATTAAATTCGTCAGTGGCAAGTCCCAATCTAACGTTACGAGAATCAGCAGCAAACTCGGGGAACATTCGATTGAACTCTTTCCATGCCTCCCTATCTGCAGGATAATGTCACCTTATGCCTCCGATACGGGCCCTATCCCATTTGAGAATGCATAGTCATGTCACGTAATTTACGGCTACATCAGATTAGATTTCGACGTGGATGCATTTCGGCAGCATCTCGATATAGTTCTTCAGGTGTATGACCCGAAGAACGTACATAGATGACACCGAAATTTCCACAACCGAAACCTAATCCTTCAACCATAAACTATGCGTCATAACTGTGCATTCCTAAACTGTCCAAATAATGGGACAATTCAAGAATTAATTGGATCGCAGTCATGCTTTCGCATCCATGCATGAAATCCAACTAATCCTCGAACGGGAAACTAAGTTTTACTAAAAATATAAAACAAGTACGAAGTTAATTTCAATTAAGTCCGTACATCACAACACATATTTGTACGTCACGTACAAATTTAACAACATAATATAAATATAATTTCATAACATAATATAAACATAACAAACTAAGTTCAACATAATTTAATTAATTTTATATGTTTAAAAATAAAACGAAGAAAATACCTTCTCAATCGTGCTCCACCAATCTCTAATCACACACAATATCCTTATATACAACGAAATTAATGGCGTTAGTATGAATTTACTTTAATACTTTTACCGTAACGACAAAAAACGCTTACCAAACACACCGAGATAGCTCGATCAACGTAGAGAAGAAGATGGAGGGAGTATCCGATGATGAAATTGAGAGAAAATGGAAATGACAGATGTCGGATTAAGCAAAATCGAAGGGATATGAGTGCAGAGGTGCAATCTGCAATTTTTTTGCAGTTTGCCTCTGCACATGGCTGAATTTGGATTAAAAAGGACGAATGATTTTGCGCGACAAACAACAAATTCATTGCGTAAGACATATTTGCACGACGAAAAAGGGATTCATTGTTCAAATGGTATTTGCGCGACAAAAAGGTTTTCGCCGCGCAAAAAAACATATTATTCATCACGCAATGAATATTTTTTATTTTATTTTTTATGTCCTTCTTTTTTACTTGTATATATTGTGGATTTTTATTTTATTATAAATCAAAAACTAAAACCTAGTTAAACATTAAATTAATTAACAAAACTAATTTACTATCCCAAATAGAAATTATAATTAACGCAAATATTAATACTTATCCACATAACATATATTTGTTCATTAAATTAAATATAAAGTCCACGAAATATTATTTTTTTTTTTTAAAAAAAACTCTCATCAACTTCAATCCTCCTTCGTCTGCAACACATCAAACTTCCACTGCCGGAAACTCTGCTTGAAAAGCCCATCCACATAAATCCGTGCATTCTCATCGGTTTCATCAACATCCCAATGAACCTACGTTAATGCCAATAACAATAAATTAGTAATTTAAAAAATATTACGTTTTAACAAAAATAATTGTTCATTATTTACCACAAACTTACCGATAAATCTCCCAGCATGGATTTCTTCAACTCCTCAAGAACCTTATTCCAAGACTCAAACTCGGAAGAACAATCCCTCTGCACCAAATTCCCAATGTCATCCTTAAATTCAGCGTGCACCTGAGCCAAATTTTTCCCTTCAAAGTACGGAATTTGCTTCCGTCTATACCTCTTTGATCGCACAACAACTTTTCTTTTGCCAGAATCTTCTCCAGAATCGGCCATTCTTTTTTAAACAAATTTTTTTTGAAAACTAACCCTATGAAACTGTGATTATATAGTACTAGGAGACCTTTGCACAATGAAGTATTCGTCGCGCAAACATCAAAGTCCATCGCGCAAAATGCGTCATAAATGCGCAATAAATTGGAAGGTCTGACCGTTCTTTGCGCGACAAACACACCTATTCGTCTCGCAAAAACGTATTACGCGACGACATAGTCGTCGCTCAATATATTGCGCGACGAATAAAATAACTGTAATTACAAAATTTACGTAAACATATATATCTATGTTTATGTAAATTTTATAATTACAAACAAATATTCACAAACGATTCAATACCTTAAATATTTATTCTAAACTTAATTAATACTTTAAATATTTATTCTATAAATAATTAATACCTAAAATATTATTCTATAAATAGTTAATACCTTAAATATTTATTCTACAAATTGTTAATGGCCTAATCCATACAATTATTTTAAGCATAAGTACGATATTCATTAAAGATTAAAAACACATATAAACCGAGAATAGATAGGGTGCTTACATTAGGTTTCAATATAAAAACCCAACAGGAATTGAAGCCTAATTAAGTCCAAATACATAAATTAAAAAAAAAACCTGAAATTTAAATATTGTCATACAAAACATAAATTTTAAACTACTATTTGGATGATCCTGCTCCACTTCGCAAGACTTCATAACACCACCGATTGTAACCTCCCTCCAACGCATCATCCACCAACTTCATCAATTGTTCTTTCGGCTCATCATCAAAAACATACTTACACTGTTACACATATATGCAAATAATTAATCCCAACATATAACTAAAAATTTCACAAACTTCATTATTGATCCATCAATAATATACTTACTAATAGTTCATCCATCACAGCCTTCTTCAAATTCTCGGACACATCTTTCCAATAACGCCACTCAGCAGTGGGGCAATTATTCCCCATAGCTACAGCAATTGCATGAGCAAACTCAAAATGCTCTCTAAAATCATGCAGGTTTGATGTGATAAAAGCTTAGCACACAAATTAAACCCTCTTGTTGACAATTGTACTAAATAAGTAAGTAGGGATCGTTCTAGGCCGGGGATTAGGAGGGATTGCTAATCTACTTAAATCTAACTCAAAAACACAAAACTAGACTTAAAAACACTTAACTAGACTCTAAAGACTCAAAACAAACTAGAAAGACTCAAAACAGCACAAAACAAGGAAACTGACTCAAAACAGACACTAAGGGTTACTTTGGACGAATTTCTAACTTGACTTGACCCAAAACACTAAAAGAAACAAGTTTAAATATATTCTAACTAAGTTGACACAAAAAAGTAAAGGGGGATTTGTTTTTGACGAATTTAAAGTAAAAACAAGCAGATTTTAAACACTAAACAACTTTGGACGAAATTGGGTGAATGAATGGGTGATTGACTACCTAGAGGGTCATTCTCCACACATGACACATATGCATATGAATCAATTTCCAGTTACTCTTCCGATAAACCATTAATGACAATGCCCCAAGTTAACCGTGAACTGCACTAATTAACCCTCAGATTTTCCTAAGTTCATTGAATTGGACTCAGCGCCTCAACCAAATTATTCTTATCAAGTTCCCTACATGAACTGCATAATAGAGATACATATCAAAGATCATTACGTTGTATGAAAATCATAAGCATTGACAAGGCATTCTTAACTATGAACTGCATGATACTCCTGCCAGGAATTTACTTAACGCGATCGTGACTAGCGACCTCCACTACTTGCAAATATAAGTTCATAACTATTAGGTGGAACTCCCTTATATTTTAGCATCAAATTCATGCATGCAAACTAAGTATGAATCCTTAATCGACATACAAGAATAAGTTATCAATCAAGCAGTTAAGTAAATTGCATTCACGATTTATGAAACAATAATTGGAAGTAATCAATTCATATCACATATATGTTCATGGTTTTGAATTCTCCTCTAGCTAAAACAAGTTTAGCCTCTCATGTTTGCAATTAAACAAGGATAATTAAATTTAAACATTGAAAACAAAAGATGGATTACACCTAGAAACGTTCCAGCAATCCAAGCCTGAATGGCAGGCACGGCTCAAGGGCTCATTCTCCTTCCTTCCTTGCTGCGGCACAGTGAGGTATGTGTGGCGAATGGTGGATGGGTGGTACGAATTGTAGTGAAGAGTGGATTGTGTATTGTCGTGGTGGATGGTGGAGAATGTCGTGTGGAGTGGTGCGACAAAGGCTTTCATTTATAGGGAAAGGTAAGGCAAGGCCTAATTAATTTTGGGAAACAGATTTGATCTCCAAATCCACAAGGAAAAAGGTAATTAAAAGTCAGAATCCCAAAGGAAAAGGGAAAGGATATGCGGTAGGATCCTAAAGTGAATGGGGAATGTGGATTGCACGGCAAGAAAGGGATTTCTAGAGGGATTTGGTGCGGCACCTTGTAGGGATGGGTTTAAACCTTCTAGAATCAAGTATTTGAGTGTCCTAATATATTTAGGGATCCTCCTTGCAGCTGGAACCTAGGTGGAGAAGGATTAGGAAAGGTTTTGGACAAAATAAGGAAACTTGGCTAACTTTCCTTCTTTCTTGCTGAGCTTCCTTGTCTTCTTTGTCTTGAATTTATTTCCTTTATCTCTTTAGCACATTCCTAGCCTCTTTTGGTCTTCAATTTCGTCCATCCACCTTGCTCCATGCATGTGCTATCCATTCCAAGCCCAAAACTGCTCCAAATGGCACCAAAATGCACTTTCTTGCCAACTTAGTCCTTTGGACCTACAAACACACGAAAAATAGCTTAAAACATTGTAATAACTAGAAATTAACTACATAAATGCCAAGAAACAAGCTAACTAAGTCGCATAAATATGCTCCTATCAAATTCCCCCACACTTAGCTTTTGCTAGTCTTAGAGCAAAACAAAGCAAACAAAACATAACCTAGACCTTCCAACATTTGCCTCAGGGATTTCCAATGCAACATGACATGTTAAAAATCACTACTCACATAGAATTTAGTCATCGTTACCCTCGAGCACATACTTAGCCACAGTCACCACTCACTAGCTCGCATTTAATCAATTAAAACAATGCTATGAATGTAGTAACATGCCTTAGAGAATTCCCTCAATTCCTTACCGGATACTCTCTATTTTCACACAGATACACTTCCTACACTTCCTACACTAGGTATATGTGAGAAGATTGATGTAAACATGTAGACTAGCACTCACATATGTTTATAACAAAGAAAGAACTTTCTAGAATTATTAATACATGTGTATATATATGATCCCATGAACGGAATGCCACTACTTAGACGCGAGAACAAGGGATACCATGCTCATACCAATTCCAACCTCCACATATTGAAACACACAATACTCAAGATAGAAGTCTAAGGGTTGTAACGGGGCTAAGGGTATTGGCTAACAAAGAAGGGTTAAGGATAAACAAAAGTTCTTAAAGCGATAGTAAGCAAAGTAATGAAATTGACACTTAGAATTCACTTTTGAATGCAAAAATCAACTTTAAGCACAAAGGAAGATTCATACAATACTTAGGGCCGGATTCAAACTTTAGGACCCTTTCTTCAACAACCAACACTTGTGAGCTTATTCTCACTTATTTTTCCACTCTTTTTCTTTCTTTTCACAACTTTTCTTTTTTTTTTCTTTTCTTTACCCGTGCCCTATTTCTTTGGCACACAAAACACACACTTTGAAAACCCTTCCCCCACACTTGTTTTTCTGCATAATGTCGATCAAAAGGAATTTCCTCTAAGTCATGCTCCACTATTCTTTAAGAACAAGGGTATGGATACTCCTATTCTAGGCTAGGTAGGGATAATGTGGGCTAAAAAAGAACATAGGCTAATTAAGGCTCAAAAGGGGTTAAACCTACAACACATATGCAAGGGGTACGGCTTTTTGGCTCTAGCTTAACTAAACAACTTCATCTTGTTATGTGTTATGCTAATCAATGTTATGCTTTGAATGAAACAGGCATGAGTTATAGTATTTGGAACTAAAATGATGAAACACCTTCTAAGTAGCAGCCAAGCAAAGAATAATGAGATCATGCAACGACTTTAGAAAACAAAAACATCACAGATTAATAACTCTCCAAACAAAGTTTAGGCTCAAGTCTCTCAGGGTTGTAGCGTTAGTTTGAGTTTCTTCCTTCAAGCATGTTACAAAAACTGATTTTTTTCCTTTGTGATTAAATGTGAATTCATAAACGACAACTACAACCAAGCATAAACCAAAGAGCATATCAAACTTCCATCCATGTTTGTAACTTTCTTTAACAGTCATGCAATTAAAAAGCAAATCCTCATCATTGTGTTGAAAGGTACCCTAAGACACAAACAAACAGACAAAAACGACTCTTTTTGGGTTTTTCAAAACAATTTTTTGAATTTTTTTTTTTTCAAATTTTTCGTATTTTTCTTTCAAAACACATTAAAACACTTCAAAACACACTAAAAACACTTAAAACAGTGAGAAACAACTTTAGAAGTGATAGGTGATAAAATCCCACGAAATTTATGCAAAAACACTTTGTTTACGCCCCACACTTAAACCAAACATTGTCCTCAATGTTTCAAACAAAGATTCACACACAAGCTAGCAAACAACACAACTAACAAATATGACAATTATGGCAAAGTAAAGCAATAAAAAGTAGGGTTTAGGAACGCAAATCTGGTTTTGAAGGCAGAGATTCCTAGGCCTTCTTTATTTGAACGCATGGGTTGCCTCCCAAGAAGCGCTTGTGTTAACGTCTTCCAGCCGGACGATACTTCCATTCAAACTCCCCTAGGTCCCACGGCATGGAATTGATCTTTGAATGGAAGGTGATACTTGAAATGATCCGGTAATGGTTTTACTTCTAACATGGGTCCCTGAATCATTAACATGTTAGTATAAAATGAAATTGAAATTTAGGGAGGTGGCTTACCTGTGTGCTTCGACAAGAACTCAAGGACAAACACCACTTCGAAAGTTTTAGGACTAGAAAATTCGGCCAGATTTGGTGTTTTGAGGGTTGTGACTTGTCCCATGTCATAAAACCCAACTTCATTGGGAATTGTTGTCTCAAGTACATCCTCTTTGATGAATTTTAGACATTCCCCAGCCACTTCTCAACACATTGAATCACTTTGCATGGTAATAAGAAGAATTCAATCAAGAGCGAGACAAGGCCCTCAGTGAAGCACCCTAAATCTAACCCCAATTTAAGAAAACCTAATATAACTTCACTGCTCAAAACCATTCCCCTAATTTAAGACCTAAATCTAACCCCAATTAAGAACCCTAAAAAGTCTAATTTAAGAACCTAAATGTAAGCTGCAATTTACGAACCCTAAATCTAACCCGACTGCCCTAATTCTAACCCCCAATTTGAAAAAGAAAAAAAAAAGGAAAAAAACCCTAATTCTAACCCCCAATTTGTAAATAAAGAAAATTGAAAATAAAAAATGAAGAGGAAATTACCTCTTGGAGACTAATGAAGATATACAGGGACGGAGAGACAGATGGAGATATAGAGGAAGGAGAGAGACAGTATCGCGCAGGGGAAAAGGAAGAAGAGGGAAGTGAGGGGAAGAAAGAGAGATGGCAATAAAATATAGAATCTTGCGCGACAGAGACTTTGTCTCGCAAGGGAAAAAATCGTCGCACAAGTTTTTTAAAATTTCTGCGAAAAAAAAACGCCTTAATTGAAATTTCAGACACTTGCACGACGAACAAAACATTTCGTCGCACAAAGATATTTTGTGCGACGAAATATATGTATTCGTCGTGCAATATTCCCGAGAATATTTAAAATAACCGTTAAATCATGATTTTTCGTTTCTAACTGTCGAAAAGTTTTGTACCGTTACTTGATCTCTGAATGTTAGTTTTCTTCGATTTTTGGCGTGTGCGATCTCGAACCATATACAAAAAAGCTTGATGGTTGGATCGTTGAAATTAGTTTCATAGGATGCCTATCCCATCAAAAAGATAGATTCACTAACACTTAAGAGTTTATTTATACTTTCATTAAGTATAACATAAGATTTTGTGGTATCCAGTAGTGTAAATAGTTTAAAATGAAGATGAATTCGTTCATTCTATTCATATAGGGTCAAGGAGTGTGGCTGTAAAAAATCATCAAAATCGGAGTTAAAATAACCGTTAAATCGTGATTTTTCGTTTC
This sequence comes from Cotoneaster glaucophyllus, assembly GCA_036320875.1. Classification (NCBI taxonomy): domain Eukaryota; kingdom Viridiplantae; phylum Streptophyta; class Magnoliopsida; order Rosales; family Rosaceae; genus Cotoneaster; species Cotoneaster glaucophyllus. The sequence goes on from CM070072.1 coordinate 14,361,366, forward strand.
TAACCGTCAAAAAGTTTTGTACCGTTACTTGATCTCTGAATGTTTGTTTTCTTTGATTTTTGGCGTGTGCGATCTCGAACGATATACAAACAAGTTTGACAGTTGGATCATTGAAATTAGTTTCGTAGAATGCGTCTCCCATCAAAAAGATAGATTCACTAACATTTAAGAGTTTATTTATACTTTCATTAAGTATAACATAAGATTTTGTGGTATCCAGTAGTGTAAATAGTTTAAAATGAAGATGAATTCGTTCATTCTATTCATATAGGGTCAAGGTGTGTGGCTGTAAAAAATCATCAAAATCGGAGTTAAAATAACCGTTAAATCGTGATTTTTCGTTTCTAACCGTCGAAAAGTTTTGTACCGTTAATTGATCTCTGAATGTTTGTTTTTATTTTTATTTTTGGCGTTTGCGATCTCAAACCATATACAAGCAAGTTTGACGGTTGGATCGTTGAAATTAGTTTTGTGGAAAGCGTATCTCATCAAAAAGATTGATTCACTAACACTTATGTGGAGCCAAAAATAATCACAAGGTGACACGTGGATTTTTTGACATAAGAGGACAAAATTACCCTCGAGGCACACATGATTTCCTACGCGTGAGCAGTGGACAATCATCCCTCAACCAAGTCAAAAGTGCCCAAAATAGGTAACAATTTAAAACCTATTTCATCAAATTCCTCCTACAAGGTAATTCCCAAAACCTATCTCATTCCATATATTTCCTACTTTATTACTTAGCTAATCAATTAGCTATTTATTTTATTCATTCCATAACTTCTAAAACCTTCCTTCTAAAATCATGATAATTGGCTAATTAATGGGTTTATTGCTTAATTAATCCATTAGTTGTCAATTAGACATCCATTACTATCAAAAAACACCCAAAAGGCCGGTCACCTTCTCTCCCAAAGGGACCGGCCATGCCATATATATTCCATCAGATTTTTCCCCTTTAATCACACTAATTAGCAAGTAAATTAGGCAATTATTCAATTTGCTAATTAACTAGCCAATTAATCCCATAACTCCCAAAAATCATCAAATCAATAACCTAGCCCACAAAGGGAGCTAGGGGCAGGTCCTCTCTCACCCAAAGAGGCCGGCCATTCCCCTATAAAAAGCCACATATTTTCTCCAAAACTCATTTTTTTCCAACTGTCTTGCAAAATTCTCTAAATTCTCCAAACACTTTTTTCTCAAAATTCTAACTTTGGCATCAGAGGTTTTTCGACCAAAGCCCCCTTGGCCTTGACCTAAGGTGTTATTCGTTTTGTAGGTGCAATTTTGTCCAAGAGCAAGAAGGAAGAAATTTGCATCCACAAATTGGTGCTTTCATTGAGAGTTAAGTCTCACACTCGTCGATGACTCTCGCATAAAAAGGTTTTTTCTCTATTTTCTAGTCCACTTGTAATTTTTCATACGTTCTTATTATTAGAATTTTTTATTTGCAAAGATTCTTTGATAAAACGGAAAAGAGAAGCACAATGGCTAGAAATTTAGAAAATTCAACAAGTGAAAATTCCAATATAAAATAGATGGGACCGCGGCGATCTATGAGGCTCCACCATGGCAACAACCGCGGTGGCCACAACGGCAACCACCTGCGGCGAGGTCCATGGCACCAAAGCTACGTCCCAAAAGCCCAAGGCAAACCGGCCTGTGTCGTCCAAATCCAACGCTAGCCCAATACTTTGCAGAGCCAAGCCCAAGCCTCGCACTCACGTGCGCCACACGTCGAGCAGCCCACTCCCGTGACTCAGCTGGCTTGCTCCTGCCAAGCAGCCTGCTCCTGTAGCCCAGCCTGCTCCCTTAACTTCCTGAGCAGCCCAAGTCAGCCCAATACTATCTCAACCATCCAGACCTACCATCGAGCCGGGGGCATTTTCACCACATTTCTTCGCGGATTTGACATTTCGCAACTCAAATCTCGCGCCCGGAGTCTACCACCCTTCCATTGCTCAAGGAGGCACATTCCTTCCAAGTTCTTCCAATCCAAATGGCGAACAACACTTGTCTCGACAAGTCATAGAGTTAAACGAGCGCCCTAGCACAACAGTCAACCTTGGTAAACCAGCTCTTGCAGCGCACCAAAATGCAACGTGTCCCAAACGAGGTGTCCCGAAGAAGGACAACGGCAGATGAAGAACCTCTCCAGCAGCGTCCCGGCAAGCAGCCACATGATGATAGGATTAAAAGCACACCACAAAGTAGCACACAAATATCCTATTGATTTTCCTTATTAACACTAAGATTTGTCAATTGTAGCATATGAAAATAAGGGTCTTTCCCGCAGAAGATTGTTTTATCTAACTACTTTAAATGTCACAAAAATTGGGTTGCTGTCCCTACTGACCAGCCACCGAAAAATAATTATTAGACCAACTTACACTTATCTAAAGTCTACGAAATTTTATATGCAGATACTAGACACACAGAGATACACTCACACAAATATTTGGGATTTTTGGAGTTGATTTGATATTTAAATTAAATCAAACAAAAACAAGACAGAAACAAATTTTAAATAGTAAAAATAGATTGTAGTTCACAAGTTAAGAAAACGAGTTAGGGGAAGTGCTATCCACCACCAAATAATCATGCAAACATGTTATGTTTCATTCAAATTCCTTTTATTTCCGGATGAAGATGCTCAAGTTGGCTCAATGTTAGAACTCAACCTATTACTCTTTCTTATGTAGTATGTTAAGAGAATGGCGTTTTCAACTTAACTTAGTCCCTAGCATGCAATCTAGAATGGCGTGTTCATAGATTTAACAAGTAGAAATCATTAAGAACGAAAAGAGTTTGAGTCATCACAAGGCATCGTAAGTACTGGCGTTGTCTTACTTATCCTAGAAATTGGTCCACATGTTAATCGCAATTAACAAGTACTACTCTAGAACATATGTAGGTCCTCATTCGACAAGGGCAGGCACACACATATTCATAGCATTAGAATCCTAGATATGCTCACTAAGTATGCATCCATAGAAAACACATAAAGAATTCATCAATGAGATAAGTAGTGAGCCAATTTTCATCCATTCATAAAAGAAATTGAAACGAAATGTCATAGCACATTTGCAATCATATTCGGGGCTTCAAAACAGCCCCTAAGTACTAAAAATTTAGTTACACATAATTCTTAAATAAAACCAAAAGAAAGACATGAGGCCTCCGCCTATTTCCTTCCTTCCCCAATGCTGCTTTTATACCAATTCTTCCTGCATCATTTTCTTCTCCTTAACTCACCCACTCATAGCCATTTAGTGATGACAATAAGTGAGAGGAAATGGTAAAACAATTGTAACTCTTTGGGTAGCCTTTATGCCAATTACTCCCTCTTAATCCTCATCTTTAATTCCATTCCCTTTAATATTTGAATAGGTTTCAGCTGAATTGTTCTTGGCTGCATCATCAATTTTGGCTGATAGATTTATTGGGTTTATTGCTTTCATTTCAGTTACAAACTGCTCAGCCTCTTGTCAACCTTTCAGTGTTAAAACGGCCATAACTTCTTCTAGAAAAATGATATTAACAATCCGCGAAATGCTCCAGAAAATAGACATCTGTAGCTTTCCAATCATATAAGGCTCATTCTCTAATTCATTCTGATATGTCCGCAAATTGCTTCCAAAGTCAGCTGACCTGCACATGCAGTTTTGACGAATTTGTTACTTAAAATTCCACTTATGCTATTTTTATTTTATTTGCTTGACAAATTCTACAAAACACAAAAACAAAGTAAATAGCTCAAAAATATAAGGAACTAACTAAGAAAAGACAAGTGAATTTGATGTAAAATATATATAAATATGAGCTTATCAAATACCCCCACACTTAGCTTTTGCTAGTCCTCGAGCACAACAAAGAAAACATGAAAAAAAAATAGCAACATGAAAAACATTAGCTTCCCCCTATGTGACCCTCATAGAATTTCATTCAAGAAAAAAAATCATCAAGAATCTTAGCTAGCACCAAACAAGCTAATCCAAGCTCATATTCCTATTCAAATGTTAGTAGTAACCTTTTAATCATCCTTTAAGTGTAGTGTGTGTAATAGCCATGCTAATTCATTTTCAATTTATTTTTTTTTTAAGCACCACATGCAAACTAGTGACCTTCTCACGAGACATACACTCAATCACACATATGTTTAGTTTAACGTGTTTCGCTCAAAGAATCAAATGTGAAAGATCTACCATAAGCTTGCATAAAGATCACATCTCTACAATCATAATTGCAAAACTTAAATCAAGAGGACTTTTATTGGATGTAATGAGGCTTAGGGAGAGGGTTATTGAAATGAAAGGATAGGTAAACACAAGTTCCAAGCTACATTGCAAGCAATTCTCTTGTTGAGATTTATAGGAACTCAAGCTCTCCAACCACACTACTAACACCTCCAACCACACCCCTATACTGAAACTTAAAATTTGCTTTGTATACAATTTTTCTTTTTCTCTTTTCTTTTTCTTTCTTTCTTTTTTATTTTTTATTTTTTTTTATGAAGCATAACTAAATACAAACATGAAATACCGCCACACTTATTCTTTTGCCAAACTCTTTCAAAGTACTTCACAACCATTTCTCATAAGACAATCTCACGTTGCTCACTAGCTAGCTTGGAAAAGGTAAGGAAAAATGTTTAAGGTATAAGGGTAGACATATATGGTGATAAGAAATAAAAAGGCTCGACATATACGGCTCAAATTGGCAATCTAATGATATCATTTTTCTTTAGGAAACATGCTTATTTGGGTCATGGTGATAAACCTAATGCCTCTATCATTTTCAAGTTCATGCAATCAATGACAAACATTTTGAAAGATCGTTACGCAAGTTCTAGAGATGTAAGTCACATAAGTTCATCACACATGAAAGAATATGAGTGTATGACAAATGCACACACTTTCGATAGGCTAAAAAAAACTCACATAGGATGTATATGGTCACTATATTCACATGCGAAGCTTTAAGTCATGTTTTAGTCTCACATCAACAAGGCTATGTGCATTTGGTTTTTCAAAGATGATTAAACATGTACAAAACTAACAAGAGAATCAGGAATTTCACACAACACATGCTTACTAAGTTCTTGATCACCGTGGTTCAAATTCAATCCAATTATATCATTGGGTCAAGAAACTAACAAAAATCTAATTCAAAACAATAAAGAAAATAAGACAATAGTTTTTGGATTTTCAAATCTTCCTAATTTTTTTATAAATGTTTTTGGGTTTTTGTTAGAGTAAACAAAACTAATTAAGAGAACAAAAAGAAACAACACGGATACAAATCAAACCAGTTCTTGGTCGAAGGTAAAAAAAATTTCAATTTGGTCATTTTTTCAATCCTTACCCCCAAACCTAAACTGGACATTGTCCCCAATGTCAGAAAACACAATAATGCATAAAATAAAAATAAAATAAAATAACAAGAATAAAAAAAAAATGAAGCATTTGGACTGAAAACTTCCCCAATTTGCAGTAAAATCAAGCGATGACCCCCAAACTTCAATTCAGCAATCAACTCCAAGGGTGGACATAACCAAATGTTCCTACAAAGAAAAGAAATAATTCAGTTTAGCACTCAAGAAAATTCAGAAAAAGCAAACGGAAAATTGAAAATGACAGAAAAAGACAATGAATAGAAATATTGGGTTGCCTCCCAATAAGCGCTTGCTTTTACGTCCGCAGCCGGACGGTACCAAGAGTAATCATCCAAGGGAGGCTGGTTCTTGGAGGGGTACAACCTCCACATCAAGCTCCACAAAAGATATCGAAATAAAAACAAAAACAAAAACACAAATTAGACAAGAAGAGAAAACGATAGAAAAATAAGTAATTAGAAATAACAATCCCCGGCGACACGGCGCCAAAAAATTGATAGGATTAAAAACACACCACAAAGTAGCACACAAATATCCTATTGATTTTCCTTATTAACACTAAGATTTGTCAATTGTAGCATATGAAAATAAGGGTCTTTCCCGCAGAAGATTGTTTTATCTAACTACTTTAAATGTCACAAAAATTGGGTTGCTGTCCCTACTGACCAGCCACCGAAAAATAATTATTAGACCAACTTACACTTATCTAAAGTCTACGAAATTTTATATGCAGATACTAGACACACAGAGATACACTCACACAAATATTTGGGATTTTTGGAGTTGATTTGATATTTAAATTAAATCAAACAAAAACAAGACAGAAACAAATTTTAAATAGTAAAAATAGATTGTAGTTCACAAGTTAAGAAAACGAGTTAGGGGAAGTGCTATCCACCACCAAATAATCATGCAAACATGTTATGTTTCATTCAAATTCCTTTTATTTCCGGATGAAGATGCTCAAGTTGGCTCAATGTTAGAACTCAACCTATTACTCTTTCTTATGTAGTATGTTAAGAGAATGGCGTTTTCAACTTAACTTAGTCCCTAGCATGCAATCTAGAATGGCGTGTTCATAGATTTAACAAGTAGAAATCATTAAGAACGAAAAGAGTTTGAGTCATCACAAGGCATCGTAAGTACTGGCGTTGTCTTACTTATCCTAGAAATTGGTCCACATGTTAATCGCAATTAACAAGTACTACTCTAGAACATATGTAGGTCCTCATTCGACAAGGGCAGGCACACACATATTCATAGCATTAGAATCCTAGATATGCTCACTAAGTATGCATCCATAGAAAACACATAAAGAATTCATCAATGAGATAAGTAGTGAGCCAATTTTCATCCATTCATAAAAGAAATTGAAACGAAATGTCATAGCACATTTGCAATCATATTCGGGGCTTCAAAACAGCCCCTAAGTACTAAAAATTTAGTTACACATAATTCTTAAATAAAACCAAAAGAAAGACATGAGGCCTCCGCCTATTTCCTTCCTTCCCCAATGCTGCTTTTATACCAATTCTTCCTGCATCATTTTCTTCTCCTTAACTCACCCACTCATAGCCATTTAGTGATGACAATAAGTGAGAGGAAATGGTAAAACAATTGTAACTCTTTGGGTAGCCTTTATGCCAATTACTCCCTCTTAATCCTCATCTTTAATTCCATTCCCTTTAATATTTGAATAGGTTTCAGCTGAATTGTTCTTGGCTGCATCATCAATTTTGGCTGATAGATTTATTGGGTTTATTGCTTTCATTTCAGTTACAAACTGCTCAGCCTCTTGTCAACCTTTCAGTGTTAAAACGGCCATAACTTCTTCTAGAAAAATGATATTAACAATCCGCGAAATGCTCCAGAAAATAGACATCTGTAGCTTTCCAATCATATAAGGCTCATTCTCTAATTCATTCTGATCTGTCCGAAAATTGCTTCCAAAGTCAGCTGACCTGCACATGCAGTTTTGACGAATTTGTTACTTAAAATTCCACATATGCTATTTTTATTTTATTTGCTTGACAAATTCTACAAAACACAAAAACAAAGTAAATAGCTCAAAAATATAAGGAACTAACTAAGAAAAGACAAGTGAATTTGATGTAAAATATATATAAATATGAGCTTATCACATGACCATTCACGAACCGAGCGTTCTAACGGAGTACACTCTCGACTAGGCCCCCGAGATAGCGTATACTCCCGTCTTAGCGCGTGGAGGAACGTGCACTCTCAGTTAGGCCCACGAACAAATATACACTCACGGTTGAGGCCACACTTTGATAATCAACATGAGCAACCTTCCAAGCGAAGTGTTCATTCGCGGCAAGGCCCACAAGGAGCATCATTCACCTCACATCGGAGTAGGCAGCACAGCGGAGGAAGAGAAGCAGACGCTCAACCTGGCTCAATTTCAACCAGCAGCTTGCGAGTTACTTGCTCGCCTGCTAGGAACATACCATACCCACCGCAGTCGCGACATAAACAAGCAGAACACATGGAAGAGCAGCCTTGACCAGCAGGTCATAATCGAGGGCAGCCGAGAGCTCTGCCACCCTAGCAAATTCAGGAAGAAGTAGAAAGACTCTTGACCGAGCGATTGTGCGATTTCCTGCTTAATGAAACTATTCACAAGGCGACTGCGGTGGGTATGGTAAAGGAAGAGCCCCAGTTTGGTGAAGCCTTCTAAAATACTAAGAATATCCCTATGTTTTCTTCACAATCAAAATCCAAAAAACGAGGACAAAAATGTAAAAAAGAACTTAACTTATTCGTATTGGAAACAAAAGATGGTAATTAAAATATAAAAAAATCATGATAATTATCTTCTAAAAAAATTAGCAGTTAAGGAGAGGAGAGAGAGATAACTGATAAAGGCAACAAAAACAAATTAAAAATTAAAAAAATTAAAAACGTAATAATCTTGAATTCTCAATGATAATAATTCACAACCATTGGATAAGACACTCACACTTTAAATTCATTTTCACCCTTTAGATGAATTATTCCACAATTGCTACATCACATCTAGATTTGGATCACATCCCGTGTGAAGAAACACTCACAGATAGAAAGACGGAAACCATCTATCTCAGGATGAGAGCAGCAGTTGCAACGGTTGACAGACTGGACATGGAACCCCCATTTATCGCACGTTCTCGATCCCCACAGAACATACAAAAGGGAAAATTGACTGATTTTCTCAAACTCACTTTTGTCTTCCGTACAAAACCCCCTCCTCCACGCCTTTTCTGTATGATTTCTTCACCTTAAACTGGCAATCCGGAAAATAAATGTTAGGATTTATACAAATTAGTGAGTTTTTTCCCCTCTTTATTCAATATTGGTTTTTTTTTTTTTTTCGTCCCATCGTCTGCACACTGTTTTTTCTATCTTTTCATTATGTGGCCTTAGGTACCTTCTGTCACTCTCTCTCAAACATTACACTGAGGAAGAATACGCACTCATTCTTTTAGACTAAAAACCAATAATTCTTAACTTTCAAGGACAATCTGGTAAGCATTTTCTCTAATACTCACTCTCATATTTTATGTGCTTTCCTTGGTTTTTTGCGTTTGTTCAAGTTTTTGATGGGTTTTGGGTTTATTGTAGTCAATTTTGGGTTTTGTGAAGTCAGAAAATCGACGACTAAAGGTATTTAGGTTAAATTGCTTACAACCTTTATATTTGGGATTGTGCATTATAGTTAGACTTCGTATTTTATCATCATTGCTGGCAGATTAACCATGAAAATCTAAAGCATCAAGTGCAAGCAAATGGGTGGCAAGCTTGGCTTTGATTTCACATGTAGACATTATGTTTACATATGTACATGTTGTTCATATTTTGCTTTGCTTCATATATTAGGAGTTCATCCCTAGCTAACCTATAAGTTTGACTGAAAACTTATGAATATGAAAATCTTGATTTAAGGACATTAAATGTTATCAACATGTATTTAGAAATGAAATTACATGTCATATTTTCATTTTTTTTAATAGTTTCTATTTTCCCATTTTATCTTCGTTGTTTTTTTTAAAGGAAAAATAGTAAAAATTGTATGAGAGAATTACTCACATATATGCAAATTGGATGGAATATATGCTGCTAAATTCTACAACAAACGTGGCATTATGACAATATGGCATGCATAACGATAACACTATTATCATTGTAAACGAAAATGAAATCCACCATTTTTTATCCCTCATTGATTAAGGAACTCTAATTACACTGATTAACTTAATTTTTTGTAATCAGTAATTACCAAAGTGATAATAATGACCTAGCATAGTTTAGTTCGTGAAACCGAATTCTATCAGCTAAACATAAAAAATGACACCATAATAATCAGCAAGAAAAAAAAAAGTGGAATGGTTAGTGTGCAATTCATAAATTTCATTTTTTTTCTGTACAATGGGCGGCTATAAAAAGACTAAGTTAGATGATTGAAAATAGTAAGAAATTGTTGTGATGGACATAAACCCACAATCTAAAACAACACATTTTTAAGGCGCGTAGCACCTGTGATAAAAAGTGATCAGCATTCCACTAATCTAACAAGAAATCCAAAAAATTTTACCTGAAGATCACTTCTGGACATCAACGATTCAATAATTTATTTTTCTACTTTGAACCGTTGACATCCTTTCGTAGTCCCGAAGCTCTCACACTTAAGTTTCCAAAGAAACTAAAATCCACTACATTTAAAATTATCATATTGTATTATATGTTCTTGCAAGAAGCTCTCTTTTATGAACTAATCAATCATAAGCTAAATTGAATCTGTATTTTCAAATTTAGTGCCTTTGAAACCCGAAGTTTTCATTTAAAACTTACCCATGAAACGTGAAGCTTTCACGTCTAAATTAAACCTATACATGTCTATAGAGCCCGAATGTTCTAAACTGTATGTCTATGGTTTACTGTATGACAAACCATGTTTTCGTTGTACACTTTGTTTTAGGGATATGTCGAACTTGAACAAGCTCGATTTCATCGCTTTGGAAGTATCTGGAAGAAATTGCCAGCTTCTTCAGCTGGGAATAGGGCATCATTGAGCTTCTTCAGCTGCATCACGCTCTTATCTCTCAACCCGTCCAGCGAGCTTTGGACCTCGCCCCCAGGCCCCATTTCTCCACCAAGAGTTTTGCTTGCAGGGACGACGAGCAAAGAGAGAGAAGAGGGAGGGGGGGTTGGGATTGTAATTTTGTACGGACATAGCATCTTTGGTTTATGCGGGGGGTGGTCGGGACGATTCGGGTCAAGTCATGAAAGTAATAGTTTTGATGGTTTGGCCCAAGCTTGTAAAAGTTTGAGATTAGGCCCAGTAATAAAAAATGTGGTTAATTAGAGTGAACTATTAAAACTTAATTAAGTTCTAGTGGTATTCAACAATTTTTCAGCAATAGTCCAAACCAATTAGTAGTTAAGAAATGGTGAATCGATGAAATACTATTTTTTTTAACTTATCAATCTAATGGATAAAAAGTTGGAATATCAATAGTTTGGACTACTGACGACAAATCCGATATTTAGTTATGATTTTTCTAAAAATTTTTAAAGGGGTGTTTGTTGGATGAGATAGTTTTGTCTTCGACCAATTGCAAGGAGTAGAGCATTGTTTGGTATACAAGTCCACCAATTGAACTTCACCCAAAATGTGTTACGCTGCTTTAATGAAGATAAAGCGAAGCTTTTGAGTACTCACATGGTTGTTTGAGCTCTAAATGCAAAATGAGACCGATTTTGTTCTAAAGACGAGGATAAAGAGATACTGGAACCTAAAGTTCTAAAGACAAGGATAAAGAGACACTGGAACCTAAAGTTCCATACTTAAGTGCAATCAACACTTTATTGTACTTGGCTCAATGCACTTGACCAACACAAGGTGTGTTCTCAAACTGTTTATGTTTGTACCGTTGAAGATGCTGCAATATCTTGAGATCAATCAAACAAGAGTTGATTGCTACGTCTTCAAATAACATTGGTATTCTAGCCCTACATGAAGCATCGCGCAACTGTTTTTGGTTGAGGGACGTGATTGATCACATAAGAAAACCATGTGGCTTTTCTACTATCGTTGACATTCCAACAATGATTCATGAAGACGACGATGCATGTATCAACAAATTAAAGAAATGATACATCAAAGATGACAATGCCAAACTTATTGCCCTGAAGTTTTTCTTCATTCATCAGCAATAACAAGTTCAGAAGATTGAAATCAAGCATATCCGGTCCCAAGAATGTTTTCTACCTATTCACAAAGTCACTGCCGAAATCAACCTTTTAGAAGCTTGTTCATGAAATTGGATTCCATAAACTTTTAGATTTGCATCACCAGTATTGTCTTGGGGAGTTTTGTCGAACTCAGGGGGAGTATCCTAATGAATACTCACATGATCTTAATATATTATATCCCTACGATTAGGAGCACTTTCCTAACTGGATTTTTGGTAATCTGACGAGGTTTTGACAATACACCTGCTCTGGGTTGGTCATACCCTTTTGTATGTTAATGATCATCTTGGAGATGTGAAACAATATCGAGATCCTGCATTAACTTAGTTTCTCCTTAAATTATGGGTTTGTCCCACTAGGTTACAATATTGAGATCCTGCATTAACCGTCATCTTCTAATCATGAAGACTTGATGCGGCTACTTTTTAAGTTGTACACATTCAAGCGAGAATGATGTAGATAGTATTATTATTTAGTAGGCTGGCCCAGGCTCAGTGCGGGTTGGGTGACTGTCTAGGGCCCAAAACAAATCAGAGGCACCAAAATTATTTCATGTGTTATATTCATATCTAAGTTCACAAGAATATAAATTATAAAATTTGCTTAAATAAAAAAGAAGTTTAACTAATGCAATACTCAATTTAAAACATTTCTGGAAATCGTAAAGTTTATATATATACACATACACACACACACTATAAAAAGGGAAAAAGACCCACTCACCTGAGGTCCGCGCTACAACTTCCTAGTACGAATATCGAGACGTCACGTCTCAGAATTCTTATCGATAAAACAAGTAACTTACATCAAACACATGCCCAAGGACGTTCTAAAATGATTTGAGACCCACTGACCAAAAGTCAACCGTTGGTCAAAGATCGACGGTACGGTCCACAACCCTACGTAATTCGATCCGGAAGATCCGCATCTCAGATTTCCAATCCATAATTCAAGATCCACATTATGCTTCTAAAACATCATACTAAAGTTTCATTACGATCCAACAGTTGGATCTCCGCCAATTCAAATTCAAGTGGCGGTCAACGTTTTATTTTATGAACTTACAAATCTAATTCGGGAAGATTCGTAGGTCGGATTCCTGATCTGTAAGTTCCTATGATCCTCATAAATTACGTACTATTAACGTATTAAAGTTTGGTGACGATCCAACGGTCGGATCGTCGATTACTATAATAATCAAGTGACGGACCGTAATATAACTAGGTTCAAACGACGGAAATTCGTCAATCAGAGTTCACATATGGAATTGGAGAGTCAAATTTAGCCTAGGAAAGTCAGGGGATGTCTCGGCCCACGCGCCGTTGCAGGTGGCGGTTGGCCGCCTCGACTCGTCGAAAAATTCAACTAATTCCAAAAATTCTCAAATTTCACAGAAATGAAGATCTCAATGGGAAGAGCAAGTTTCATACATGTGACTAAGACCAATTTGGCTGGGAAAACCTCTAATTCGTCTCGAATTTACCGAAAACCCTAAAAATGGTGGCCATTCGATTTGGCTTCTCCAGTGCTCCGCCGCCTCCAAGGTTGTTTGGGGTTTGTTCCTGGGCTCAAGGAACACCTGAGGGTCGTGATGGTTGACGGAAAACCTTTCGGAATTGGACGGATCGCCGCCATGCACCATTTGAACCCTCGGTTCGAATTCCCAAAATTAGAGCCAAATTGGCTCAGGTTTTTGAATAAGAATGGTAGAGGGAAGGATGCTAGGATGATTCCAAGTGATGAGGAATCTTAATTTGCTAGAGAACCACCAGAAAATGCTTCGAAACCAGTGGCGCCACCGGTCGGGTCTTTGGTGTACGGGTCAAGGGGATGAAGGTCTGGGTTTGGTGCCACTCATCTCACTCCTTTCCTTCCCTGATCTCCCCCTCGACTGGTCACTGGATCTCTCATTCTTCCTTAGGGTTGCAACCCTTTCCCTTTCTCTCCTCCGTTCAATTCTCCTTCTTTCACTCAATTTTCTATCAACCAATATTAAAATAGTAATAATATAATTATGAGAAATGTATAAAATCATAAATAGTAGTCATTACCAACGTACTTTTCAGATTTGTAGTTCCGTAAAATTTTAATTGTAACTCCGATTTCAATTCTGTTTGTGCCTACGCATTCGTATCGTTAAGTACTTCAAGAATACGTTAAAAGAATATTTTGTACGTCTCACTATACGTTGTCAACGAGAATCAATAACCTCGCCTCTAGGGCATTTTCGTAAATTCACATTTTTAAAATTTATAAAATCGTAGAACTAGAGACGGGTAATAGTCTAATTGAATTTTCTTACACTTGAATTTTCTTTTTCATGTTGTCCCCTCGCACCCCTTTTAAAATCTTGTTAGCAACTATTTGTACCTAATGAAAACTGATGACAACAACTGCTATCTTCTAATCATGAAGACTTGACGCGACTAATTCTTAAGTTGTACACTTAAAGTAATTAGGAATATGATTGTGTAAACTTAAAGTAAAATTTCAATAGAATTTGAAATCAAATCCTCATAGGCTTTCTATTAATTATTAAAAAAGAAAGTTCAGCATGATTAATAAAAATAAAGGTACAAGGCCATGAGGTGGAGACACAATTTCTCATACACTTTAGTTCTTCTTTCTATTTGTTGTTCCCTGTCGCCCCTTTTCAAAATTTAGTTTACAACAGTAATAGTTGAATTGGTTTAGTAAATTTACGGTTTATGAATTTGGAGTGCTGTTACATGTTCTATTTGAAAAAAAAAAAGTTGATTATTTAAAATAGAAAATTATGTTATTAAAAGAAAATTCACAAAAGTATCAAAAAGCAGTCTTTGTCCTAAAATGACTAAAATACCCATACAAATGAGTGGCACGTCTTTTTTGTTACTATATGGATGGAAAACGTAACATTTTCATTAAAGGAGACTAAAATGGGACATAGATCAAAAGTGAACTTGAATTAATTTCATGGACTAAAAGTGAGATTTGAACTTTTCACTTGATGGCCTTTTTTATTTTTATGTTTTGCATTGACTTGTATTGATCTCCATAAGTTTTAGCACATATGAACTTTATTTTAACAGATTAGTTTTGCTTTGGGATGACAAACATTTTGATCTCTGTATTCGAACTTTATACGATACTATACAGTTCTTGCCTCGCTTTTAATTAGTGTTGCTACTCAGTCCCCCGCCTTCAACGAAAATGTGATGTGAAACTAATGATATATGTTGCTTCTTAGTTAAAGGAGATTATAAGTTCGACATACACAACAAAAATAATTTTATGAGTTCAATTTCTAAATGTAATCAGCCCATTGGGGGACCCATGTGTGATGGCGTAGTTTTTCCGTAGCTTGAGCGCATTTGTGTTTGAAAATATTCCTATCATCAGGTCATCATCTAATACACTAGCCAAGGCCATAAGTTATTTTCAAACAATTACTGACCTTTTGTCCTACAAGTCATACAAGTTATATATATGGTAAGTTTTGGTAAATTCATAGGTATAGTGATCGATCCTCATTTGTTGGGTATAATTAAATTGTGGTTTTATTGGTTTTGCAGTGTGAAAGAGATCGATGGTGAAAGGGGATGGTGCTATTAATTTATATCATGCAAGTTTGAATACAGTTGGTGAAGGGTATTATTGTACTTCGTGAGATCGATGTTGGGACGAGTTCATGTGACGACCCGTCCCTAATTCTATGATTTTATAAATTTTAAAAGTACGAAATGACTAAAATGCCACTAGAGGCAAAGATTTTTACTTCCGTTGACCATTGTTTAGTGACACGTATGACTCATTGTTTTAGGGTAATTGCATAGTACTCATTGGTACGAATGCCTGGGCGTAAACAAAATCGAATTTGGTGTTACGAAGGAGATTTTACGGAATTACGAACACGAAGGGCAATTTGGTAATTTGCTTCGAATATTTCATTTCTTGTTTTGTGAGCCACATGGGGCCCACAGCCCATGTGTCCCTTCTCTCTTTTTGACTTGCATACCCTAATATGTAATGACAATTTCGACCATATAAGGTTAAACGAAAAAGAAAACAAATCCAAATACACCCTAAATCACTTTTACCCCTCTCACCCTCCATTGTAGAATAAAGCCCTAACCAATGAAAATAAAAAAAACGTTGATTGAGAAAAATTATTTAAGATGAATGGTACACAAAATTTATGTTCTGGAAACTTCACGTGAGTTAAGACTTTATATGTCATTATTTTAGTGATTTCAACGGCATCTCTCTACATATAACGTGAGATAAGTCTTTCGACAAAGAGAATTTAGGTGAGGATCAGATTCGTTTAATGACCGCTGAAGCTTTCTGTAGTCTGAATTTTGTGAAGGAAAAATTAGTATCTTGTTCCTAGTTACTAATATTCATTGACTGAAACTGTATTAGTTTTCAAATTTTGATCCAAGCCCCTAGCATTAATGTAATAATGAATTTACATATCAATTACATAATTTTTTAAAATAAAAATTAATAATTAGTTTAAAATTTTAACACTCACACCTTTATTAACCTCCTAACTAATTTTCAATTCAAAACATTTCCAAAATAAATAAAAAATTAGAATAAGTTTGTACGCATTAGTTTTTTTTTTTCAATTCTTAAATATTATATGTACCAATTTGTTATATGTAAATATTATATGTACCAATTTGAGAATGTATCCATGTCAAGTTTAATCGAAGAAATTTACTAATGTTATTAAGCCTAATATCTATTTTTTTTTTTTTTGTTTTTTTGTTTTTTTGTTTTTTTTTGTTTTTTTGTGATTTTGAAGAATGTACCCATGTTTACACACACACACACACACACACACATACACACACACACACACAATAGTATAATTTATATTTTAATATTTTTCCCACAAATTATGGTTTTTTATTGAAAATTTCATTAATATAAACTACTATAAATTTCAAATTTTAATTTAAAAAATATAGTAACATACATAGAAATAAATTATCACATTAAATTCAAGGACTTCAATTAAAAGTTGAAAACTAACAAGCTTTCAGTCAAAGAATGTTCATAGTTAGGGACTGCACCCAAAGTTTTCCTTTACCTGCACTTAAACTGCAAAAGAATTGCTAGGTATACAAATTAAGTATCTACGGCCTGCCTATAGCAGGTGTCATAGTAGGCTTTTATTTTGCTTCCCAAATACATGTGACTCCCAAGAAACAATAATATTTTGTTGTGTGTTCAAGGTCTTAACAGGAATTTAAAGTCGTATGTCATATCATTCAAAGTGCATGCATCTGCACCATGGTCATGCAGAATGCTCTTCAACAGTGAGTCTTTTTTAATCAATACCCTTGACACAGGAGAGCACTATGGGAAATATAGACACCAAATTTGCTCCTTAACTTACTTATATCTCTTAATTGATCGTAAAACATTCTATCACATTATTGCAAGTCAGTTGCTCATGAGTTCATGACTAGGATGATATATGTTGGGATATGGCTATCGTTGTTCATAGTAAATTTAAATAATAGAAGCAAAAAAACGGACTAAACGCCGGCCAGATTCAAATTTTTTGTTCATCCAAGAGAGGTTAAACTTGAGCCAACTTTTCATTTTACGAGAGGAATAACCAAATATAGAAGTTAAGGACAATGATTTGTGGACCAACAAAAGATAAAATTTGAAGGGCAAGTGGCAGGATGATGTATGAACGAGTGATTGTGACTCCAGTGCACCATCTTGCTGCAACAACTAAAGGAGATCATTTTGTGGATACGCTTGTTATATATAGCAGTGTTGAAATTTGTATTTCTCGATTTAACTTTAGACCTGTTTGGCACATGAAAGGGTAGTAATTACTACCCGCTATTTACAATTCATCAGGCTCCACTTTGTTTGTGAGGCAAAACATATACGCGTTTGTAAGTATTTTTCAGACTTAATCACATTGTTTTCACACATTTTTTTTTAATAATACACATAGAAAATGACACATCCCGACCTAGATTCAAGGCGTGTTGGCCGTCACGTGAGGGTGACGTAGCCATGTGCGCAGTGCGAAAGTGACAAAAGCATAATAATGCGAGTAATTAAAAACCAAAGTAACTAATTTAGTCTAGGTGAACATTATAGTGCGAGTGACGAAGTTTAAGTATGATAACACATAATCAGAGTATCGGTAGCCTAAGTGTAGTCCAACAAGACAAATACTAATTATACAATACCAGAAGAATGGTCCTACATAAAATATAAGACTGTCAAAGCCGCTGTCACGTCCTCGTAAGCCACCAGCAAGCACTCCTACCTAGAACTTGGAGGGGCGCAAAACAGAAAGTGTGAGTGGGCAAAAATAAAGCTTTCCAAAAAAACGTTTCCTTTTCTCAAAATTTCTAAACCCTCACTGTAAAACCTGTATAATTTCCCAGAAAATAGAATACATAAACACATATGTATACCAAAAATCACTTTCACCATCCAAAGTCTCAAAATGTATGCCATGAAAATCTTATATGAATAATCGAAGCAACCAGATGAAATAGAAGAAGAATAATAATATGTCAGCCGGATCCACCTATGGTGGCCTGTACGGCTGAATCTATAGCTCATCAAGTGTACTTAGCCGGATCCACCTAATGTGCCCTGTACGGCTGAAAGCTCATCAAATATGCTTATCCGGATCCACCTAATGTGGCTTGTATGGCTGAAAGCTTATCAATCATACTCAGCCGGATCCACCTAATGTGGCCTGTACGGCTGATAGGCAAACTGTACGATAAGGTCGGAGTTACCAATTATTGCAACATGTTCGACAGTGTCGGAATTGCATCATGTCATAACTCTATCATTTCAAATAACAATATAAACTTACCTGGACTTACCTGTACGCCCGCAGCGCCAACCATAGTATATGCAACTACTAAATACATAACCTAACTTAAAAACATTTAACATAATATTTCAAGGCATATAACCAATTAAATAACTTTTCCGGGAAATACACAAGGCATATATACATATATAGAAAACCAAAAAATCACTCACTGATATGTAGAAGGGTCCCGACCCTCGCTTGACCGCGCTCGTCCTATGGTTATGTCTCCCCTATATGCGAAACAACTATTTTAATGTTAATTAAAAGCACATAACCAAAACTAGGTACTAAATTCTCATATGTTGCTCAATTGGGATGTTTGAATATACCAACATGACCTACTTAGCCCCACGAGCATCCCCATATTTTTAGAAAAATTTGCTGACCTCACACGCGCCCTCACGCACCGGCCAAGGCACGGCCACACTCGCTGCCACGCGCATGCATGTACCTGGCACAGGGGATGGAATCCCTAGCGGCGTTAGGGAATATTCCGTTAAAATATAGAATATACCATTATTTTAATTGACGTCGTTAACTTCCGTTACGAATATTCCGTCAAAGTTGACGGAATATTCGTTGTCTTCTCTGGCGAGTCGCCAGATTCCGGTGACGGTGACCTCTGTTATCGCCGGTTTCTGGAAAAGTTCTAAACCTAATTTCTCGCTCATTTCTTCACCAATTTTCATGAAATTTTCACTAAAATGAAGCTGGAGATGAGTATAACAAAACTTTACCACTTTTAGGCTTTAAAACCAACGGAAAACTCGTCGGGAAACCTCGACAATTCTGGTCACCTCTGCAACTTCACGAATAAACCTAACCCGACATTAAAACTAGTCCAAAATCACTCTAAAATGCTAGAAAAGTCGAACAGATACCGTAACGGACCTTAAAACTTCAAGAAAAGGGCAAGATCACGACGGTGGGTATGGTATGTTCCTAGCAGGCAAGCAAGTAACTCGCAAGCTGCTGGTTGAAATTGAGCCAAGTTGAGCGTCTGCTTTTCTCCCTCCGCTGTGCTGCCTACTCCGATGTGAGGTGAATGATGCTCCTTGTGGGCCTTGCCGCGAATGAACACTTCGCTTGGAAGGTTGCTCATGTTGATTATCAAAGTGTGGCCTCAACCGTGAGTGTATATTTGGTCATGGGCCTAACTGAGAGTGCACGTTCCTCCACGCGCTAAGACGGGAGTATACGCTATCTCGGGGGCCTAGTCGAGAGTGTACTCCGTTAGAACGCTCGATTCGTGAATGGTCAAGTGGCTGCTTGCCGGGACGCTGCTAGAGAGGTTCTTCATCTGCCGTTGTCCTTCTTTGGGACACCTCGTTTGGGATACGTTGCATTTTGGTGTGCTGCAAGGGCTGGTTTACCAAGGTTGACTGTTGCGCTAGGGCGCTCGTTTAACTCTATGACTTGTCGAGACAATGTTGTTCGCCATTTGGATTGGAAGAACTTGGAAGGAATGTGCCTCCTTGAGCAATGGAAGGGTGGTAGACTCCGAGCGCGAGATTTGAGTTGCGAAATGTCAAATCCGCGAAGAAATGTGGTGAAAATGCCCCCGGCTCGATGGTAGGTCTGGATGGTTGAGATAGTATTGGGCTGACTTGGGATGCTCAGGAAGTTAAGGGAGCAGGCTGGGCTACAGGAGCAGGCTGATTGGCAGGAGCAAGCCAGCTGAGTCACGGGAGTGGGCTGCTTGACGTGTGGCGCACGTGAGTGCGAGGCTTGGGCTTGGCTCTGCAACGTATTGGGCTAGCGTTGGATATGGGTGACACGGGCCGGTTTTCCTTGGCTCTGCAACATTCGAGATCGCACACGCCAAAAATCAAAGAAAACAAACATTCAGAGATCAAGTAACGGTACAAAACTTTTTTACGGTTAGAAACGAAAAATCACGATTTAACGGTTATTTTAACTCCGATTTTGATGATTTTTTACAGCCACACTCCTTGACCCTATATGAATAGAATGAACGAATTCATCTTCATTTTAAACTATTTACACTACTGGATACCACAAAATCTTATGTTATACTTAATGAAAGTATAAATAAACTCTTAAGTGTTAGTGAATCTATCTTTTTGATGGGATAGGCATCCTATGAAACTAATTTCAACGATCCAACCATCAAGCTTTTTTGTATATGGTTCGAGATCGCACACGCCAAAAATCGAAGAAAACTAACATTCAGAGATCAAGTAACGGTACAAAACTTTTCGACGGTTAGAAATGAAAAATCATGATTTAACGGTTATTTTAAATATTCTCGGGAATATTGCACGACGAATACATATATTTCGTCGCACAAAATATCTTTGTGCGACGAAATGTTTTGTTCGTCGTGCAAGTGTCTGAAATTTCAATTAAGGCGCTTTTTTTTCGCAGAAATTTTAAAAAACTTGTGCGACGATTTTTTCCCTTGCGAGACAAAGTCTCTGTCGCGCAAGATTCTATATTTTATTGCCATCTCTCTTTCTTCCCCTCACTTCCCTCTTCTTCCTTTTCCCTTGCGCGATACTGTCTCTCTCCTTCCTCTATATCTCCATCTGTCTCTCCGTCCCTGTATATCTTCATTAGTCTCCAAGAGGTAATTTCCTCTTCAGTTTTTATTTTTAATTTTCTTTATTTACAAATTGGGGGTTAGAATTAGGGTTTTTTTCCTTTTTTTTTTCTTTTTCAAATTGGGGGTTAGAATTAGGGCAGTTGGGTTAGATTTAGGGTTCGTAAATTGCAGGTTACATTTAGGTTCTTAAATTAGACTTTTTAGGGTTCTTAATTGGGGTTAGATTTAGGTCTTAAATTAGGGGAATGGTTTTGAGCAGTGAAGTTATATTAGGTTTTCTTAAATTGGGGTTAGATTTAGGGTGCTTCACTGAGGGCCTTGTCTCGCTCTTGATTGAATTCTTCTTATTACCATGCAAAGTGATTCAATGTGTTGAGAAGTGGCTGGGGAATGTCTAAAATTCATCAAAGAGGATGTACTTGAGACAACAATTCCCAATGAAGATGGGTTTTATGACACGGGACAAGTCACAACCCTCAAAACACCAAATCTGGCCGAATTTTCTAGTCCTAAAACTTTCGAAGTGGTGTTTGTCCTTGAGTTCTTGTTGAAGCACACAGGTAAGCCACCTCCCTGAATTTCAATTTCATTTTATACTAACATGTTGTTAATGATTCAGGGACCCACGTTAGAAGTAAAACCATTATCGGATCATTTCAAGTATCACCTTCCATTCAAAGATCAATTCCATGCCGTGGGACCTAGGGGAGTTTGAATGGAAGTATCGTCCGGCTGGAAGACGTTAACACAAGCGCTTCTTGGGAGGCAACCCATGCGTTCAAATAAAGAAGGCCTAGGAATCTCTGCCTTCAAAACCAGATTTGCGTTCCTAAACCCTACTTTTTATTGCTTTACTTTGCCATAATTGTCATATTTGTTAGTTGTGTTGTTTGCTTGCTTGTGTGTGAATCTTTGTTTGAAACATTGAGGACAATGTTTGGTTTAAGTGTGGGGCGCAAACAAAGTGTTTTTGCATAAATTTCGTGGGATTTTATCACCTATCACTTCTAAAGTTGTTTCTCACTGTTTTAAGTGTTTTTAGTGTGTTTTGAAGTGTTTTAATGTGTTTTGAAAGAAAAATACGAAAAATTTGAAAAAAAAAAAAATTCAAAAAGTTGTTTTGAAAAACCCAAAAAGAGTCGTTTTTGTCTGTTTGTTTGTGTCTTAGGGTACCTTCCAACACAATGATGAGGATTTGCTTTTTAATTGCATGATAGAAAAGGCGTGGAGGAGGGGGTTTTGTACGGAAGACAAAAGTGAGTTTGAGAAAATCAGTCAATTTTCCCTTTTGTATGTTTTGTGGGGATCGAGAACGTGCGATAAATGGGGGTTCCATGTCCAAGTTGTCAACCGTTGCAACCGCTGCTCTCATCCTGAGATAGATGGTTTCCGTCTTTCTATCTGTGAGTGTTTCTTCACACGGGATGTGATCCAAATCTAGATGTGATGTAGCAATTGTGGAATAATTCATCTAAAGGGTGAAAATGAATTTAAAGTGTGAGTGTCTTATCCAATGGTTGTGAATTATTATCGTTGAGAATTCAAGATTATTACATTTTTAATTTTTGTAATTTTTAATTTGTTTTTGTTGCCTTTATCAGTTATCTCTCTCTCCTCTCCTTAACTGCTAATTTTTTTAGAAGATAATTATCATGATTTTTTTATATTTTAATTACCATCTTTTGTTTCCAATACAAATAAGTTAAGTTCTTTTTTACATTTTTGTCCTCGTTTTTTGGATTTTGATTGTGAAGAAAACATAGGGATATTCTTGGTATTTTAGAATGCTTCACCAAACTAGGGCTCTTCCTATATATATATATATATATATATATATATATATATATATATATATATATATATATATATATATATATATATATATCGGAAGGTAAATATAAATGGAGGGGGTTCATGCATCATGAAGAATGTTTTCATGCTTCATGATCATTTCAAATATCTTACTTTATTTTAAGCATACCTGATTGGCAGAAAACAAATAAAAGCTTTTGAATTTTTGTAGAAAATCCTTCTCCAAGATCCTTCAGTTCCTTAGCTTCTAACGTGTTGTAGGCCTAATTTACTAAAATATTCTAGAATAGGGGGATGGGGCCCGCAGCAAGAGAGAGTAGAGAGATTTAATTGTGAAATGTGTTGTATTCCACCTCATTGTGCCTTTACTTATAGTAGTATGGAAGGTTAATTTCTTACCCTAATGGGATTACAACTCTATTAGGATTTATCTAACCCTAAAGAATCTTCTAAAGATATCTCAAATATACTAGGATTTATACAATCACATTCCTCTATTAAATATGACTGCAACAGATTTGTCAAATTAGATGGATTATTTAATGATTTAATTGATAAATGAGTTTCAAATAGGGGCATTGGTGGAAAGAGATTAAAGGAATTTAAAACAGAATTAGTGCTTAAATTATGGTGCAAGATAAGTCTACATGGCATCCATTGAATGGGAAATGCAAATATGAGAAGATAAATGTAGGGGAGCATTTTTGCTCACCATCATAAACTATGGTGTATGCTCACTATAAAACTAATCAATTGACACGTGTCCTTTCAGTTAACCTTGGTTAATCTTTTTCAAAATTAAAAATGTAATATTTAATGTGAAAGTTAAATAGTAAGTAAGGTGAAATGACATGTGTCAATTGATTAGGTGTATGGTGAGCATACACCATGATTATGGTGGTGAGCAAAACTACCATTCCTCTTTCCAAATAATTAATTTATTCAACACAATAATAAAAATAAAAATAAAAACAAACATACAATTTGCCCACTCCAAGATGTTAATATGTAATAAATTGAGAAAACCGAAAAGATCAAGGAACCGCACTTTTACTATCTAAAAAATATTGAGTTAATTTTGCATTCAATTTAGGAGTTACGCCGCAAAAAACTGTTTAATTTATTTTTAATTATCAAGACTGCTTAACCTATATGAAGATCATTCCGAAGCTTTTATCTTAACAAAAGAAAAACATCAACATATATATATACATCAAAAGAATAAGAAAAAGAATGGGAAGATTATATAGTTCTTCAGCTACTCTTACGATCTTCCTTTTCGTGATTGCACAAGTAATGTTCATTCCAGGATTTTCAACCTTAACATCTTCTCCGTCTAGTTCTGAGTCTTTAGAGGAATGCAGGAGACATTTTCCTACCACTTGTGAAGAAGAAGTATTTGATTATGTACGCATTCAAACGCCATGGCGTGTGCATCTATGGTGTTGCTCCGATCTCATTGACCTTGGTCAATCTTGCCAGAAAGCATTAGTGGATGAAGCTCTTCACAAAATTCATGCCAAAGTAAGCAAAGATTATGCTTTGAAATTAAGTAAAGAAATGTGGGATAATTGTGTTGAAATAACAGATGCTTACGTGGGTTACCACTAATTCGATCATTGCCTATGTAATAAGAATCTTGCAATGACATATTATTCTTACCCTTTAACAAAGAATAATTAATTGTGAGTTAATTATGTACTGCATTCTGTATGAAGTTCTTTGAAATTAATGATGAAATGTAAGATTTTGGCCTAAGGACTACAATTTAGTCCAAACATAAATCTATATCTTTACTGTATATTTCCCTTGCTTCTTTTACATGGTGAGCACTCACTATGTTTGGGTTTTGGGTCTTATATTTGGTAACCTCAGAGGTTATGATCTTTCATTAGAGTCCTAACTTTTGTTCCATTTTCATAGCACTCGATCTCTATTGGTGTTTCGTGTTTTCTTTAGCATTTTTTTCGTACATATGTCCATTGTGTCACTCATTTGTAGATGTTGAAATATATGTCTCATATCGAAAATCTTATAAAGTGAATATTTCTTATGTTAAATGGTTCTATTACTTAGTTTATTGGAGAATTGGATCTTTTATCGGCCGTATGGCACAATAATATACGATTAATAATAAGAGTTTTTCAGTATAATGACTTAACTAGTTTAAGGCGTGGGAATTGTTTTCCCTTGTGACTCCATGCACTGGTGGATCCATCAAGTGGCACAGAGAGTCAGCCAACTCTCTGAACTTCGGTGAATCTTCATAGATGGCATGGGTGCCCTTCGGGGGTTGGAGTTGCCCTTCATACATATTCTCTAACTGCTTAATAAAAGGCTTCAAAGAGGAGTTGCCCTTTGTTTTTTCTTTTTCTTTTTTAATATCAACTTGGGCATATATTCTTGATACTCGTTCGAACAGTGAATTTTCTAAATTGAAAAGAATTGGCAGTTGTTGAGTAGTTTATTTTGAGAGCAATGTTTCTTCTTCTATTGATAATGAAGCTATAATGCAGCGGTTTTATATTTTGAAAACGCGACATGGACAATTGTAAATTGTATTGTTATTTGTTCTTTAAATTATGAATTATGGAACCATGGTTCAGTTTTTACGTTATAAATCACTTTACCTGTATATATTTCTCACTACACTTGGAAATATAGGTGGTGGTCTAACCGAATACCATGATCAATCTCCAAATGACAAATGAATTTGCATAAGTTATTTGATGCCCAAGATATTAAACAATAAGAGGCCGGTCCTAAAAAACAATGAGACCCAAATACTCAATCATAAACGACGACTAATTTATAAAGCAAAGCAAGCTGACTTGGTGACAAACAAGAATCCATCACAACAAAGAGAATACAACACACACCCAATTCCTCATATGAGCTAATAAATGGGTTAGAAGTCAAGCAAAAAATGAATTAACTAAACACCCAGAAAGATCCAACTACCAAAACCATAAAAATAAAATAATAAAATAAAATAATAAAATAAAATAAAATAATAAATATTGAAGACCATGGATTGATAGTTGTCGATGCAAATTTCATCCTCCTTGTTCTTGGACAAAATTGCACCTACAAAACAAATAACACCTTTGGTCAAGGCCAAGAGCCTCACACGCCCATGATGAATGATGGGGGCTTTGGCCAAAGAACCTCTGATGCCAAAGTTAGAATTTAGAGAGAAAGCGTATGAGAATTTTTTTAGAGAATTTTAGCAAGAGAATTGGAAGTGAGTTTCGGAGAAAATGGAAGGCTTTTTATAGGGGAGTAGCCGGCCTCCTTGGGTGAGAGAGGACCGGCCACCTAGCTTTGTTTGTGGGCTAGGTTCTTGATTTGTTTCAATTTGAGAATTATGGAATAATTAGCGAACTAATTAGCAAATAGAATAATTGCCTAATTAACTAGCTAATTAATATCATAAAAAGGGAAAAATGTGGTAATATATAAGGCATGGCCGGTCCCTTTGGGAGAGAAGGTGACCGGCCCTTTGGGTATTTTTTGGTAGTAATGGATAGTTTAATTGGCAATTAATGGATTATTTAGGTAATAAACCCATTAATTAGTCAATTAATATAATTTAAAAGGAATGTTTTGGAGTTACCTTGTAGAAAGGATTTGATGAGGATGGATGAAATAAGTTTTGGAATTGTTACCTATTTTGGGCACTTTTGACTTGGCTGAGGGATGATTGCCTGCTGCTCGCGCGTAGGAATCCCGATATAAGCGAGTCATCTTTCAATGACAAGATCGAGCAGACGGGACTACCCCACATAGATTGCCGGATATAAAGACAACTTATGTTCCGACAAACGCAACAGCTCAGCCTAATAGCGTGCCGGGGGCAGACGAGTACCAGAAGGACACACCAGCCCAACTACCAGGAACCGGGGGCATGCCTTGTTCTCAACACTCCAGACAATTCCTCCTGCTGCGCACAACCTGGCCCAAGCCAATCCCAGCTCATAACTGTGCCAATCTTGCAGCATGGCATGGCTCCTGGCCATGCCGATCTTGCCCTGTACCTCGGGTCAACCAAACCTCAAAAGGGCACACGATGAAACACCTAATGATGGCATAATAATTCTGGGAGCAACTCACTGTGCTTACACCTTTACACGGGTTCCACAAGCAGTTCGAAGTCTCAAGCAGATCACCAAACATGACCTCGCAGGCTAAGGATTATTTCGGTTGTCCAGCAGACCAGCTTTCCTCAGTTGCACTCACGGCAACAACTTCCATGCTCTCCAGTGCGATAGGGTAAACCAATCCCGTGACACCCATCTAGGTAAGCTCTCCAGTGCGAGAGGATAAAATAATTCCCCGACACCAATATGGGTCTGCTCACTAGTGCGAGAGGATAAACTAATTCCTCTCTAGTGCGAGAGGGTAAACCAATTCCCCGACACCTATATGGGTCTGCTCTCCAGTGTGAGAGGATAAACTAATTGCTCTTTAGCACGAGAGGGTAAACTAATTCCCCGACACCCATATGGGTCTGTTCTCCAATGCGAGAGGATAAGCTAATTGCTCTCTAGTGCGTGAGGGTAAACCAATTGCTCTCCAATGCGAAAGGGTAAACTAATTCCTCCGACACCCATCCGGGTAAGCTATCCAGTGCGAAAAGGCCACATAGCTCAAAAGATCGAATGCTTGAAGATCAAATGCTTGAAGATCAACTAGGCAGCAAATGGTCAGGGGGTAGCAACCATTTTTGCACTTAACAGTTCACCCATCCGACACTTTATCTTCAGTAGCTCCGATCTTGGCAACTCCATCCTTGACTGCTCCATCTACGGCAGCTGAGAAATCAAACTCAAGCAGTTTCTTCATTTTTGGCAAGCAGCCCAAACTACGCCACTTCCTCGACCCATGCGGAGCTAATCCTTGGTTTCAATCAAGCCGAGCAGCACAAGCAATGGCCCCTGCCACACCACCTCCTTGGCCCTTGCCAAGCCGATTCCTGGCCCCTGCCAGCCGTCTTGCCGCACAACCCCGACGGCTGCCCCGTGACAGCATCTCCTAAGAAGAAGATAAGGAGAATTAATTTTTGCTTACATCGGTGTAGCACGAGGAAGACAAAGAAATCAACGGATGACGGTTCTTTGCACGGGCAAGAAAAGAAGAGTGCTAGGGGAGGGGGAACAAATATCCTCAAGCTTTCTCTCTTTCTTGTAGGGATAAATAATTGCCCTCCGAAGTTGATTTAATCCCCTACTTAAGGTAGGCTTAAATAGGCTTTGGAGGTGATTTATTTTCCTTTCCTAGAAGAATCTAATTCCAAGTCCAAGAGAGAATCAGCATCAAAGTTGGAGATCTCTACACCTGCTGCCCTTTCCTGCGAGCAGCCCAGCAGGTGTGGGTGCATTTGTGGATCCAAAAATAATCACAAGGCGACAAGTGGATTTTTTGACAAAAGAGGACCAAATTACCCTCGAGGCACACATGATTTCTTACGCGCGAGCAGTGGACAATCATCCCTCAACCAAGTCAAAAGTGCCCAAAATAGGTAACAATTTAAAACCTATTTCATCAAATTCCTCCTACAAGGTAATTCCCAAAACCTATCTCATTCCATATATTTCCTACTTTATTACTTAGCTAATCAATTAGCTATTGTTTTATTCATTCCATAACTTCTAAAACCTTCCTTCTAAAATTATGATAATTGGCTAATTAATGGGTTTATTGCTTAATTAATCCATTAGTTGTCAATTAGATCATCCATTACTATCAAAAAACACCCAAAAGGCCGGTCACCTTCTCTCCCAAATGGATCGGCCATGCCATAAATATTCCATCATATTTTCCCCTTTAATCACACTAATTAGCTAGTTAATTAGGCAATTATTCAATTTGCTAATTAACTAGCCAATTAATCCCATAACTCCCAAAAATCATCAAATCAATAACCAAGCCCACAAAGGGAGCTAGGGGCCGGTCCTCTCTAGCCCAAAGAGGCCAGCCATTCCCCTATAAAAGCCACATATTTTCTCCAAAACTCATTTTTTTCAACTCTCTTGCAAAATTCTCTAAATTCTCCAAACACTTTTCTCCCAAACTTCTAACTTTGGCATCAGAGGTTCTTCAGCCAAAGCCCCCCCCCCCCCCAAAAAAAAGTTCATCATGGGCG
This sequence comes from Cotoneaster glaucophyllus, assembly GCA_036320875.1. Lineage (NCBI taxonomy): Eukaryota > Viridiplantae > Streptophyta > Magnoliopsida > Rosales > Rosaceae > Cotoneaster > Cotoneaster glaucophyllus. The sequence goes on from CM070072.1 coordinate 14,390,398, forward strand.
CGTGAGGCTCTTAGTCTTGACCTAAGGTGTTATTTGTTTTGTAGGTGCAATTTTGTCCAAGAGCAAGAAGGAAGAAATTTGCATCCACAACTTAAGAGTTTATTTATACTTTCATTAAGTATAACATAAGATTTTGCGGTATCCAGTAGTGTAAATAGTTTAAAATGAAGATCAAATTCTTTCATTCTATTCATATAGGGTCAAGGAGTGTGGCTGTAAAAAATCATCAAAATCGGAGTTAAAATAACCGTTAAATCGTGATTTTTCGTTTCTAACCGTCGAAAAGTTTTGTTCCGTTACTCGATCTCTGAATGTTTGTTTTTTTTTATTTTTGGTGTGTGCGATCTCGAACCATATACAAAAAAAATTTGATGGTTGGATCGTTGAAATTAGTTTCGTAGAATGCGTATCCCATCAAAAAGATAGATTCATTAACACTTAAGAGTTTAATTATACTTTCGTTAAGTATAACATAAGATTTTGTGGTATCCATTAGTGTAAATAGTTTAAAATAAAGATCGAATCCATTCATTCTATTCATATAGGGTCAAGGAGTGTGCCTGTAAAAAAATCATCAAAATCAGAGTTAAAATAACCGTTAAATCGTGATTTTTCGTTTCTACCGTCGAAAAGTTTTGTATCATTACCTGATCTCTGAATGTTTATTTTTTTCGATTTTTGGCATGTGCGATCTCGAACGATATATAAACAAGTTTGATGGTTGGATCGTTGAAATTAGTTTCCTAGCTTGTGCGACCAAAAATTGTTATGCATCACGCAATTATGTTTTAAAATGGTTTTTTAACTTTTTTTTTTGTTTTGTTCACAAGTTATTATAAATTACAAAATACCAAATTTATTTACAAAGTAATTCACATATAAAACGGGAATCATTCATACCATTTTTTTCATCACTCTATATAATGCATTAACCATTTCTTGTGTTTTACAAAAAAAGTTACAAATAAATTGCCTAAATCTTCATCCGAACTATAATAACATTCACTTTCGTCGCTATCATCATTTTCAGTGTCCCATTCCTCATCATCCATAGGTACGTCACCATCGTCGTTTGTGCCCACTGGACCATGGTATCGTGGAATATTACTGAGGTCAATTGTGATCGACTAAATCGGTATTTTGATTGAAGATACTCATTCTATCTGAAATGGTTCTTGGATAAGATTAGTATCTCAGAGTGTTTCCGCACCACTTTCCATCAAAGATTCAAGACGTTGTTTAGCAACATTGTCGATGTCGTCGTCACTTCGGTCTTGTTATGGTATAGCATACACGTACCTATGATCCATCGTCTGAACAACTTTCCAACCCCTCCCGGCTTTAGGGTCATCTAGATACACAATTTGTTTTGCCATGGTTGCTAAGATGTAAGGGTCGCCATCGTACCAAGTTTGGTAGTGTTCACTGATAGTAATCCATGATCTTTTTTCACACTTCCTGCCTATTTGGGTTTATATCAAACCATCGACACTTGAATAGGATCACTTGGCACCGGTCTTTGTAAAGCAATTGCACAACACTTGTTAGTTTACCATAGAATTCAATGTCTGTACTTTCGCCTCCCCCAGGGACATGAACACCGCTATTTTGCATACACAACTTGTCATCTCGTGCACTCGCTAAGAACTTGACGCCGTTGACATGGCAACCCGAGTACAATTCAACGTGAATTGGTCCGAACGCCAAGTTACATAACTCTTCATTGTACGGGGGAATTCGATGCTTTCAGTTGATTCACCTAATATTAGACAAACATTTAAATTTATTAGTTCGAGCAACTTAATTGGTACACCATATATGTCCAATACAAAACACTTCAAACTTACATATTCGAGAAACCACTGCGGAAACAATTCACGATGTTTCTTGGCATACAAATGTGAAGGATGTGCCTGCTTCAACATATATTTCATGCTCGTCTAGGTATGACAGTGTCTCGTCACAATTGTGTAGTACGACCCAATGTGCTACCTCCATGTCCTTCTTGGAAAACGACTGGCCACAAATCGGATCTCCGAATGGTCGAGCGATTTAGGCAAAAACTGAAAGTTTCTCCTTTCTCAAACCCCCGTCATTATTGTGAGGAGGATGATTGAAAGTTGTCTCAACATCCTTTAAATACATTCCACAAAATGTAAGTGCCTCATATGCCACCCAAGCTTGTATAATGGATCATTCGGGTTTCGCTTTGTTTCGTACACTTTTCTTCATGTCTCCAAGAAGCCTGCCAAAAGAAAACGATACGATACACATATCACTAATCGTAATATATTTAATATTGAAGAATAAAAAAGACGAGGAATATATACCTTTCTATTGGATACACATTGGCAAGAGATGCCTCCTCTGGTAAGTGAACCATGACGTGTATCATACTTGTGAAGAAAGCTGGAGGAAATATCATCTTAAACTTGCATAGAACTTGCACAATCTCATGGCGCAACTGATTAACGTCCGTTTTTTGCAACGTTCTTGACGTCAATTGTGAAAAAAAAAAAGGACAAGAAAATGATTGGTTTCACTACATCGGCTGGCAAGAGATGTCGAATACCCACAGAAAGTAGGCATTGCAGAACCACATGGTAGTCATGACTCTTTTGGCCAGCTAATTTACCCCAGTCAATGTTCACGCAACACGCGATATTTGAAGCATACTCATCGGGAAACTTGACAGACGATAAAAACATTAAAAATTCTTTCTTGTCATTTGGTTTCAATGAAAAAAATGCAAGATCCCTTATGGCTTTATCATTGTCCCTATTCATCGATAAACCCCGTCGTATTCCCATTCGTTCCAAATCAAGTCGAGCTTTGATCGTGTCCTTTGTCTGGCCCTCAATATCTAGAATTGTGCAGACCAATGTGTCAAATACATTTTTTTCAACATGCACAACATCGAGGTTGTGTCTCAATTTTAGTTTAGACCAATACGAGAGCTCAAAAAGCATAGACCTCTGCGTTCAGTTCATATGTGTAGAAGGTCTTGTTCTACTGACATTGGTCCCGAAAGGAGAAAAATCCAAACGGTTAAGCTGTTCCAAAATCTGAGCACCAGACCATTCTCTGGGTTTGAGGCGATGCTTTTTCTCCCCATCAAACTCTTTATCCTTCTCTTTCCACTCGTGGTCCCAAGGCAACCATCTTCGATGACTAAGGTAACAAACTATTTCGGTGTGCCAACTAGATGTTACGTCTTCCTTGCATATAGGGCATGCCATATAACCCCTAGTGCTCCACCTAGAAACCATTGCATATGCGGGGAAATCGTTCACAGTCCATATCACTACAGTCTGCAAAGTGAACATCATAAGAGCATATTTATGCGACTTTGTTGGCTTATTTCTTTGCATTTAGTTTGTTAGTTTCTACTTATTATAGTAATTTAAGCTATTTTCGTATTATTGTAGGACCAATTGGTAAAGGTGATAATAAATGGCAAAATGGAGCAATTTGGAGCAGTTTTGGACTTGGATTGGATAGCATGCGTGGAGAGCATATGGGTTGGACATTTTTGGTGTTTAAAGAGTGCTAGATATGTGCTAAAATCCGGAGGAATTAAAGTTGAGGCTTGGAAGACAAGAAATTAGACAAGAAAGGGCAACCTTATCCAACCTTATCTTAACTAAACTTATCTAATCCTATCCTATCCTTATCTTACCTTATCTTATCTCCAGCTGCAAAGAAGAATCCTTATCACATTCCAACACCTCCTATCTAATTCTAGGAGTCCTAAAATTGTGCAAAGAACATAATCTTTCTCCTCCTAGGAGTATGTCGTGCCCTCTGCATATATATTCAAAGTGTGCCGCAGATTTCAGGGGATGAAGAGAGAGTGCCGCATCCTGCCATTGGAGGAGAGGAGTTGCCGCAGCTTGCATCCAGCCATTCAACCATTGGAGTTTTCTGGGTTATTTCTGTCCTTAGTTTTAGTTTCAATGTTTATTTTAGATTACGTTTTAGTTATGATGAACATGTGTAGCTAAGTTTGTTTTTAACTAGAGGAGAATTCGAAGTGATGATCAAGTTTTATATAAATTGATTACATCCAGTTATTGTTTCATAAAACATGAATGCGATTTACTTATCTGCTTTATAGAGAACTTATTCTTGTATGTTTATTAAGGATGTATAATTAGTTTCCATTTAGAGATTTGATGCTAGAATATAAGGAAATTTCACCTAATCGTTATGAACTTATATTTACAAGTAGTAAAAATCACTAGTCATGATTGAGTTAAGTAAATTCTTGGCAGGAGTATCATGCTTTTCATAATTACAATGCCTTGTCAATGCTTATGATTTTCACAGAACTTAATGATCTTTGAGATGTATCTATATCATGCTTTTCATAGTTAGGGAACTTGAGAAGAATAATTTGGTTGCGTCGCTGAGTCCAATTCAATGAACTTAGGAAAATCAGAGAGTTAATTAGTGCTGTTCACAATTAATTTGGGCCATTGTCATTCATGGTTTATAGAAATAATAACTGGAAATCGATTTGTATGCATATGTTTCATGTGTGGAGAAGAATCCTCTAGCTAGCCTTTCACCTATATCTCGTACAAAACCTAATTCGTTTGCTGCAATTTACTTATTTTTGTTAAAATTCGTCAAAAAAACCCCTCATTTTTTATTTTGTGTTAGTCAAGCCTAGTTTTCAGTTTTTAAGTCTAATTTGTGTTGATTAGCATCCCTCCTAATCCCCAGCTTAGAACGATCCCTACTTGCTCATACTACAATCGTCTAAATTATAGGGTTTAATTTGTGTGCTAGTTTTTACCAAATCACATGCCAGTACATTTATCGTATGTGTGCACACCATGTGTCCATAAATCTTTTAGCTCATCCACCAACGGTCGTAAGTATACATCGATTGACCTACCAGGATCCTCAGTTATCAATAGAGTCATCATCATGTATTCTTTTTTCATACATTTCCATGGCAGCAAATTATACGAAAATACAAAAATCAGCCAAGTACTGTGGTGTTGGTTTAAAACCCCAAACAGATTAAATTCGTCAGTGGCAAGTCCCAATCTAACGTTACGAGAATCAGCAGCAAACTCGGGGAACATTCGATTGAACTCTTTCCATGCCTCCCTATCTGCAGGATAATGTCACCTTATGCCTCCGATACGGGCCCTATCCCATTTGAGAATGCATAGTCATGTCACGTAATTTACGGCTACATCAGATTAGATTTCGACGTGGATGCATTTCGGCAGCATCTCGATATAGTTCTTCAGGTGTATGACCGAAGAACGTACATAGATGACACCGAAATTTCCACAACCGAAACCTAATCCTTCAACCATAAACTATGCGTCATAACTGTGCATTCCTAAACTGTCCAAATAATGGGACAATTCAAGAATTAATTGGATCGCAGTCATGCTTTCGCATCCATGCATGAAATCCAACTAATCCTCGAACGGGAAACTAAGTTTTACTAAAAATATAAAACAAGTACGAAGTTAATTTCAATTAAGTCCGTACATCACAACACATATTTGTACGTCACGTACAAATTTAACAACATAATATAAATATAATTTCATAACATAATATAAACATAACAAACTAAGTTCAACATAATTTAATTAATTTTATATGTTTAAAAATAAAACGAAGAAAATACCTTCTCAATCGTGCTCCACCAATGTCTAATCACACACAATATCCTTATATACAACGAAATTAATGGCGTTAGTATGAATTTACTTTAATACTTTTACCGTAACGACAAAAAACGCTTACCAAACACACCGAGATAGCTCGATCAACCTAGAGAAGAAGATGGAGGGAGTATCCGATGATGAAATTGAGAGAAAATGGAAATGACAGATGTCGGATTAAGCAAAATCGAAGGGATATGAGTGCAGAGGTGCAATCTGCAATTTTTTTGCAGTTTGCCTCTGCACATGGCTGAATTTGGATTAAAAAGGACGAATGATTTTGCGCGACAAACAACAAATTCATTGCGTAAGACATATTTGCACGACGAAAAAGGGATTCATTGTTCAAATGGTATTTGCGCGACAAAAAGGTTTTCGCCGCGCAAAAAAACATATTATTCATCACGCAATGAATATTTTTTATTTTATTTTTTATGTCCTTCTTTTTTACTTGTATATATTGTGGATTTTTATTTTATTATAAATCAAAAACTAAAACCTAGTTAAACATTAAATTAATTAACAAAACTAATTTACTATCCCAAATAGAAATTATAATTAACGCAAATATTAATACTTATCCACATAACATATATTTGTTCATTAAATTAAATATAAAGTCCACGAAATATTATTTTTTTTTTTAAAAAAAAACTCTCATCAACTTCAATCCTCCTTCGTCTGCAACACATCAAACTTCCACTGCCGGAAACTCTGCTTGAAAAGCCCATCCACATAAATCCGTGCATTCTCATCGGTTTCATCAACATCCCAATGAACCTACGTTAATGCCAATAACAATAAATTAGTAATTTAAAAAATATTACGTTTTAACAAAAATAATTGTTCATTATTTACCACAAACTTACCGATAAATCTCCCAGCATGGATTTCTTCAACTCCTCAAGAACCTTATTCCAAGACTCAAACTCGGAAGAACAATCCCTCTGCACCAAATTCCCAATGTCATCCTTAAATTCAGCGTGCACCTGAGCCAAATTTTTCCCTTCAAAGTACGGAATTTGCTTCCGTCTATACCTCTTTGATCGCACAACAACTTTCCTTTTGCCAGAATCTTCTCCAGAATCGGCCATTCTTTTTTAAACAAATTTTTTTTGAAAACTAACCCTATGAAACTGTGATTATATAGTACTAGGAGACCTTTGCACAATGAAGTATTCGTCGCGCAAACATCAAAGTCCATCGCGCAAAATGCGTCATAAATGCGCAATAAATTGGAAGGTCTGACCGTTCTTTGCGCGACAAACACACCTATTCGTCGCGCAAAAACGTATTACGCGACGACTATGTCGTCGCTCAATATATTGCGCGACGAATAAAATAACTGTAATTACAAAATTTACGTAAACATATATATCTATGTTTATGTAAATTTTATAATTACAAACAAATATTCACAAACGATTCAATACCTTAAATATTTATTCTAAACTTAATTAATACTTTAAATATTTATTCTATAAATAATTAATACCTAAAATATTATTCTATAAATAGTTAATACCTTAAATATTTATTCTACAAATTGTTAATGGCCTAATCCATACAATTATTTTAAGCATAAGTACGATATTCATTAAAGATTAAAAACACATATAAACCGAGAATAGATAGGGTGCTTACATTAGGTTTCAATATAAAAACCCAACAGGAATTGAAGCCTAATTAAGTCCAAATACATAAATTAAAAAAAAAACCTGAAATTTAAATATTGTCATACAAAACATAAATTTTAAACTACTATTTGGATGATCCTGCTCCACTTCGCAAGACTTCATAACACCACCGATTGTAACCTCCCTCCAACGCATCATCCACCAACTTCATCAATTGTTCTTTCGGCTCATCATCAAAAACATACTTACACTGTTACACATATATGCAAATAATTAATCCCAACATATAACTAAAAATTTCACAAACTTCATTATTGATCCATCAATAATATACTTACTAATAGTTCATCCATCACAGCCTTCTTCAAATTCTCGGACACATCTTTCCAATAACGCCACTCAGCAGTGGGGCAATTATTCCCCATAGCTACAGCAATTGCATGAGCAAACTCAAAATGCTCTCTAAAATCATGCAGGTTTGATGTGATAAAAGCTTAGCACACAAATTAAACCCTCTTGTTGACAATTGTACTAAATAAGTAAGTAGGGATCGTTCTAGGCCGGGGATTAGGAGGGATTGCTAATCTACTTAAATCTAACTCAAAAACACAAAACTAGACTTAAAAACACTTAACTAGACTCTAAAGACTCAAAACAAACTAGAAAGACTCAAAACAGCACAAAACAAGGAAACTGACTCAAAACAGACACTAAGGGTTACTTTGGACGAATTTCTAACTTGACTTGACCCAAAACACTAAAAGAAACAAGTTTAAATATATTCTAACTAAGTTGACACAAAAAGTAAAGGGGGATTGGTTTTTGACGAATTTAAAGTAAAAACAAGCAGATTTTAAACACTAAACAACTTTGGACGAAATTGGGTGAATGAATGGGTGATTGACTACCTAGAGGGTCATTCTCCACACATGACACATATGCATATGAATCAATTTCCAGTTACTCTTCCGATAAACCATTAATGACAATGCCCCAAGTTAACCGTGAACTGCACTAATTAACCCTCAGATTTTCCTAAGTTCATTGAATTGGACTCAGCGCCTCAACCAAATTATTCTTATCAATTCCCTACATGAACTGCATAATAGAGATACATATCAAAGATCATTACGTTGTATGAAAATCATAAGCATTGACAAGGCATTCTTAACTATGAACTGCATGATACTCCTGCCAGGAATTTACTTAACGCGATCGTGACTAGCGACCTCCACTACTTGCAAATATAAGTTCATAACTATTAGGTGGAACTCCCTTATATTTTAGCATCAAATTCATGCATGCAAACTAAGTATGAATCCTTAATCGACATACAAGAATAAGTTATCAATCAAGCAGTTAAGTAAATTGCATTCACGATTTATGAAACAATAATTGGAAGTAATCAATTCATATCACATATATGTTCATGGTTTTGAATTCTCCTCTAGCTAAAACAAGTTTAGCCTCTCATGTTTGCAATTAAACAAGGATAATTAAATTTAAACATTGAAAACAAAAGATGGATTACACCTAGAAACGTTCCAGCAATCCAAGCCTGAATGGCAGGCACGGCTCAAGGGCTCATTCTCCTTCCTTCCTTGCTGCGGCACAGTGAGGTATGTGTGGCGAATGGTGGATGGGTGGTACGAATTGTAGTGAAGAGTGGATTGTGTATTGTCGTGGTGGATGGTGGAGAATGTCGTGTGGAGTGGTGCGACAAAGGCTTTCATTTATAGGGAAAGGTAAGGCAAGGCCTAATTAATTTTGGGAAACAGATTTGATCTCCAAATCCACAAGGAAAAAGGTAATTAAAAGTCAGAATCCCAAAGGAAAAGGGAAAGGATATGCGGTAGGATCCTAAAGTGAATGGGGAATGTGGATTGCACGGCAAGAAAGGGATTTCTAGAGGGATTTGGTGCGGCACCTTGTAGGGATGGGTTTAAACCTTCTAGAATCAAGTATTTGAGTGTCCTAATATATTTAGGGATCCTCCTTGCAGCTGGAACCTAGGTGGAGAAGGATTAGGAAAGGTTTTGGACAAAATAAGGAAACTTGGCTAACTTTCCTTCTTTCTTGCTGAGCTTCCTTGTCTTCTTTGTCTTGAATTTATTTCCTTTATCTCTTTAGCACATTCCTAGCCTCTTTTGGTCTTCAATTTCGTCCATCCACCTTGCTCCATGCATGTGCTATCCATTCCAAGCCCAAAACTGCTCCAAATGGCACCAAAATGCACTTTCTTGCCAACTTAGTCCTTTGGACCTACAAACACACGAAAAATAGCTTAAAACATTGTAATAACTAGAAATTAACTACATAAATGCCAAGAAACAAGCTAACTAAGTCGCATAAATATGCTCCTATCAAATTCCCCCACACTTAGCTTTTGCTAGTCTTAGAGCAAAACAAAGCAAACAAAACATAACCTAGACCTTCCAACATTTGCCTCAGGGATTTCCAATGCAACATGACATGTTAAAAATCACTACTCACATAGAATTTAGTCATCGTTACCCTCGAGCACATACTTAGCCACAGTCACCACTCACTAGCTCGCATTTAATCAATTAAAACAATGCTATGAATGTAGTAACATGCCTTAGAGAATTCCCTCAATTCCTTACCGGATACTCTCTATTTTCACACAGATACACTTCCTACACTTCCTACACTAGGTATATGTGAGAAGATTGATGTAAACATGTAGACTAGCACTCACATATGTTTATAACAAAGAAAGAACTTTCTAGAATTATTAATACATGTGTATATATATGATCCCATGAACGGAATGCCACTACTTAGACGCGAGAACAAGGGATACCATGCTCATACCAATTCCAACCTCCACATATTGAAACACACAATACTCAAGATAGAAGTCTAAGGGTTGTAACGGGGCTAAGGGTATTGGCTAACAAAGAAGGGTTAAGGATAAACAAAAGTTCTTAAAGCGATAGTAAGCAAAGTAATGAAATTGACACTTAGAATTCACTTTTGAATGCAAAAATCAACTTTAAGCACAAAGGAAGATTCATACAATACTTAGGGCCGGATTCAAACTTTAGGACCCTTTCTTCAACAACCAACACTTGTGAGCTTATTCTCACTTATTTTTCCACTCTTTTTCTTTCTTTTCACAACTTTTCTTTTTTTTTTCTTTTCTTTACCCGTGCCCTATTTCTTTGGCACACAAAACACACACTTTGAAAACCCTTCCCCCACACTTGTTTTTCTGCATAATGTCGATCAAAAGGAATTTCCTCTAAGTCATGCTCCACTATTCTTTAAGAACAAGGGTATGGATACTCCTATTCTAGGCTAGGTAGGGATAATGTGGGCTAAAAAAGAACATAGGCTAATTAAGGCTCAAAAGGGGTTAAACCTACAACACATATGCAAGGGGTACGGCTTTTTGGCTCTAGCTTAACTAAACAACTTCATCTTGTTATGTGTTATGCTAATCAATGTTATGCTTTGAATGAAACAGGCATGAGTTATAGTATTTGGAACTAAAATGATGAAACACCTTCTAAGTAGCAGCCAAGCAAAGAATAATGAGATCATGCAACGACTTTAGAAAACAAAAACATCACAGATTAATAACTCTCCAAACAAAGTTTAGGCTCAAGTCTCTCAGGGTTGTAGCGTTAGTTTGAGTTTCTTCCTTCAAGCATGTTACAAAAACTGATTTTTTTCCTTTGTGATTAAATGTGAATTCATAAACGACAACTACAACCAAGCATAAACCAAAGAGCATATCAAACTTCCATCCATGTTTGTAACTTTCTTTAACAGTCATGCAATTAAAAAGCAAATCCTCATCATTGTGTTGAAAGGTACCCTAAGACACAAACAAACAGACAAAAACGACTCTTTTTGGGTTTTTCAAAACAATTTTTTGAATTTTTTTTTTTCAAATTTTTCGTATTTTTCTTTCAAAACACATTAAAACACTTCAAAACACACTAAAAACACTTAAAACAGTGAGAAACAACTTTAGAAGTGATAGGTGATAAAATCCCACGAAATTTATGCAAAAACACTTTGTTTACGCCCCACACTTAAACCAAACATTGTCCTCAATGTTTCAAACAAAGATTCACACACAAGCTAGCAAACAACACAACTAACAAATATGACAATTATGGCAAAGTAAAGCAATAAAAAGTAGGGTTTAGGAACGCAAATCTGGTTTTGAAGGCAGAGATTCCTAGGCCTTCTTTATTTGAACGCATGGGTTGCCTCCCAAGAAGCGCTTGTGTTAACGTCTTCCAGCCGGACGATACTTCCATTCAAACTCCCCTAGGTCCCACGGCATGGAATTGATCTTTGAATGGAAGGTGATACTTGAAATGATCCGGTAATGGTTTTACTTCTAACATGGGTCCCTGAATCATTAACATGTTAGTATAAAATGAAATTGAAATTTAGGGAGGTGGCTTACCTGTGTGCTTCGACAAGAACTCAAGGACAAACACCACTTCGAAAGTTTTAGGACTAGAAAATTCGGCCAGATTTGGTGTTTTGAGGGTTGTGACTTGTCCCATGTCATAAAACCCAACTTCATTGGGAATTGTTGTCTCAAGTACATCCTCTTTGATGAATTTTAGACATTCCCCAGCCACTTCTCAACACATTGAATCACTTTGCATGGTAATAAGAAGAATTCAATCAAGAGCGAGACAAGGCCCTCAGTGAAGCACCCTAAATCTAACCCCAATTTAAGAAAACCTAATATAACTTCACTGCTCAAAACCATTCCCCTAATTTAAGACCTAAATCTAACCCCAATTAAGAACCCTAAAAAGTCTAATTTAAGAACCTAAATGTAAGCTGCAATTTACGAACCCTAAATCTAACCCGACTGCCCTAATTCTAACCCCCAATTTGAAAAAGAAAAAAAAAAGGAAAAAAACCCTAATTCTAACCCCCAATTTGTAAATAAAGAAAATTGAAAATAAAAACTGAAGAGGAAATTACCTCTTGGAGACTAATGAAGATATACAGGGACGGAGAGACAGATGGAGATATAGAGGAAGGAGAGAGACAGTATCGCGCAGGGGAAAAGGAAGAAGAGGGAAGTGAGGGGAAGAAAGAGAGATGGCAATAAAATATAGAATCTTGCGCGACAGAGACTTTGTCTCGCAAGGGAAAAAATCGTCGCACAAGTTTTTTAAAATTTCTGCGAAAAAAAACGCCTTAATTGAAATTTCAGACACTTGCACGACGAACAAAACATTTCGTCGCACAAAGATATTTTGTGCGACGAAATATATGTATTCGTCGTGCAATATTCCCGAGAATATTTAAAATAACCGTTAAATCATGATTTTTCGTTTCTAACTGTCGAAAAGTTTTGTACCGTTACTTGATCTCTGAATGTTAGTTTTCTTCGATTTTTGGCGTGTGCGATCTCGAACCATATACAAAAAAGCTTGATGGTTGGATCGTTGAAATTAGTTTCATAGGATGCCTATCCCATCAAAAAGATAGATTCACTAACACTTAAGAGTTTATTTATACTTTCATTAAGTATAACATAAGATTTTGTGGTATCCAGTAGTGTAAATAGTTTAAAATGAAGATGAATTCGTTCATTCTATTCATATAGGGTCAAGGAGTGTGGCTGTAAAAAATCATCAAAATCGGAGTTAAAATAACCGTTAAATCGTGATTTTTCGTTTCTAACCGTCAAAAAGTTTTGTACCGTTACTTGATCTCTGAATGTTTGTTTTCTTTGATTTTTGGCGTGTGCGATCTCGAACGATATACAAACAAGTTTGACAGTTGGATCATTGAAATTAGTTTCGTAGAATGCGTCTCCCATCAAAAAGATAGATTCACTAACATTTAAGAGTTTATTTATACTTTCATTAAGTATAACATAAGATTTTGTGGTATCCAGTAGTGTAAATAGTTTAAAATGAAGATGAATTCGTTCATTCTATTCATATAGGGTCAAGGTGTGTGGCTGTAAAAAATCATCAAAATCGGAGTTAAAATAACCGTTAAATCGTGATTTTTCGTTTCTAACCGTCGAAAAGTTTTGTACCGTTAATTGATCTCTGAATGTTTGTTTTTATTTTTATTTTTGGCGTTTGCGATCTCAAACCATATACAAGCAAGTTTGACGGTTGGATCGTTGAAATTAGTTTTGTGGAAAGCGTATCTCATCAAAAAGATTGATTCACTAACACTTATGTGGAGCCAAAAATAATCACAAGGTGACACGTGGATTTTTTGACATAAGAGGACAAAATTACCCTCGAGGCACACATGATTTCCTACGCGTGAGCAGTGGACAATCATCCCTCAACCAAGTCAAAAGTGCCCAAAATAGGTAACAATTTAAAACCTATTTCATCAAATTCCTCCTACAAGGTAATTCCCAAAACCTATCTCATTCCATATATTTCCTACTTTATTACTTAGCTAATCAATTAGCTATTTATTTTATTCATTCCATAACTTCTAAAACCTTCCTTCTAAAATCATGATAATTGGCTAATTAATGGGTTTATTGCTTAATTAATCCATTAGTTGTCAATTAGACATCCATTACTATCAAAAAACACCCAAAAGGCCGGTCACCTTCTCTCCCAAAGGGACCGGCCATGCCATATATATTCCATCAGATTTTTCCCCTTTAATCACACTAATTAGCTAGTAAATTAGGCAATTATTCAATTTGCTAATTAACTAGCCAATTAATCCCATAACTCCCAAAAATCATCAAATCAATAACCTAGCCCACAAAGGGAGCTAGGGGCAGGTCCTCTCTCACCCAAAGAGGCCGGCCATTCCCCTATAAAAAGCCACATATTTTCTCCAAAACTCATTTTTTTCCAACTGTCTTGCAAAATTCTCTAAATTCTCCAAACACTTTTTTCTCAAAATTCTAACTTTGGCATCAGAGGTTTTTCGACCAAAGCCCCTTGGCCTTGACCTAAGGTGTTATTCGTTTTGTAGGTGCAATTTTGTCCAAGAGCAAGAAGGAAGAAATTTGCATCCACAAATTGGTGCTTTCATTGAGAGTTAAGTCTCACACTCGTCGATGACTCTCGCATAAAAAGGTTTTTTCTCTATTTTCTAGTCCACTTGTATTTTTTCATACGTTCTTATTATTAGAATTTTTTATTTGCAAAGATTCTTTGATAAAACGGAAAAGAGAAGCACAATGGCTAGAAATTTAGAAAATTCAACAAGTGAAAATTCCAATATAAAATAGATGGGACCGCGGCGATCTATGAGGCTCCACCATGGCAACCACCGCGGTGGCCACAACGGCAACCACCTGCGGCGAGGTCCATGGCACCAAAGCTACGTCCCAAAAGCCCAAGGCAAACCGGCCCGTGTCGTCCAAATCCAACGCTAGCCCAATACTTTGCAGAGCCAAGCCCAAGCCTCGCACTCACGTGCGCCACACGTCGAGCAGCCCACTCCCGTGACTCAGCTGGCTTGCTCCTGCCAAGCAGCCTGCTCCTGTAGCCCAGCCTGCTCCCTTAACTTCCTGAGCAGCCCAAGTCAGCCCAATACTATCTCAACCATCCAGACCTACCATCGAGCCGGGGGCATTTTCACCACATTTCTTCGCGGATTTGACATTTCGCAACTCAAATCTCGCGCCCGGAGTCTACCACCCTTCCATTGCTCAAGGAGGCACATTCCTTCCAAGTTCTTCCAATCCAAATGGCGAACAACACTTGTCTCGACAAGTCATAGAGTTAAACGAGCGCCCTAGCACAACAGTCAACCTTGGTAAACCAGCTCTTGCAGCGCACCAAAATGCAACGTGTCCCAAACGAGGTGTCCCGAAGAAGGACAACGGCAGATGAAGAACCTCTCCAGCAGCGTCCCGGCAAGCAGCCACATGATGATAGGATTAAAAGCACACCACAAAGTAGCACACAAATATCCTATTGATTTTCCTTATTAACACTAAGATTTGTCAATTGTAGCATATGAAAATAAGGGTCTTTCCCGCAGAAGATTGTTTTATCTAACTACTTTAAATGTCACAAAAATTGGGTTGCTGTCCCTACTGACCACCACCGAAAAATAATTATTAGACCAACTTACACTTATCTAAAGTCTACGAAATTTTATATGCAGATACTAGACACACAGAGATACACTCACACAAATATTTGGGATTTTTGGAGTTGATTTGATATTTAAATTAAATCAAACAAAAACAAGACAGAAACAAATTTTAAATAGTAAAAATAGATTGTAGTTCACAAGTTAAGAAAACGAGTTAGGGGAAGTGCTATCCACCACCAAATAATCATGCAAACATGTTATGTTTCATTCAAATTCCTTTTATTTCCGGATGAAGATGCTCAAGTTGGCTCAATGTTAGAACTCAACCTATTACTCTTTCTTATGTAGTATGTTAAGAGAATGGCGTTTTCAACTTAACTTAGTCCCTAGCATGCAATCTAGAATGGCGTGTTCATAGATTTAACAAGTAGAAATCATTAAGAACGAAAAGAGTTTGAGTCATCACAAGGCATCGTAAGTACTGGCGTTGTCTTACTTATCCTAGAAATTGGTCCACATGTTAATCGCAATTAACAAGTACTACTCTAGAACATATGTAGGTCCTCATTCGACAAGGGCAGGCACACACATATTCATAGCATTAGAATCCTAGATATGCTCACTAAGTATGCATCCATAGAAAACACATAAAGAATTCATCAATGAGATAAGTAGTGAGCCAATTTTCATCCATTCATAAAAGAAATTGAAACGAAATGTCATAGCACATTTGCAATCATATTCGGGGCTTCAAAACAGCCCCTAAGTACTAAAAATTTAGTTACACATAATTCTTAAATAAAACCAAAAGAAAGACATGAGGCCTCCGCCTATTTCCTTCCTTCCCCAATGCTGCTTTTATACCAATTCTTCCTGCATCATTTTCTTCTCCTTAACTCACCCACTCATAGCCATTTAGTGATGACAATAAGTGAGAGGAAATGGTAAAACAATTGTAACTCTTTGGGTAGCCTTTATGCCAATTACTCCCTCTTAATCCTCATCTTTAATTCCATTCCCTTTAATATTTGAATAGGTTTCAGCTGAATTGTTCTTGGCTGCATCATCAATTTTGGCTGATAGATTTATTGGGTTTATTGCTTTCATTTCAGTTACAAACTGCTCAGCCTCTTGTCAACCTTTCAGTGTTAAAACGGCCATAACTTCTTCTAGAAAAATGATATTAACAATCCGCGAAATGCTCCAGAAAATAGACATCTGTAGCTTTCCAATCATATAAGGCTCATTCTCTAATTCATTCTGATATGTCCGCAAATTGCTTCCAAAGTCAGCTGACCTGCACATGCAGTTTTGACGAATTTGTTACTTAAAATTCCACTTATGCTATTTTTATTTTATTTGCTTGACAAATTCTACAAAACACAAAAACAAAGTAAATAGCTCAAAAATATAAGGAACTAACTAAGAAAAGACAAGTGAATTTGATGTAAAATATATATAAATATGAGCTTATCAAATACCCCCACACTTAGCTTTTGCTAGTCCTCGAGCACAACAAAGAAAACATGAAAAAAAAATAGCAACATGAAAAACATTAGCTTCCCCCTATGTGACCCTCATAGAATTTCATTCAAGAAAAAAAATCATCAAGAATCTTAGCTAGCACCAAACAAGCTAATCCAAGCTCATATTCCTATTCAAATGTTAGTAGTAACCTTTTAATCATCCTTTAAGTGTAGTGTGTGTAATAGCCATGCTAATTCATTTTCAATTTATTTTTTTTTTAAGCACCACATGCAAACTAGTGACCTTCTCACGAGACATACACTCAATCACACATATGTTTAGTTTAACGTGTTTCGCTCAAAGAATCAAATGTGAAAGATCTACCATAAGCTTGCATAAAGATCACATCTCTACAATCATAATTGCAAAACTTAAATCAAGAGGACTTTTATTGGATGTAATGAGGCTTAGGGAGAGGGTTATTGAAATGAAAGGATAGGTAAACACAAGTTCCAAGCTACATTGCAAGCAATTCTCTTGTTGAGATTTATAGGAACTCAAGCTCTCCAACCACACTACTAACACCTCCAACCACACCCCTATACTGAAACTTAAAATTTGCTTTGTATACAATTTTTCTTTTTCTCTTTTCTTTTTCTTTCTTTCTTTTTTATTTTTTATTTTTTTTTATGAAGCATAACTAAATACAAACATGAAATACCGCCACACTTATTCTTTTGCCAAACTCTTTCAAAGTACTTCACAACCATTTCTCATAAGACAATCTCACGTTGCTCACTAGCTAGCTTGGAAAAGGTAAGGAAAAATGTTTAAGGTATAAGGGTAGACATATATGGTGATAAGAAATAAAAAGGCTCGACATATACGGCTCAAATTGGCAATCTAATGATATCATTTTTCTTTAGGAAACATGCTTATTTGGGTCATGGTGATAAACCTAATGCCTCTATCATTTTCAAGTTCATGCAATCAATGACAAACATTTTGAAAGATCGTTACGCAAGTTCTAGAGATGTAAGTCACATAAGTTCATCACACATGAAAGAATATGAGTGTATGACAAATGCACACACTTTCGATAGGCTAAAAAAAACTCACATAGGATGTATATGGTCACTATATTCACATGCGAAGCTTTAAGTCATGTTTTAGTCTCACATCAACAAGGCTATGTGCATTTGGTTTTTCAAAGATGATTAAACATGTACAAAACTAACAAGAGAATCAGGAATTTCACACAACACATGCTTACTAAGTTCTTGATCACCGTGGTTCAAATTCAATCCAATTATATCATTGGGTCAAGAAACTAACAAAAATCTAATTCAAAACAATAAAGAAAATAAGACAATAGTTTTTGGATTTTCAAATCTTCCTAATTTTTTTATAAATGTTTTTGGGTTTTTGTTAGAGTAAACAAAACTAATTAAGAGAACAAAAAGAAACAACACGGATACAAATCAAACCAGTTCTTGGTCGAAGGTAAAAAAAATTTCAATTTGGTCATTTTTTCAATCCTTACCCCCAAACCTAAACTGGACATTGTCCCCAATGTCAGAAAACACAATAATGCATAAAATAAAAATAAAATAAAATAACAAGAATAAAAAAAAAATGAAGCATTTGGACTGAAAACTTCCCCAATTTGCAGTAAAATCAAGCGATGACCCCCAAACTTCAATTCAGCAATCAACTCCAAGGGTGGACATAACCAAATGTTCCTACAAAGAAAAGAAATAATTCAGTTTAGCACTCAAGAAAATTCAGAAAAAGCAAACGGAAAATTGAAAATGACAGAAAAAGACAATGAATAGAAATATTGGGTTGCCTCCCAATAAGCGCTTGCTTTTACGTCCGCAGCCGGACGGTACCAAGAGTAATCATCCAAGGGAGGCTGGTTCTTGGAGGGGTACAACCTCCACATCAAGCTCCACAAAAGATATCGAAATAAAAACAAAAACAAAAACACAAATTAGACAAGAAGAGAAAACGATAGAAAAATAAGTAATTAGAAATAACAATCCCCGGCGACACGGCGCCAAAAAATTGATAGGATTAAAAACACACCACAAAGTAGCACACAAATATCCTATTGATTTTCCTTATTAACACTAAGATTTGTCAATTGTAGCATATGAAAATAAGGGTCTTTCCCGCAGAAGATTGTTTTATCTAACTACTTTAAATGTCACAAAAATTGGGTTGCTGTCCCTACTGACCAGCCACCGAAAAATAATTATTAGACCAACTTACACTTATCTAAAGTCTACGAAATTTTATATGCAGATACTAGACACACAGAGATACACTCACACAAATATTTGGGATTTTTGGAGTTGATTTGATATTTAAATTAAATCAAACAAAAACAAGACAGAAACAAATTTTAAATAGTAAAAATAGATTGTAGTTCACAAGTTAAGAAAACGAGTTAGGGGAAGTGCTATCCACCACCAAATAATCATGCAAACATGTTATGTTTCATTCAAATTCCTTTTATTTCCGGATGAAGATGCTCAAGTTGGCTCAATGTTAGAACTCAACCTATTACTCTTTCTTATGTAGTATGTTAAGAGAATGGCGTTTTCAACTTAACTTAGTCCCTAGCATGCAATCTAGAATGGCGTGTTCATAGATTTAACAAGTAGAAATCATTAAGAACGAAAAGAGTTTGAGTCATCACAAGGCATCGTAAGTACTGGCGTTGTCTTACTTATCCTAGAAATTGGTCCACATGTTAATCGCAATTAACAAGTACTACTCTAGAACATATGTAGGTCCTCATTCGACAAGGGCAGGCACACACATATTCATAGCATTAGAATCCTAGATATGCTCACTAAGTATGCATCCATAGAAAACACATAAAGAATTCATCAATGAGATAAGTAGTGAGCCAATTTTCATCCATTCATAAAAGAAATTGAAACGAAATGTCATAGCACATTTGCAATCATATTCGGGGCTTCAAAACAGCCCCTAAGTACTAAAAATTTAGTTACACATAATTCTTAAATAAAACCAAAAGAAAGACATGAGGCCTCCGCCTATTTCCTTCCTTCCCCAATGCTGCTTTTATACCAATTCTTCCTGCATCATTTTCTTCTCCTTAACTCACCCACTCATAGCCATTTAGTGATGACAATAAGTGAGAGGAAATGGTAAAACAATTGTAACTCTTTGGGTAGCCTTTATGCCAATTACTCCCTCTTAATCCTCATCTTTAATTCCATTCCCTTTAATATTTGAATAGGTTTCAGCTGAATTGTTCTTGGCTGCATCATCAATTTTGGCTGATAGATTTATTGGGTTTATTGCTTTCATTTCAGTTACAAACTGCTCAGCCTCTTGTCAACCTTTCAGTGTTAAAACGGCCATAACTTCTTCTAGAAAAATGATATTAACAATCCGCGAAATGCTCCAGAAAATAGACATCTGTAGCTTTCCAATCATATAAGGCTCATTCTCTAATTCATTCTGATCTGTCCGAAAATTGCTTCCAAAGTCAGCTGACCTGCACATGCAGTTTTGACGAATTTGTTACTTAAAATTCCACATATGCTATTTTTATTTTATTTGCTTGACAAATTCTACAAAACACAAAAACAAAGTAAATAGCTCAAAAATATAAGGAACTAACTAAGAAAAGACAAGTGAATTTGATGTAAAATATATATAAATATGAGCTTATCACATGACCATTCACGAACCGAGCGTTCTAACGGAGTACACTCTCGACTAGGCCCCCGAGATAGCGTATACTCCCGTCTTAGCGCGTGGAGGAACGTGCACTCTCAGTTAGGCCCACGAACAAATATACACTCACGGTTGAGGCCACACTTTGATAATCAACATGAGCAACCTTCCAAGCGAAGTGTTCATTCGCGGCAAGGCCCACAAGGAGCATCATTCACCTCACATCGGAGTAGGCAGCACAGCGGAGGAAGAGAAGCAGACGCTCAACCTGGCTCAATTTCAACCAGCAGCTTGCGAGTTACTTGCTCGCCTGCTAGGAACATACCATACCCACCGCAGTCGCGACATAAACAAGCAGAACACATGGAAGAGCAGCCTAGACCAGCAGGTCATAATCGAGGGCAGCCGAGAGCTCTGCCACCCTAGCAAATTCAGGAAGAAGTAGAAAGACTCTTGACCGAGCGATTGTGCGATTTCCTGCTTAATGAAACTATTCACAAGGCGACTGCGGTGGGTATGGTAAAGGAAGAGCCCAGTTTGGTGAAGTTAAAAATACTAAGAATATCCCTATGTTTTCTTCACAATCAAAATCCAAAAAACGAGGACAAAAATGTAAAAAAGAACTTAACTTATTCGTATTGGAAACAAAAGATGGTAATTAAAATATAAAAAAATCATGATAATTATCTTCTAAAAAAATTAGCAGTTAAGGAGAGGAGAGAGAGATAACTGATAAAGGCAACAAAAACAAATTAAAAATTAAAAAAATTAAAAACGTAATAATCTTGAATTCTCAATGATAATAATTCACAACCATTGGATAAGACACTCACACTTTAAATTCATTTTCACCCTTTAGATGAATTATTCCACAATTGCTACATCACATCTAGATTTGGATCACATCCCGTGTGAAGAAACACTCACAGATAGAAAGACGGAAACCATCTATCTCAGGATGAGAGCAGCAGTTGCAACGGTTGACAGACTGGACATGGAACCCCCATTTATCGCACGTTCTCGATCCCCACAGAACATACAAAAGGGAAAATTGACTGATTTTCTCAAACTCACTTTTGTCTTCCGTACAAAACCCCCTCCTCCACGCCTTTTCTGTATGATTTCTTCACCTTAAACTGGCAATCCGGAAAATAAATGTTAGGATTTATACAAATTAGTGAGTTTTTTCCCCTCTTTATTCAATATTGGTTTTTTTTTTTTTTTCGTCCCATCGTCTGCACACTGTTTTTTCTATCTTTTCATTATGTGGCCTTAGGTACCTTCTGTCACTCTCTCTCAAACATTACACTGAGGAAGAATACGCACTCATTCTTTTAGACTAAAAACCAATAATTCTTAACTTTCAAGGACAATCTGGTAAGCATTTTCTCTAATACTCACTCTCATATTTTATGTGCTTTCCTTGGTTTTTTGCGTTTGTTCAAGTTTTTGATGGGTTTTGGGTTTATTGTAGTCAATTTTGGGTTTTGTGAAGTCAGAAAATCGACGACTAAAGGTATTTAGGTTAAATTGCTTACAACCTTTATATTTGGGATTGTGCATTATAGTTAGACTTCGTATTTTATCATCATTGCTGGCAGATTAACCATGAAAATCTAAAGCATCAAGTGCAAGCAAATGGGTGGCAAGCTTGGCTTTGATTTCACATGTAGACATTATGTTTACATATGTACATGTTGTTCATATTTTGCTTTGCTTCATATATTAGGAGTTCATCCCTAGCTAACCTATAAGTTTGACTGAAAACTTATGAATATGAAAATCTTGATTTAAGGACATTAAATGTTATCAACATGTATTTAGAAATGAAATTACATGTCATATTTTCATTTTTTTTAATAGTTTCTATTTTCCCATTTTATCTTCGTTGTTTTTTTTAAAGGAAAAATAGTAAAAATTGTATGAGAGAATTACTCACATATATGCAAATTGGATGGAATATATGCTGCTAAATTCTACAACAAACGTGGCATTATGACAATATGGCATGCATAACGATAACACTATTATCATTGTAAACGAAAATGAAATCCACCATTTTTTATCCCTCATTGATTAAGGAACTCTAATTACACTGATTAACTTAATTTTTTGTAATCAGTAATTACCAAAGTGATAATAATGACCTAGCATAGTTTAGTTCGTGAAACCGAATTCTATCAGCTAAACATAAAAAATGACACCATAATAATCAGCAAGAAAAAAAAAAAGTGGAATGGTTAGTGTGCAATTCATAAATTTCATTTTTTTTCTGTACAATGGGCGGCTATAAAAAGACTAAGTTAGATGATTGAAAATAGTAAGAAATTGTTGTGATGGACATAAACCCACAATCTAAAACAACACATTTTTAAGGCGCGTAGCACCTGTGATAAAAAGTGATCAGCATTCCACTAATCTAACAAGAAATCCAAAAAATTTTACCTGAAGATCACTTCTGGACATCAACGATTCAATAATTTATTTTTCTACTTTGAACCGTTGACATCCTTTCGTAGTCCCGAAGCTCTCACACTTAAGTTTCCAAAGAAACTAAAATCCACTACATTTAAAATTATCATATTGTATTATATGTTCTTGCAAGAAGCTCTCTTTTATGAACTAATCAATCATAAGCTAAATTGAATCTGTATTTTCAAATTTAGTGCCTTTGAAACCCGAAGTTTTCATTTAAAACTTACCCATGAAACGTGAAGCTTTCACGTCTAAATTAAACCTATACATGTCTATAGAGCCCGAATGTTCTAAACTGTATGTCTATGGTTTACTGTATGACAAACCATGTTTTCGTTGTACACTTTGTTTTAGGGATATGTCGAACTTGAACAAGCTCGATTTCATCGCTTTGGAAGTATCTGGAAGAAATTGCCAGCTTCTTCAGCTGGGAATAGGGCATCATTGAGCTTCTTCAGCTGCATCACGCTCTTATCTCTCAACCCGTCCAGCGAGCTTTGGACCTCGCCCCCAGGCCCCATTTCTCCACCAAGAGTTTTGCTTGCAGGGACGACGAGCAAAGAGAGAGAAGAGGGAGGGGGGGTTGGGATTGTAATTTTGTACGGACATAGCATCTTTGGTTTATGCGGGGGGTGGTCGGGACGATTCGGGTCAAGTCATGAAAGTAATAGTTTTGATGGTTTGGCCCAAGCTTGTAAAAGTTTGAGATTAGGCCCAGTAATAAAAAATGTGGTTAATTAGAGTGAACTATTAAAACTTAATTAAGTTCTAGTGGTATTCAACAATTTTTCAGCAATAGTCCAAACCAATTAGTAGTTAAGAAATGGTGAATCGATGAAATACTATTTTTTTAACTTATCAATCTAATGGATAAAAAGTTGGAATATCAATAGTTTGGACTACTGACGACAAATCCGATATTTAGTTATGATTTTTCTAAAAATTTTTAAAGGGGTGTTTGTTGGATGAGATAGTTTTGTCTTCGACCAATTGCAAGGAGTAGAGCATTGTTTGGTATACAAGTCCACCAATTGAACTTCACCCAAAATGTGTTACGCTGCTTTAATGAAGATAAAGCGAAGCTTTTGAGTACTCACATGGTTGTTTGAGCTCTAAATGCAAAATGAGACCGATTTTGTTCTAAAGACGAGGATAAAGAGATACTGGAACCTAAAGTTCTAAAGACAAGGATAAAGAGACACTGGAACCTAAAGTTCCATACTTAAGTGCAATCAACACTTTATTGTACTTGGCTCAATGCACTTGACCAACACAAGGTGTGTTCTCAAACTGTTTATGTTTGTACCGTTGAAGATGCTGCAATATCTTGAGATCAATCAAACAAGAGTTGATTGCTACGTCTTCAAATAACATTGGTATTCTAGCCCTACATGAAGCATCGCGCAACTGTTTTTGGTTGAGGGACGTGATTGATCACATAAGAAAACCATGTGGCTTTTCTACTATCGTTGACATTCCAACAATGATTCATGAAGACAACGATGCATGTATCAACAAATTAAAGAAATGATACATCAAAGATGACAATGCCAAACTTATTGCCCTGAAGTTTTTCTTCATTCATCAGCAATAACAAGTTCAGAAGATTGAAATCAAGCATATCCGGTCCCAAGAATGTTTTCTACCTATTCACAAAGTCACTGCCGAAATCAACCTTTTAGAAGCTTGTTCATGAAATTGGATTCCATAAACTTTTAGATTTGCATCACCAGTATTGTCTTGGGGAGTTTTGTCGAACTCAGGGGGAGTATCCTAATGAATACTCACATGATCTTAATATATTATATCCCTACGATTAGGAGCACTTTCCTAACTGGATTTTTGGTAATCTGACGAGGTTTTGACAATACACCTGCTCTGGGTTGGTCATACCCTTTTGTATGTTAATGATCATCTTGGAGATGTGAAACAATATCGAGATCCTGCATTAACTTAGTTTCTCCTTAAATTATGGGTTTGTCCCACTAGGTTACAATATTGAGATCCTGCATTAACCGTCATCTTCTAATCATGAAGACTTGATGCGGCTACTTTTTAAGTTGTACACATTCAAGCGAGAATGATGTAGATAGTATTATTATTTAGTAGGCTGGCCCAGGCTCAGTGCGGGTTGGGTGACTGTCTAGGGCCCAAAACAAATCAGAGGCACCAAAATTATTTCATGTGTTATATTCATATCTAAGTTCACAAGAATATAAATTATAAAATTTGCTTAAATAAAAAAGAAGTTTAACTAATGCAATACTCAATTTAAAACATTTCTGGAAATCGTAAAGTTTATATATATACACATACACACACACACTATAAAAAGGGAAAAAGACCCACTCACCTGAGGTCCGCGCTACAACTTCCTAGTACGAATATCGAGACGTCACGTCTCAGAATTCTTATCGATAAAACAAGTAACTTACATCAAACACATGCCCAAGGACGTTCTAAAATGATTTGAGACCCACTGACCAAAAGTCAACCGTTGGTCAAAGATCGACGGTACGGTCCACAACCCTACGTAATTCGATCCGGAAGATCCGCATCTCAGATTTCCAATCCATAATTCAAGATCCACATTATGCTTCTAAAACATCATACTAAAGTTTCATTACGATCCAACAGTTGGATCTCCGCCAATTCAAATTCAAGTGGCGGTCAACGTTTTATTTTATGAACTTACAAATCTAATTCGGGAAGATTCGTAGGTCGGATTCCTGGTCTGTAAGTTCCTATGATCCTCATAAATTACGTACTATTAACGTATTAAAGTTTGGTGACGATCCAACGGTCGGATCGTCGATTACTATAATAATCAAGTGACGGACCGTAATATAACTAGGTTCAAACGACGGAAATTCGTCAATCAGAGTTCACATATGGAATTGGAGAGTCAAATTTAGCCTAGGAAAGTCAGGGGATGTCTCGGCCCACGCGCCGTTGCAGGTGGCGGTTGGCCGCCTCGACTCGTCGAAAAATTCAACTAATTCCAAAAATTCTCAAATTTCACAGAAATGAAGATCTCAATGGGAAGAGCAAGTTTCATACATGTGACTAAGACCAATTTGGCTGGGAAAACCTCTAATTCGTCTCGAATTTACCGAAAACCCTAAAAATGGTGGCCATTCGATTTGGCTTCTCCAGTGCTCCGCCGCCTCCAAGGTTGTTTGGGGTTTGTTCCTGGGCTCAAGGAACACCTGAGGGTCGTGATGGTTGACGGAAAACCTTTCGGAATTGGACGGATCGCCGCCATGCACCATTTGAACCCTCGGTTCGAATTCCCAAAATTAGAGCCAAATTGGCTCAGGTTTTTGAATAAGAATGGTAGAGGGAAGGATGCTAGGATGATTCCAAGTGATGAGGAATCTTAATTTGCTAGAGAACCACCAGAAAATGCTTCGAAACCAGTGGCGCCACCGGTCGGGTCTTTGGTGTACGGGTCAAGGGGATGAAGGTCTGGGTTTGGTGCCACTCATCTCACTCCTTTCCTTCCCTGATCTCCCCCTCGACTGGTCACTGGATCTCTCATTCTTCCTTATTGGGTTGCAACCCTTTCCCTTTCTCTCCTCCGTTCAATTCTCCTTCTTTCACTCAATTTTCTATCAACCAATATTAAAATAGTAATAATATAATTATGAGAAATGTATAAAATCATAAATAGTAGTCATTACCAACGTACTTTTCAGATTTGTAGTTCCGTAAAATTTTAATTGTAACTCCGATTTCAATTCTGTTTGTGCCTACGCATTCGTATCGTTAAGTACTTCAAGAATACGTTAAAAGAATATTTTGTACGTCTCACTATACGTTGTCAACAAGAATCAATAACCTCGCCTCTAGGGCATTTTCGTAAATTCACATTTTTAAAATTTATAAAATCGTAGAACTAGAGACGGGTAATAGTCTAATTGAATTTTCTTACACTTGAATTTTCTTTTTCATGTTGTCCCCTCGCACCCCTTTTAAAATCTTGTTAGCAACTATTTGTACCTAATGAAAACTGATGACAACAACTGCTATCTTCTAATCATGAAGACTTGACGCGACTAATTCTTAAGTTGTACACTTAAAGTAATTAGGAATATGATTGTGTAAACTTAAAGTAAAATTTCAATAGAATTTGAAATCAAATCCTCATAGGCTTTCTATTAATTATTAAAAAAGAAAGTTCAGCATGATTAATAAAAATAAAGGTACAAGGCCATGAGGTGGAGACACAATTTCTCATACACTTTAGTTCTTCTTTCTATTTGTTGTTCCCTGTCGCCCCTTTTCAAAATTTAGTTTACAACAGTAATAGTTGAATTGGTTTAGTAAATTTACGGTTTATGAATTTGGAGTGCTGTTACATGTTCTATTTGAACAAAAAAAAAGTTGATTATTTAAAATAGAAAATTATGTTATTAAAAGAAAATTCACAAAAGTATCAAAAAGCAGTCTTTGTCCTAAAATGACTAAAATACCCATACAAATGAGTGGCACGTCTTTTTTGTTACTATATGGATGGAAAACGTAACATTTTCATTAAAGGAGACTAAAATGGGACATAGATCAAAAGTGAACTTGAATTAATTTCATGGACTAAAAGTGAGATTTGAACTTTTCACTTGATGGCCTTTTTTATTTTTATGTTTTGCATTGACTTGTATTGATCTCCATAAGTTTTAGCACATATGAACTTTATTTTAACAGATTAGTTTTGCTTTGGGATGACAAACATTTTGATCTCTGTATTCGAACTTTATACGATACTATACAGTTCTTGCCTCGCTTTTAATTAGTGTTGCTACTCAGTCCCCCGCCTTCAACGAAAATGTGATGTGAAACTAATGATATATGTTGCTTCTTAGTTAAAGGAGATTATAAGTTCGACATACACAACAAAAATAATTTTATGAGTTCAATTTCTAAATGTAATCAGCCCATTGGGGGACCCATGTGTGATGGCGTAGTTTTTCCGTAGCTCCATGAGCGCATTTGTGTTTGAAAATATTCCTATCATCAGGTCATCATCTAATACACTAGCCAAGGCCATAAGTTATTTTCAAACAATTACTGACCTTTTGTCCTACAAGTCATACAAGTTATATATATGGTAAGTTTTGGTAAATTCATAGGTATAGTGATCGATCCTCATTTGTTGGGTATAATTAAATTGTGGTTTTATTGGTTTTGCAGTGTGAAAGAGATCGATGGTGAAAGGGGATGGTGCTATTAATTTATATCATGCAAGTTTGAATACAGTTGGTGAAGGGTATTATTGTACTTCGTGAGATCGATGTTGGGACGAGTTCATGTGACGACCCGTCCCTAATTCTATGATTTTATAAATTTTAAAAGTACGAAATGACTAAAATGCCACTAGAGGCAAAGATTTTTACTTCCGTTGACCATTGTTTAGTGACACGTATGACTCATTGTTTTAGGGTAATTGCATAGTACTCATTGGTACGAATGTCTGGGCGTAAACAAAATCGAATTTGGTGTTACGAAGGAGATTTTACGGAATTACGAACACGAAGGGCAATTTGGTAATTTGCTTCGGAATATTTCATTTCTTGTTTTGTGAGCCACATGGGGCCCACAGCCCATGTGTCCCTTCTCTCTTTTTGACTTGCATACCCTAATATGTAATGACAATTTCGACCATATAAGGTTAAACGAAAAAGAAAACAAATCCAAATACACCCTAAATCACTTTTACCCCTCTCACCCTCCATTGTAGAATAAAGCCCTAACCAATGAAAATAAAAAAACGTTGATTGAGAAAAATTATTTAAGATGAATGGTACACAAAATTTATGTTCTAGAAACTTCACGTGAGTTAAGACTTTATATGTCATTATTTTAGTGATTTCAACGGCATCTCTCTACATATAACGTGAGATAAGTCTTTCGACAAAGAGAATTTAGGTGAGGATCAGATTCGTTTAATGACCGCTGAAGCTTTCTGTAGTCTGAATTTTGTGAAGGAAAAATTAGTATCTTGTTCCTACTTACTAATATTCATTGACTGAAACTGTATTAGTTTTCAAATTTTGATCCAAGCCCCTAGCATTAATGTAATAATGAATTTACATATCAATTACATAATTTTTTAAAATAAAAATTAATAATTAGTTTAAAATTTTAACACTCACACCTTTATTAACCTCCTAACTAATTTTCAATTCAAAACATTTCCAAAATAAATAAAAAATTAGAATAAGTTTGTACGCATTAGTTTTTTTTTTTCAATTCTTAAATATTATATGTACCAATTTGTTATATGTAAATATTATATGTACCAATTTGAGAATGTATCCATGTCAAGTTTAATCGAAGAAATTTACTAATGTTATTAAGCCTAATATCTATTTTTTGTTTTTTTGTTTTTTTGTTTTTTTGTTTTTTTTGTTTTTTTGTGATTTTGAAGAATGTACCCATGTTTACACACACACACACACACACACACATACACACACACACACACAATAGTATAATTTATATTTTAATATTTTTCCCACAAATTATGGTTTTTTATTGAAAATTTCATTAATATAAACTACTATAAATTTCAAATTTTAATTTAAAAAATATAGTAACATACATAGAAATAAATTATCACATTAAATTCAAGGACTTCAATTAAAAGTTGAAAACTAACAAGCTTTCAGTCAAAGAATGTTCATAGTTAGGGACTGCACCCAAAGTTTTCCTTTACCTGCACTTAAACTGCAAAAGAATTGCTAGGTATACAAATTAAGTATCTACGGCCTGCCTATAGCAGGTGTCATAGTAGGCTTTTATTTTGCTTCCCAAATACATGTGACTCCCAAGAAAACAATAATATTTTGTTGTGTGTTCAAGGTCTTAATAGGAATTTAAAGTCGTATGTCATATCATTCAAAGTGCATGCATTTGCACCATGGTCATGCAGAATGCTCTTCAACAGTGAGTCTTTTTTAATCAATACCCTTGACACAGGAGAGCACTATGGGAAATATAGACACCAAATTTGCTCCTTAACTTACTTATATCTCTTAATTGATCGTAAAACATTCTATCACATTATTGCAAGTCAGTTGCTCATGAGTTCATGACTAGGATGATATATGTTGGGATATGGCTATCGTTGTTCATAGTAAATTTAAATAATAGAAGCAAAAAAACGGACTAAACGCCGGCCAGATTCAAATTTTTTGTTCATCCAAGAGAGGTTAAACTTGAGCCAACTTTTCATTTTACGAGAGGAATAACCAAATATAGAAGTTAAGGACAATGATTTGTGGACCAACAAAAGATAAAATTTGAAGGGCAAGTGGCAGGATGTATGAACGAGTGATTGTGACTCCAGTGCACCATCTTGCTGCAACAACTAAAGGAGATCATTTTGTGGATACGCTTGTTATATATAGCAGTGTTGAAATTTGTATTTCTCGATTTAACTTTAGACCTGTTTGGCACATGAAAGGGTAGTAATTACTACCCGCTATTTACAATTCATCAGGCTCCACTTTGTTTGTGAGGCAAAACATATACGCGTTTGTAAGTATTTTTCAGACTTAATCACATTGTTTTCACACATTTTTTTTTAATAATACACATAGAAAATGACACATCCCGACCTAGATTCAAGGCGTGTTGGCCGTCACGTGAGGGTGACGTAGCCATGTGCGCAGTGCGAAAGTGACAAAAGCATAATAATGCGAGTAATTAAAAACCAAAGTAACTAATTTAGTCTAGGTGAACATTATAGTGCGAGTGACGAAGTTTAAGTATGATAACACATAATCAGAGTATCGGTAGCCTAAGTGTAGTCCAACAAGACAAATACTAATTATACAATACCAGAAGAATGGTCCTACATAAAATATAAGACTGTCAAAGCCGCTGTCACGTCCTCGTAAGCCACCAGCAAGCACTCCTACCTAGAACTTGGAGGGGCGCAAAACAGAAAGTGTGAGTGGGCAAAAATAAAGCTTTCCAAAAAAACGTTTCCTTTTCTCAAAATTTCTAAACCCTCACTGTAAAACCTGTATAATTTCCCAGAAAATAGAATACATAAACACATATGTATACCAAAAATCACTTTCACCATCCAAAGTCTCAAAATGTATGCCATGAAAATCTTATATGAATAATCGAAGCAACCAGATGAAATAGAAGAAGAATAATAATATGTCAGCCGGATCCACCTATGGTGGCCTGTACGGCTGAATCTATAGCTCATCAAGTGTACTTAGCCGGATCCACCTAATGTGCCCTGTACGGCTGAAAGCTCATCAAATATGCTTATCCGGATCCACCTAATGTGGCTTGTATGGCTGAAAGCTTATCAATCATACTCAGCCGGATCCACCTAATGTGGCCTGTACGGCTGATAGGCAAACTGTACGATAAGGTCGGAGTTACCAATTATTGCAACATGTTCGACAGTGTCGGAATTGCATCATGTCATAACTCTATCATTTCAAATAACAATATAAACTTACCTGGACTTACCTGTACGCCCGCAGCGCCAACCATAGTATATGCAACTACTAAATACATAACCTAACTTAAAAACATTTAACATAATATTTCAAGGCATATAACCAATTAAATAACTTTTCCGGGAAATACACAAGGCATATATACATATATAGAAAACCAAAAAATCACTCACTGATATGTAGAAGGGTCCCGACCCTCGCTTGACCGCGCTCGTCCTATGGTTATGTCTCCCCTATATGCGAAACAACTATTTTAATGTTAATTAAAAGCACATAACCAAAACTAGGTACTAAATTCTCATATGTTGCTCAATTGGGATGTTTGAATATACCAACATGACCTACTTAGCCCCACGAGCATCCCCATATTTTTAGAAAAATTTGCTGACCTCACACGCGCCCTCACGCACCGGCCAAGGCACGGCCACACTCGCTGCCACGCGCATGCATGTACCTGGCACAGGGGATGGAATCCCTAGCGGCGTTAGGGAATATTCCGTTAAAATATAGAATATACCATTATTTTAATTGACGTCGTTAACTTCCGTTACGAATATTCCGTCAAAGTTGACGGAATATTCGTTGTCTTCTCTGGCGAGTCGCCAGATTCCGGTGACGGTGACCTCTGTTATCGCCGGTTTCTGGAAAAGTTCTAAACCTAATTTCTCGCTCATTTCTTCACCAATTTTCATGAAATTTTCACTAAAATGAAGCTGGAGATGAGTATAACAAAACTTTACCACTTTTAGGCTTTAAAACCAACGGAAAACTCGTCGGGAAACCTCGACAATTCTGGTCACCTCTGCAACTTCACGAATAAACCTAACCCGACATTAAAACTAGTCCAAAATCACTCTAAAATGCTAGAAAAGTCGAACAGATACCGTAACGGACCTTAAAACTTCAAGAAAAGGGCAAGATCACGACGGTGGGTATGGTATGTTCCTAGCAGGTAAGCAAGTAACTCGCAAGCTGCTGGTTGAAATTGAGCCAAGTTGAGCGTCTGCTTTTCTCCCTCCGCTGTGCTGCCTACTCCGATGTGAGGTGAATGATGCTCCTTGTGGGCCTTGCCGCGAATGAACACTTCGCTTGGAAGGTTGCTCATGTTGATTATCAAAGTGTGGCCTCAACCGTGAGTGTATATTTGGTCATGGGCCTAACTGAGAGTGCACGTTCCTCCACGCGCTAAGACGGGAGTATACGCTATCTCGGGGGCCTAGTCGAGAGTGTACTCCGTTAGAACGCTCGATTCGTGAATGGTCAAGTGGCTGCTTGCCGGGACGCTGCTAGAGAGGTTCTTCATCTGCCGTTGTCCTTCTTTGGGACACCTCGTTTGGGATACGTTGCATTTTGGTGTGCTGCAAGGGCTGGTTTACCAAGGTTGACTGTTGCGCTAGGGCGCTCGTTTAACTCTATGACTTGTCGAGACAAATGTTGTTCGCCATTTGGATTGGAAGAACTTGGAAGGAATGTGCCTCCTTGAGCAATGGAAGGGTGGTAGACTCCGAGCGCGAGATTTGAGTTGCGAAATGTCAAATCCGCGAAGAAATGTGGTGAAAATGCCCCCGGCTCGATGGTAGGTCTGGATGGTTGAGATAGTATTGGGCTGACTTGGGATGCTCAGGAAGTTAAGGGAGCAGGCTGGGCTACAGGAGCAGGCTGATTGGCAGGAGCAAGCCAGCTGAGTCACGGGAGTGGGCTGCTTGACGTGTGGCGCACGTGAGTGCGAGGCTTGGGCTTGGCTCTGCAACGTATTGGGCTAGCGTTGGATATGGGTGACACGGGCCGGTTTTCCTTGGCTCTGCAACATTCGAGATCGCACACGCCAAAAATCAAAGAAAACAAACATTCAGAGATCAAGTAACGGTACAAAACTTTTTTACGGTTAGAAACGAAAAATCACGATTTAACGGTTATTTTAACTCCGATTTTGATGATTTTTTACAGCCACACTCCTTGACCCTATATGAATAGAATGAACGAATTCATCTTCATTTTAAACTATTTACACTACTGGATACCACAAAATCTTATGTTATACTTAATGAAAGTATAAATAAACTCTTAAGTGTTAGTGAATCTATCTTTTTGATGGGATAGGCATCCTATGAAACTAATTTCAACGATCCAACCATCAAGCTTTTTTGTATATGGTTCGAGATCGCACACGCCAAAAATCGAAGAAAACTAACATTCAGAGATCAAGTAACGGTACAAAACTTTTCGACGGTTAGAAATGAAAAATCATGATTTAACGGTTATTTTAAATATTCTCGGGAATATTGCACGACGAATACATATATTTCGTCGCACAAAATATCTTTGTGCGACGAAATGTTTTGTTCGTCGTGCAAGTGTCTGAAATTTCAATTAAGGCGCTTTTTTTTCGCAGAAATTTTAAAAAACTTGTGCGACGATTTTTTCCCTTGCGAGACAAAGTCTCTGTCGCGCAAGATTCTATATTTTATTGCCATCTCTCTTTCTTCCCCTCACTTCCCTCTTCTTCCTTTTCCCTTGCGCGATACTGTCTCTCTCCTTCCTCTATATCTCCATCTGTCTCTCCGTCCCTGTATATCTTCATTAGTCTCCAAGAGGTAATTTCCTCTTCAGTTTTTATTTTTAATTTTCTTTATTTACAAATTGGGGGTTAGAATTAGGGTTTTTTTCCTTTTTTTTTTCTTTTTCAAATTGGGGGTTAGAATTAGGGCAGTTGGGTTAGATTTAGGGTTCGTAAATTGCAGGTTACATTTAGGTTCTTAAATTAGACTTTTTAGGGTTCTTAATTGGGGTTAGATTTAGGTCTTAAATTAGGGGAATGGTTTTGAGCAGTGAAGTTATATTAGGTTTTCTTAAATTGGGGTTAGATTTAGGGTGCTTCACTGAGGGCCTTGTCTCGCTCTTGATTGAATTCTTCTTATTACCATGCAAAGTGATTCAATGTGTTGAGAAGTGGCTGGGGAATGTCTAAAATTCATCAAAGAGGATGTACTTGAGACAACAATTCCCAATGAAGATGGGTTTTATGACACGGGACAAGTCACAACCCTCAAAACACCAAATCTGGCCGAATTTTCTAGTCCTAAAACTTTCGAAGTGGTGTTTGTCCTTGAGTTCTTGTTGAAGCACACAGGTAAGCCACCTCCCTGAATTTCAATTTCATTTTATACTAACATGTTGTTAATGATTCAGGGACCCACGTTAGAAGTAAAACCATTATCGGATCATTTCAAGTATCACCTTCCATTCAAAGATCAATTCCATGCCGTGGGACCTAGGGGAGTTTGAATGGAAGTATCGTCCGGCTGGAAGACGTTAACACAAGCGCTTCTTGGGAGGCAACCCATGCGTTCAAATAAAGAAGGCCTAGGAATCTCTGCCTTCAAAACCAGATTTGCGTTCCTAAACCCTACTTTTTATTGCTTTACTTTGCCATAATTGTCATATTTGTTAGTTGTGTTGTTTGCTTGCTTGTGTGTGAATCTTTGTTTGAAACATTGAGGACAATGTTTGGTTTAAGTGTGGGGCGCAAACAAAGTGTTTTTGCATAAATTTCGTGGGATTTTATCACCTATCACTTCTAAAGTTGTTTCTCACTGTTTTAAGTGTTTTTAGTGTGTTTTGAAGTGTTTTAATGTGTTTTGAAAGAAAAATACGAAAAATTTGAAAAAAAAAAAAATTCAAAAAGTTGTTTTGAAAAACCCAAAAAGAGTCGTTTTTGTCTGTTTGTTTGTGTCTTAGGGTACCTTCCAACACAATGATGAGGATTTGCTTTTTAATTGCATGATAGAAAAGGCGTGGAGGAGGGGGTTTTGTACGGAAGACAAAAGTGAGTTTGAGAAAATCAGTCAATTTTCCCTTTTGTATGTTTTGTGGGGATCGAGAACGTGCGATAAATGGGGGTTCCATGTCCAAGTTGTCAACCGTTGCAACCGCTGCTCTCATCCTGAGATAGATGGTTTCCGTCTTTCTATCTGTGAGTGTTTCTTCACACGGGATGTGATCCAAATCTAGATGTGATGTAGCAATTGTGGAATAATTCATCTAAAGGGTGAAAATGAATTTAAAGTGTGAGTGTCTTATCCAATGGTTGTGAATTATTATCGTTGAGAATTCAAGATTATTACATTTTTAATTTTTGTAATTTTTAATTTGTTTTTGTTGCCTTTATCAGTTATCTCTCTCTCCTCTCCTTAACTGCTAATTTTTTTAGAAGATAATTATCATGATTTTTTTATATTTTAATTACCATCTTTTGTTTCCAATACAAATAAGTTAAGTTCTTTTTTACATTTTTGTCCTCGTTTTTTGGATTTTGATTGTGAAGAAAACATAGGGATATTCTTGGTATTTTAGAATGCTTCACCAAACTAGGGCTCTTCCTTTATATATATATATATATATATATATATATATATATATATATCGGAAGGTAAATATAAATGGAGGGGGTTCATGCATCATGAAGAATGTTTTCATGCTTCATGATCATTTCAAATATCTTACTTTATTTTAAGCATACCTGATTGGCAGAAAACAAATAAAAGCTTTTGAATTTTTGTAGAAAATCCTTCTCCAAGATCCTTCAGTTCCTTAGCTTCTAACGTGTTGTAGGCCTAATTTACTAAAATATTCTAGAATAGGGGGATGGGGCCCGCAGCAAGAGAGAGTAGAGAGATTTAATTGTGAAATGTGTTGTATTCCACCTCATTGTGCCTTTACTTATAGTAGTATGGAAGGTTAATTTCTTACCCTAATGGGATTACAACTCTATTAGGATTTATCTAACCCTAAAGAATCTTCTAAAGATATCTCAAATATACTAGGATTTATACAATCACATTCCTCTATTAAATATGACTGCAACAGATTTGTCAAATTAGATGGATTATTTAATGATTTAATTGATAAATGAGTTTCAAATAGGGGCATTGGTGGAAAGAGATTAAAGGAATTTAAAACAGAATTAGTGCTTAAATTATGGTGCAAGATAAGTCTACATGGCATCCATTGAATGGGAAATGCAAATATGAGAAGATAAATGTAGGGGAGCATTTTTGCTCACCATCATAAACTATGGTGTATGCTCACTATAAACTAATCAATTGACACGTGTCCTTTCAGTTAACCTTGGTTAATCTTTTTCAAAATTAAAAATGTAATATTTAATGTGAAAGTTAAATAGAGTAAGGTGAAATGACATGTGTCAATTGATTAGGTGTATGGTGAGCATACACCATGATTATGGTGGTGAGCAAAACTACCATTCCTCTTTCCAAATAATTAATTTATTCAACACAATAATAAAAAATAAAAATAAAAACAAACATACAATTTGCCCACTCCAAGATGTTAATATGTAATAAATTGAGAAAACCGAAAAGATCAAGGAACCGCACTTTTACTATCTAAAAAATATTGAGTTAATTTTGCATTCAATTTAGGAGTTACGCCGCAAAAAACTGTTTAATTTATTTTTAATTATCAAGACTGCTTAACCTATATGAAGATCATTCCGAAGCTTTTATCTTAACAAAAGAAAAACATCAACATATATATATACATCAAAAGAATAAGAAAAAGAATGGGAAGATTATATAGTTCTTCAGCTACTCTTACGATCTTCCTTTTCGTGATTGCACAAGTAATGTTCATTCCAGGATTTTCA
Organism: Cotoneaster glaucophyllus; assembly: GCA_036320875.1. Lineage (NCBI taxonomy): Eukaryota > Viridiplantae > Streptophyta > Magnoliopsida > Rosales > Rosaceae > Cotoneaster > Cotoneaster glaucophyllus. The sequence goes on from CM070072.1 coordinate 14,427,587, forward strand.
ACCTTAACATCTTCTCCGTCTAGTTCTGAGTCTTTAGAGGAATGCAGGAGACATTTTCCTACCACTTGTGAAGAAGAAGTATTTGATTATGTACGCATTCAAACGCCATGGCGTGTGCATCTATGGTGTTGCTCCGATCTCATTGACCTTGGTCAATCTTGCCAGAAAGCATTAGTGGATGAAGCTCTTCACAAAATTCATGCCAAAGTAAGCAAAGATTATGCTTTGAAATTAAGTAAAGAAATGTGGGATAATTGTGTTGAAATAACAGATGCTTACGTGGGTTACCACTAATTCGATCATTGCCTATGTAATAAGAATCTTGCAATGACATATTATTCTTACCCTTTAACAAAGAATAATTAATTGTGAGTTAATTATGTACTGCATTCTGTATGAAGTTCTTTGAAATTAATGATGAAATGTAAGATTTTGGCCTAAGGACTACAATTTAGTCCAAACATAAATCTATATCTTTACTGTATATTTCCCTTGCTTCTTTTACATGGTGAGCACTCACTATGTTTGGGTTTTGGGTCTTATATTTGGTAACCTCAGAGGTTATGATCTTTCATTAGAGTCCTAACTTTTGTTCCATTTTCATAGCACTCGATCTCTATTGGTGTTTCGTGTTTTCTTTAGCATTTTTTTCGTACATATGTCCATTGTGTCACTCATTTGTAGATGTTGAAATATATGTCTCATATCGAAAATCTTATAAAGTGAATATTTCTTATGTTAAATGGTTCTATTACTTAGTTTATTGGAGAATTGGATCTTTTATCGGCCGTATGGCACAATAATATACGATTAATAATAAGAGTTTTTCAGTATAATGACTTAACTAGTTTAAGGCGTGGGAATTGTTTTCCCTTGTGACTCCATGCACTGGTGGATCCATCAAGTGGCACAGAGAGTCAGCCAACTCTCTGAACTTCGGTGAATCTTCATAGATGGCATGGGTGCCCTTCGGGGGTTGGAGTTGCCCTTCATACATATTCTCTAACTGCTTAATAAAAGGCTTCAAAGAGGAGTTGCCCTTTGTTTTTTCTTTTTCTTTTTTAATATCAACTTGGGCATATATTCTTGATACTCGTTCGAACAGTGAATTTTCTAAATTGAAAAGAATTGGCAGTTGTTGAGTAGTTTATTTTGAGAGCAATGTTTCTTCTTCTATTGATAATGAAGCTATAATGCAGCGGTTTTATATTTTGAAAACGCGACATGGACAATTGTAAATTGTATTGTTATTTGTTCTTTAAATTATGAATTATGGAACCATGGTTCAGTTTTTACGTTATAAATCACTTTACCTGTATATATTTCTCACTACACTTGGAAATATAGGTGGTGGTCTAACCGAATACCATGATCAATCTCCAAATGACAAATGAATTTGCATAAGTTATTTGATGCCCAAGATATTAAACAATAAGAGGCCGGTCCTAAAAAACAATGAGACCCAAATACTCAATCATAAACGACGACTAATTTATAAAGCAAAGCAAGCTGACTTGGTGACAAACAAGAATCCATCACAACAAAGAGAATACAACACACACCCAATTCCTCATATGAGCTAATAAATGGGTTAGAAGTCAAGCAAAAAATGAATTAACTAAACACCCAGAAAGATCCAACTACCAAAACCATAAAAATAAAATAATAAAATAAAATAATAAAATAAAATAAAATAATAAATATTGAAGACCATGGATTGATAGTTGTCGATGCAAATTTCATCCTCCTTGTTCTTGGACAAAATTGCACCTACAAAACAAATAACACCTTTGGTCAAGGCCAAGAGCCTCACACGCCCATGATGAATGATGGGGGCTTTGGCCGAAGAACCTCTGATGCCAAAGTTAGAATTTAGAGAGAAAGCGTATGAGAATTTTTTTAGAGAATTTTAGCAAGAGAATTGGAAGTGAGTTTCGGAGAAAATGGAAGGCTTTTTATAGGGGAGTAGCCGGCCTCCTTGGGTGAGAGAGGACCGGCCACCTAGCTTTGTTTGTGGGCTAGGTTCTTGATTTGTTTCAATTTGAGAATTATGGAATAATTAGCGAATTAATTAGCAAATAGAATAATTGCCTAATTAACTAGCTAATTAATATCATAAAAAGGGAAAAATGTGGTAATATATAAGGCATGGCCGGTCCCTTTGGGAGAGAAGGTGACCGGCCCTTTGGGTATTTTTTGGTAGTAATGGATAGTTTAATTGGCAATTAATGGATTATTTAGGTAATAAACCCATTAATTAGTCAATTAATATAATTTAAAAGGAATGTTTTGGAGTTACCTTGTAGAAAGGATTTGATGAGGATGGATGAAATAAGTTTTGGAATTGTTACCTATTTTGGGCACTTTTGACTTGGCTGAGGGATGATTGCCTGCTGCTCGCGCGTAGGAATCCCGATATAAGCGAGTCATCTTTCAATGACAAGATCGAGCAGACGGGACTACCCCACATAGATTGCCGGATATAAAGACAACTTATGTTCCGACAAACGCAACAGCTCAGCCTAATAGCGTGCCGGGGGCAGACGAGTACCAGAAGGACACACCAGCCCAACTACCAGGAACCGGGGGCATGCCTTGTTCTCAACACTCCAGACAATTCCTCCTGCTGCGCACAACCTGGCCCAAGCCAATCCCAGCTCATAACTGTGCCAATCTTGCAGCATGGCATGGCTCCTGGCCATGCCGATCTTGCCCTGTACCTCGGGTCAACCAAACCTCAAAAGGGCACACGATGAAACACCTAATGATGGCATAATAATTCTGGGAGCAACTCACTGTGCTTACACCTTTACACGGGTTCCACAAGCAGTTCGAAGTCTCAAGCAGATCACCAAACATGACCTCGCAGGCTAAGGATTATTTCGGTTGTCCAGCAGACCAGCTTTCCTCAGTTGCACTCACGGCAACAACTTCCATGCTCTCCAGTGCGATAGGGTAAACCAATCCCGTGACACCCATCTAGGTAAGCTCTCCAGTGCGAGAGGATAAAATAATTCCCCGACACCAATATGGGTCTGCTCACTAGTGCGAGAGGATAAACTAATTCCTCTCTAGTGCGAGAGGGTAAACCAATTCCCCGACACCTATATGGGTCTGCTCTCCAGTGTGAGAGGATAAACTAATTGCTCTTTAGCACGAGAGGGTAAACTAATTCCCCGACACCCATATGGGTCTGTTCTCCAATGCGAGAGGATAAGCTAATTGCTCTCTAGTGCGTGAGGGTAAACCAATTGCTCTCCAATGCGAAAGGGTAAACTAATTCCTCCGACACCCATCCGGGTAAGCTATCCAGTGCGAAAAGGCCACATAGCTCAAAAGATCGAATGCTTGAAGATCAAATGCTTGAAGATCAACTAGGCAGCAAATGGTCAGGGGGTAGCAACCATTTTTGCACTTAACAGTTCACCCATCCGACACTTTATCTTCAGTAGCTCCGATCTTGGCAACTCCATCCTTGACTGCTCCATCTACGGCAGCTGAGAAATCAAACTCAAGCAGTTTCTTCATTTTTGGCAAGCAGCCCAAACTACGCCACTTCCTCGACCCATGCGGAGCTAATCCTTGGTTTCAATCAAGCCGAGCAGCACAAGCAATGGCCCCTGCCACACCACCTCCTTGGCCCTTGCCAAGCCGATTCCTGGCCCCTGCCAGCCGTCTTGCCGCACAACCCCGACGGCTGCCCCGTGACAGCATCTCCTAAGAAGAAGATAAGGAGAATTAATTTTTGCTTACATCGGTGTAGCACGAGGAAGACAAAGAAATCAACGGATGACGGTTCTTTGCACGGGCAAGAAAAGAAGAGTGCTAGGGGAGGGGGAACAAATATCCTCAAGCTTTCTCTCTTTCTTGTAGGGATAAATAATTGCCCTCCGAAGTTGATTTAATCCCCTACTTAAGGTAGGCTTAAATAGGCTTTGGAGGTGATTTATTTTCCTTTCCTAGAAGAATCTAATTCCAAGTCCAAGAGAGAATCAGCATCAAAGTTGGAGATCTCTACACCTGCTGCCCTTTCCTGCGAGCAGCCCAGCAGGTGTGGGTGCATTTGTGGATCCAAAAATAATCACAAGGCGACAAGTGGATTTTTTGACAAAAGAGGACCAAATTACCCTCGAGGCACACATGATTTCTTACGCGCGAGCAGTGGACAATCATCCCTCAACCAAGTCAAAAGTGCCCAAAATAGGTAACAATTTAAAACCTATTTCATCAAATTCCTCCTACAAGGTAATTCCCAAAACCTATCTCATTCCATATATTTCCTACTTTATTACTTAGCTAATCAATTAGCTATTGTTTTATTCATTCCATAACTTCTAAAACCTTCCTTCTAAAATTATGATAATTGGCTAATTAATGGGTTTATTGCTTAATTAATCCATTAGTTGTCAATTAGATCATCCATTACTATCAAAAAACACCCAAAAGGCCGGTCACCTTCTCTCCCAAATGGATCGGCCATGCCATAAATATTCCATCATATTTTCCCCTTTAATCACACTAATTAGCTAGTTAATTAGGCAATTATTCAATTTGCTAATTAACTAGCCAATTAATCCCATAACTCCCAAAAATCATCAAATCAATAACCAAGCCCACAAAGGGAGCTAGGGGCCGGTCCTCTCTAGCCCAAAGAGGCCAGCCATTCCCCTATAAAAGCCACATATTTTCTCCAAAACTCATTTTTTTCAACTCTCTTGCAAAATTCTCTAAATTCTCCAAACACTTTTCTCCCAAACTTCTAACTTTGGCATCAGAGGTTCTTCAGCCAAAGCCCCCCCCCCCCCCAAAAAAAAAGTTCATCATGGGCGCGTGAGGCTCTTAGTCTTGACCTAAGGTGTTATTTGTTTTGTAGGTGCAATTTTGTCCAAGAGCAAGAAGGAAGAAATTTGCATCCACAACTTAAGAGTTTATTTATACTTTCATTAAGTATAACATAAGATTTTGCGGTATCCAGTAGTGTAAATAGTTTAAAATGAAGATCAAATTCTTTCATTCTATTCATATAGGGTCAAGGAGTGTGGCTGTAAAAAATCATCAAAATCGGAGTTAAAATAACCGTTAAATCGTGATTTTTCGTTTCTAACCGTCGAAAAGTTTTGTTCCGTTACTCGATCTCTGAATGTTTGTTTTTTTTTATTTTTGGTGTGTGCGATCTCGAACCATATACAAAAAAAATTTGATGGTTGGATCGTTGAAATTAGTTTCGTAGAATGCGTATCCCATCAAAAAGATAGATTCATTAACACTTAAGAGTTTAATTATACTTTCGTTAAGTATAACATAAGATTTTGTGGTATCCATTAGTGTAAATAGTTTAAAATAAAGATCGAATCCATTCATTCTATTCATATAGGGTCAAGGAGTGTGCCTGTAAAAAAATCATCAAAATCAGAGTTAAAATAACCGTTAAATCGTGATTTTTCGTTTCTACCGTCGAAAAGTTTTGTATCATTACCTGATCTCTGAATGTTTTTTTTTTCGATTTTTGGCATGTGCGATCTCGAACGATATATAAACAAGTTTGATGGTTGGATCGTTGAAATTAGTTTCCTAGCTTGTGCGACCAAAAATTGTTATGCATCACGCAATTATGTTTTAAAATGGTTTTTTAACTTTTTTTTTTGTTTTGTTCACAAGTTATTATAAATTACAAAATACCAAATTTATTTACAAAGTAATTCACATATAAAACGGGAATCATTCATACCATTTTTTTCATCACTCTATATAATGCATTAACCATTTCTTGTGTTTTACAAAAAAAGTTACAAATAAATTGCCTAAATCTTCATCCGAACTATAATAACATTCACTTTCGTCGCTATCATCATTTTCAGTGTCCCATTCCTCATCATCCATAGGTACGTCACCATCGTCGTTTGTGCCCACTGGACCATGGTATCGTGGAATATTACTGAGGTCAATTGTGATCGACTAAATCGGTATTTTGATTGAAGATACTCATTCTATCTGAAATGGTTCTTGGATAAGATTAGTATCTCAGAGTGTTTCCGCACCACTTTCCATCAAAGATTCAAGACGTTGTTTAGCAACATTGTCGATGTCGTCGTCACTTCGGTCTTGTTATGGTATAGCATACACGTACCTATGATCCATCGTCTGAACAACTTTCCAACCCCTCCCGGCTTTAGGGTCATCTAGATACACAATTTGTTTTGCCATGGTTGCTAAGATGTAAGGGTCGCCATCGTACCAAGTTTGGTAGTGTTCACTGATAGTAATCCATGATCTTTTTTCACACTTCCTGCCTATTTGGGTTTATATCAAACCATCGACACTTGAATAGGATCACTTGGCACCGGTCTTTGTAAAGCAATTGCACAACACTTGTTAGTTTACCATAGAATTCAATGTCTGTACTTTCGCCTCCCCCAGGGACATGAACACCGCTATTTTGCATACACAACTTGTCATCTCGTGCACTCGCTAAGAACTTGACGCCGTTGACATGGCAACCCGAGTACAATTCAACGTGAATTGGTCCGAACGCCAAGTTACATAACTCTTCATTGTACGCGGGGGAATTCGATGCTTTCAGTTGATTCACCTAATATTAGACAAACATTTAAATTTATTAGTTCGAGCAACTTAATTGGTACACCATATATGTCCAATACAAAACACTTCAAACTTACATATTCGAGAAACCACTGCGGAAACAATTCACGATGTTTCTTGGCATACAAATGTGAAGGATGTGCCTGCTTCAACATATATTTCATGCTCGTCTAGGTATGACAGTGTCTCGTCACAATTGTGTAGTACGACCCAATGTGCTACCTCCATGTCCTTCTTGGAAAACGACTGGCCACAAATCGGATCTCCGAATGGTCGAGCGATTTAGGCAAAAACTGAAAGTTTCTCCTTTCTCAAACCCCCGTCATTATTGTGAGGAGGATGATTGAAAGTTGTCTCAACATCCTTTAAATACATTCCACAAAATGTAAGTGCCTCATATGCCACCCAAGCTTGTATAATGGATCATTCGGGTTTCGCTTTGTTTCGTACACTTTTCTTCATGTCTCCAAGAAGCCTGCCAAAAGAAAACGATACGATACACATATCACTAATCGTAATATATTTAATATTGAAGAATAAAAAAGACGAGGAATATATACCTTTCTATTGGATACACATTGGCAAGAGATGCCTCCTCTGGTAAGTGAACCATGACGTGTATCATACTTGTGAAGAAAGCTGGAGGAAATATCATCTTAAACTTGCATAGAACTTGCACAATCTCATGGCGCAACTGATTAACGTCCGTTTTTTGCAACGTTCTTGACGTCAATTGTGAAAAAAAAAAAAGGACAAGAAAATGATTGGTTTCACTACATCGGCTGGCAAGAGATGTCGAATACCCACAGAAAGTAGGCATTGCAGAACCACATGGTAGTCATGACTCTTTTGGCCAGCTAATTTACCCCAGTCAATGTTCACGCAACACGCGATATTTGAAGCATACTCATCGGGAAACTTGACAGACGATAAAAACATTAAAAATTCTTTCTTGTCATTTGGTTTCAATGAAAAAAATGCAAGATCCCTTATGGCTTTATCATTGTCCCTATTCATCGATAAACCCCGTCGTATTCCCATTCGTTCCAAATCAAGTCGAGCTTTGATCGTGTCCTTTGTCTGGCCCTCAATATCTAGAATTGTGCAGACCAATGTGTCAAATACATTTTTTTCAACATGCACAACATCGAGGTTGTGTCTCAATTTTAGTTTAGACCAATACGAGAGCTCAAAAAGCATAGACCTCTGCGTTCAGTTCATATGTGTAGAAGGTCTTGTTCTACTGACATTGGTCCCGAAAGGAGAAAAATCCAAACGGTTAAGCTGTTCCAAAATCTGAGCACCAGACCATTCTCTGGGTTTGAGGCGATGCTTTTTCTCCCCATCAAACTCTTTATCCTTCTCTTTCCACTCGTGGTCCCAAGGCAACCATCTTCGATGACTAAGGTAACAAACTATTTCGGTGTGCCAACTAGATGTTACGTCTTCCTTGCATATAGGGCATGCCATATAACCCCTAGTGCTCCACCTAGAAACCATTGCATATGCGGGGAAATCGTTCACAGTCCATATCACTACAGTCTGCAAAGTGAACATCATAAGAGCATATTTATGCGACTTTGTTGGCTTATTTCTTTGCATTTAGTTTGTTAGTTTCTACTTATTATAGTAATTTAAGCTATTTTCGTATTATTGTAGGACCAATTGGTAAAGGTGATAATAAATGGCAAAATGGAGCAATTTGGAGCAGTTTTGGACTTGGATTGGATAGCATGCGTGGAGAGCATATGGGTTGGACATTTTTGGTGTTTAAAGAGTGCTAGATATGTGCTAAAATCCGGAGGAATTAAAGTTGAGGCTTGGAAGACAAGAAATTAGACAAGAAAGGGCAACCTTATCCAACCTTATCTTAACTAAACTTATCTAATCCTATCCTATCCTTATCTTACCTTATCTTATCTCCAGCTGCAAAGAAGAATCCTTATCACATTCCAACACCTCCTATCTAATTCTAGGAGTCCTAAAATTGTGCAAAGAACATAATCTTTCTCCTCCTAGGAGTATGTCGTGCCCTCTGCATATATATTCAAAGTGTGCCGCAGATTTCAGGGGATGAAGAGAGAGTGCCGCATCCTGCCATTGGAGGAGAGGAGTTGCCGCAGCTTGCATCCAGCCATTCAACCATTGGAGTTTTCTGGGTTATTTCTGTCCTTAGTTTTAGTTTCAATGTTTATTTTAGATTACGTTTTAGTTATGATGAACATGTGTAGCTAAGTTTGTTTTTAACTAGAGGAGAATTCGAAGTGATGATCATAAGTTTTATATAAATTGATTACATCCAGTTATTGTTTCATAAAACATGAATGCGATTTACTTATCTGCTTTATAGAGAACTTATTCTTGTATGTTTATTAAGGATGTATAATTAGTTTCCATTTAGAGATTTGATGCTAGAATATAAGGAAATTTCACCTAATCGTTATGAACTTATATTTACAAGTAGTAAAAATCACTAGTCATGATTGAGTTAAGTAAATTCTTGGCAGGAGTATCATGCTTTTCATAATTACCAATGCCTTGTCAATGCTTATGATTTTCACAGAACTTAATGATCTTTGAGATGTATCTATATCATGCTTTTCATAGTTAGGGAACTTGAGAAGAATAATTTGGTTGCGTCGCTGAGTCCAATTCAATGAACTTAGGAAAATCAGAGAGTTAATTAGTGCTGTTCACAATTAATTTGGGCCATTGTCATTCATGGTTTATAGAAATAATAACTGGAAATCGATTTGTATGCATATGTTTCATGTGTGGAGAAGAATCCTCTAGCTAGCCTTTCACCTATATCTCGTACAAAACCTAATTCGTTTGCTGCAATTTACTTATTTTTGTTAAAATTCGTCAAAAAAACCCCTCATTTTTTATTTTGTGTTAGTCAAGCCTAGTTTTCAGTTTTTAAGTCTAATTTGTGTTGATTAGCATCCCTCCTAATCCCCAGCTTAGAACGATCCCTACTTGCTCATACTACAATCGTCTAAATTATAGGGTTTAATTTGTGTGCTAGTTTTTACCAAATCACATGCCAGTACATTTATCGTATGTGTGCACACCATGTGTCCATAAATCTTTTAGCTCATCCACCAACGGTCGTAAGTATACATCGATTGACCTACCAGGATCCTCAGTTATCAATAGAGTCATCATCATGTATTCTTTTTTCATACATTTCCATGGCAGCAAATTATACGAAAATACAAAAATCAGCCAAGTACTGTGGTGTTGGTTTAAAACCCCAAACAGATTAAATTCGTCAGTGGCAAGTCCCAATCTAACGTTACGAGAATCAGCAGCAAACTCGGGGAACATTCGATTGAACTCTTTCCATGCCTCCCTATCTGCAGGATAATGTCACCTTATGCCTCCGATACGGGCCCTATCCCATTTGAGAATGCATAGTCATGTCACGTAATTTACGGCTACATCAGATTAGATTTCGACGTGGATGCATTTCGGCAGCATCTCGATATAGTTCTTCAGGTGTATGACCCGAAGAACGTACATAGATGACACCGAAATTTCCACAACCGAAACCTAATCCTTCAACCATAAACTATGCGTCATAACTGTGCATTCCTAAACTGTCCAAATAATGGGACAATTCAAGAATTAATTGGATCGCAGTCATGCTTTCGCATCCATGCATGAAATCCAACTAATCCTCGAACGGGAAACTAAGTTTTACTAAAAATATAAAACAAGTACGAAGTTAATTTCAATTAAGTCCGTACATCACAACACATATTTGTACGTCACGTACAAATTTAACAACATAATATAAATATAATTTCATAACATAATATAAACATAACAAACTAAGTTCAACATAATTTAATTAATTTTATATGTTTAAAAATAAAACGAAGAAAATACCTTCTCAATCGTGCTCCACCAATGTCTAATCACACACAATATCCTTATATACAACGAAATTAATGGCGTTAGTATGAATTTACTTTAATACTTTTACCGTAACGACAAAAAACGCTTACCAAACACACCGAGATAGCTCGATCAACCTAGAGAAGAAGATGGAGGGAGTATCCGATGATGAAATTGAGAGAAAATGGAAATGACAGATGTCGGATTAAGCAAAATCGAAGGGATATGAGTGCAGAGGTGCAATCTGCAATTTTTTTGCAGTTTGCCTCTGCACATGGCTGAATTTGGATTAAAAAGGACGAATGATTTTGCGCGACAAACAACAAATTCATTGCGTAAGACATATTTGCACGACGAAAAAGGGATTCATTGTTCAAATGGTATTTGCGCGACAAAAAGGTTTTCGCCGCGCAAAAAAACATATTATTCATCACGCAATGAATATTTTTTATTTTATTTTTTATGTCCTTCTTTTTTACTTGTATATATTGTGGATTTTTATTTTATTATAAATCAAAAACTAAAACCTAGTTAAACATTAAATTAATTAACAAAACTAATTTACTATCCCAAATAGAAATTATAATTAACGCAAATATTAATACTTATCCACATAACATATATTTGTTCATTAAATTAAATATAAAGTCCACGAAATATTATTTTTTTTTTTAAAAAAAAACTCTCATCAACTTCAATCCTCCTTCGTCTGCAACACATCAAACTTCCACTGCCGGAAACTCTGCTTGAAAAGCCCATCCACATAAATCCGTGCATTCTCATCGGTTTCATCAACATCCCAATGAACCTACGTTAATGCCAATAACAATAAATTAGTAATTTAAAAAATATTACGTTTTAACAAAAATAATTGTTCATTATTTACCACAAACTTACCGATAAATCTCCCAGCATGGATTTCTTCAACTCCTCAAGAACCTTATTCCAAGACTCAAACTCGGAAGAACAATCCCTCTGCACCAAATTCCCAATGTCATCCTTAAATTCAGCGTGCACCTGAGCCAAATTTTTCCCTTCAAAGTACGGAATTTGCTTCCGTCTATACCTCTTTGATCGCACAACAACTTTCCTTTTGCCAGAATCTTCTCCAGAATCGGCCATTCTTTTTTAAACAAATTTTTTTTGAAAACTAACCCTATGAAACTGTGATTATATAGTACTAGGAGACCTTTGCACAATGAAGTATTCGTCGCGCAAACATCAAAGTCCATCGCGCAAAATGCGTCATAAATGCGCAATAAATTGGAAGGTCTGACCGTTCTTTGCGCGACAAACACACCTATTCGTCGCGCAAAAACGTATTACGCGACGACTATGTCGTCGCTCAATATATTGCGCGACGAATAAAATAACTGTAATTACAAAATTTACGTAAACATATATATCTATGTTTATGTAAATTTTATAATTACAAACAAATATTCACAAACGATTCAATACCTTAAATATTTATTCTAAACTTAATTAATACTTTAAATATTTATTCTATAAATAATTAATACCTAAAATATTATTCTATAAATAGTTAATACCTTAAATATTTATTCTACAAATTGTTAATGGCCTAATCCATACAATTATTTTAAGCATAAGTACGATATTCATTAAAGATTAAAAACACATATAAACCGAGAATAGATAGGGTGCTTACATTAGGTTTCAATATAAAAACCCAACAGGAATTGAAGCCTAATTAAGTCCAAATACATAAATTAAAAAAAAAACCTGAAATTTAAATATTGTCATACAAAACATAAATTTTAAACTACTATTTGGATGATCCTGCTCCACTTCGCAAGACTTCATAACACCACCGATTGTAACCTCCCTCCAACGCATCATCCACCAACTTCATCAATTGTTCTTTCGGCTCATCATCAAAAACATACTTACACTGTTACACATATATGCAAATAATTAATCCCAACATATAACTAAAAATTTCACAAACTTCATTATTGATCCATCAATAATATACTTACTAATAGTTCATCCATCACAGCCTTCTTCAAATTCTCGGACACATCTTTCCAATAACGCCACTCAGCAGTGGGGCAATTATTCCCCATAGCTACAGCAATTGCATGAGCAAACTCAAAATGCTCTCTAAAATCATGCAGGTTTGATGTGATAAAAGCTTAGCACACAAATTAAACCCTCTTGTTGACAATTGTACTAAATAAGTAAGTAGGGATCGTTCTAGGCCGGGGATTAGGAGGGATTGCTAATCTACTTAAATCTAACTCAAAAACACAAAACTAGACTTAAAAACACTTAACTAGACTCTAAAGACTCAAAACAAACTAGAAAGACTCAAAACAGCACAAAACAAGGAAACTGACTCAAAACAGACACTAAGGGTTACTTTGGACGAATTTCTAACTTGACTTGACCCAAAACACTAAAAGAAACAAGTTTAAATATATTCTAACTAAGTTGACACAAAAAAGTAAAGGGGGATTTGTTTTTGACGAATTTAAAGTAAAAACAAGCAGATTTTAAACACTAAACAACTTTGGACGAAATTGGGTGAATGAATGGGTGATTGACTACCTAGAGGGTCATTCTCCACACATGACACATATGCATATGAATCAATTTCCAGTTACTCTTCCGATAAACCATTAATGACAATGCCCCAAGTTAACCGTGAACTGCACTAATTAACCCTCAGATTTTCCTAAGTTCATTGAATTGGACTCAGCGCCTCAACCAAATTATTCTTATCAAGTTCCCTACATGAACTGCATAATAGAGATACATATCAAAGATCATTACGTTGTATGAAAATCATAAGCATTGACAAGGCATTCTTAACTATGAACTGCATGATACTCCTGCCAGGAATTTACTTAACGCGATCGTGACTAGCGACCTCCACTACTTGCAAATATAAGTTCATAACTATTAGGTGGAACTCCCTTATATTTTAGCATCAAATTCATGCATGCAAACTAAGTATGAATCCTTAATCGACATACAAGAATAAGTTATCAATCAAGCAGTTAAGTAAATTGCATTCACGATTTATGAAACAATAATTGGAAGTAATCAATTCATATCACATATATGTTCATGGTTTTGAATTCTCCTCTAGCTAAAACAAGTTTAGCCTCTCATGTTTGCAATTAAACAAGGATAATTAAATTTAAACATTGAAAACAAAAGATGGATTACACCTAGAAACGTTCCAGCAATCCAAGCCTGAATGGCAGGCACGGCTCAAGGGCTCATTCTCCTTCCTTCCTTGCTGCGGCACAGTGAGGTATGTGTGGCGAATGGTGGATGGGTGGTACGAATTGTAGTGAAGAGTGGATTGTGTATTGTCGTGGTGGATGGTGGAGAATGTCGTGTGGAGTGGTGCGACAAAGGCTTTCATTTATAGGGAAAGGTAAGGCAAGGCCTAATTAATTTTGGGAAACAGATTTGATCTCCAAATCCACAAGGAAAAAGGTAATTAAAAGTCAGAATCCCAAAGGAAAAGGGAAAGGATATGCGGTAGGATCCTAAAGTGAATGGGGAATGTGGATTGCACGGCAAGAAAGGGATTTCTAGAGGGATTTGGTGCGGCACCTTGTAGGGATGGGTTTAAACCTTCTAGAATCAAGTATTTGAGTGTCCTAATATATTTAGGGATCCTCCTTGCAGCTGGAACCTAGGTGGAGAAGGATTAGGAAAGGTTTTGGACAAAATAAGGAAACTTGGCTAACTTTCCTTCTTTCTTGCTGAGCTTCCTTGTCTTCTTTGTCTTGAATTTATTTCCTTTATCTCTTTAGCACATTCCTAGCCTCTTTTGGTCTTCAATTTCGTCCATCCACCTTGCTCCATGCATGTGCTATCCATTCCAAGCCCAAAACTGCTCCAAATGGCACCAAAATGCACTTTCTTGCCAACTTAGTCCTTTGGACCTACAAACACACGAAAAATAGCTTAAAACATTGTAATAACTAGAAATTAACTACATAAATGCCAAGAAACAAGCTAACTAAGTCGCATAAATATGCTCCTATCAAATTCCCCCACACTTAGCTTTTGCTAGTCTTAGAGCAAAACAAAGCAAACAAAACATAACCTAGACCTTCCAACATTTGCCTCAGGGATTTCCAATGCAACATGACATGTTAAAAATCACTACTCACATAGAATTTAGTCATCGTTACCCTCGAGCACATACTTAGCCACAGTCACCACTCACTAGCTCGCATTTAATCAATTAAAACAATGCTATGAATGTAGTAACATGCCTTAGAGAATTCCCTCAATTCCTTACCGGATACTCTCTATTTTCACACAGATACACTTCCTACACTTCCTACACTAGGTATATGTGAGAAGATTGATGTAAACATGTAGACTAGCACTCACATATGTTTATAACAAAGAAAGAACTTTCTAGAATTATTAATACATGTGTATATATATGATCCCATGAACGGAATGCCACTACTTAGACGCGAGAACAAGGGATACCATGCTCATACCAATTCCAACCTCCACATATTGAAACACACAATACTCAAGATAGAAGTCTAAGGGTTGTAACGGGGCTAAGGGTATTGGCTAACAAAGAAGGGTTAAGGATAAACAAAAGTTCTTAAAGCGATAGTAAGCAAAGTAATGAAATTGACACTTAGAATTCACTTTTGAATGCAAAAATCAACTTTAAGCACAAAGGAAGATTCATACAATACTTAGGGCCGGATTCAAACTTTAGGACCCTTTCTTCAACAACCAACACTTGTGAGCTTATTCTCACTTATTTTTCCACTCTTTTTCTTTCTTTTCACAACTTTTCTTTTTTTTTTCTTTTCTTTACCCGTGCCCTATTTCTTTGGCACACAAAACACACACTTTGAAAACCCTTCCCCCACACTTGTTTTTCTGCATAATGTCGATCAAAAGGAATTTCCTCTAAGTCATGCTCCACTATTCTTTAAGAACAAGGGTATGGATACTCCTATTCTAGGCTAGGTAGGGATAATGTGGGCTAAAAAAGAACATAGGCTAATTAAGGCTCAAAAGGGGTTAAACCTACAACACATATGCAAGGGGTACGGCTTTTTGGCTCTAGCTTAACTAAACAACTTCATCTTGTTATGTGTTATGCTAATCAATGTTATGCTTTGAATGAAACAGGCATGAGTTATAGTATTTGGAACTAAAATGATGAAACACCTTCTAAGTAGCAGCCAAGCAAAGAATAATGAGATCATGCAACGACTTTAGAAAACAAAAACATCACAGATTAATAACTCTCCAAACAAAGTTTAGGCTCAAGTCTCTCAGGGTTGTAGCGTTAGTTTGAGTTTCTTCCTTCAAGCATGTTACAAAAACTGATTTTTTTCCTTTGTGATTAAATGTGAATTCATAAACGACAACTACAACCAAGCATAAACCAAAGAGCATATCAAACTTCCATCCATGTTTGTAACTTTCTTTAACAGTCATGCAATTAAAAAGCAAATCCTCATCATTGTGTTGAAAGGTACCCTAAGACACAAACAAACAGACAAAAACGACTCTTTTTGGGTTTTTCAAAACAATTTTTTGAATTTTTTTTTTTCAAATTTTTCGTATTTTTCTTTCAAAACACATTAAAACACTTCAAAACACACTAAAAACACTTAAAACAGTGAGAAACAACTTTAGAAGTGATAGGTGATAAAATCCCACGAAATTTATGCAAAAACACTTTGTTTACGCCCCACACTTAAACCAAACATTGTCCTCAATGTTTCAAACAAAGATTCACACACAAGCTAGCAAACAACACAACTAACAAATATGACAATTATGGCAAAGTAAAGCAATAAAAAGTAGGGTTTAGGAACGCAAATCTGGTTTTGAAGGCAGAGATTCCTAGGCCTTCTTTATTTGAACGCATGGGTTGCCTCCCAAGAAGCGCTTGTGTTAACGTCTTCCAGCCGGACGATACTTCCATTCAAACTCCCCTAGGTCCCACGGCATGGAATTGATCTTTGAATGGAAGGTGATACTTGAAATGATCCGGTAATGGTTTTACTTCTAACATGGGTCCCTGAATCATTAACATGTTAGTATAAAATGAAATTGAAATTTAGGGAGGTGGCTTACCTGTGTGCTTCGACAAGAACTCAAGGACAAACACCACTTCGAAAGTTTTAGGACTAGAAAATTCGGCCAGATTTGGTGTTTTGAGGGTTGTGACTTGTCCCATGTCATAAAACCCAACTTCATTGGGAATTGTTGTCTCAAGTACATCCTCTTTGATGAATTTTAGACATTCCCCAGCCACTTCTCAACACATTGAATCACTTTGCATGGTAATAAGAAGAATTCAATCAAGAGCGAGACAAGGCCCTCAGTGAAGCACCCTAAATCTAACCCCAATTTAAGAAAACCTAATATAACTTCACTGCTCAAAACCATTCCCCTAATTTAAGACCTAAATCTAACCCCAATTAAGAACCCTAAAAAGTCTAATTTAAGAACCTAAATGTAAGCTGCAATTTACGAACCCTAAATCTAACCCGACTGCCCTAATTCTAACCCCCAATTTGAAAAAGAAAAAAAAAAGGAAAAAAACCCTAATTCTAACCCCCAATTTGTAAATAAAGAAAATTGAAAATAAAAACTGAAGAGGAAATTACCTCTTGGAGACTAATGAAGATATACAGGGACGGAGAGACAGATGGAGATATAGAGGAAGGAGAGAGACAGTATCGCGCAGGGGAAAAGGAAGAAGAGGGAAGTGAGGGGAAGAAAGAGAGATGGCAATAAAATATAGAATCTTGCGCGACAGAGACTTTGTCTCGCAAGGGAAAAAATCGTCGCACAAGTTTTTTAAAATTTCTGCGAAAAAAAACGCCTTAATTGAAATTTCAGACACTTGCACGACGAACAAAACATTTCGTCGCACAAAGATATTTTGTGCGACGAAATATATGTATTCGTCGTGCAATATTCCCGAGAATATTTAAAATAACCGTTAAATCATGATTTTTCGTTTCTAACTGTCGAAAAGTTTTGTACCGTTACTTGATCTCTGAATGTTAGTTTTCTTCGATTTTTGGCGTGTGCGATCTCGAACCATATACAAAAAAGCTTGATGGTTGGATCGTTGAAATTAGTTTCATAGGATGCCTATCCCATCAAAAAGATAGATTCACTAACACTTAAGAGTTTATTTATACTTTCATTAAGTATAACATAAGATTTTGTGGTATCCAGTAGTGTAAATAGTTTAAAATGAAGATGAATTCGTTCATTCTATTCATATAGGGTCAAGGAGTGTGGCTGTAAAAAATCATCAAAATCGGAGTTAAAATAACCGTTAAATCGTGATTTTTCGTTTCTAACCGTCAAAAAGTTTTGTACCGTTACTTGATCTCTGAATGTTTGTTTTCTTTGATTTTTGGCGTGTGCGATCTCGAACGATATACAAACAAGTTTGACAGTTGGATCATTGAAATTAGTTTCGTAGAATGCGTCTCCCATCAAAAAGATAGATTCACTAACATTTAAGAGTTTATTTATACTTTCATTAAGTATAACATAAGATTTTGTGGTATCCAGTAGTGTAAATAGTTTAAAATGAAGATGAATTCGTTCATTCTATTCATATAGGGTCAAGGTGTGTGGCTGTAAAAAATCATCAAAATCGGAGTTAAAATAACCGTTAAATCGTGATTTTTCGTTTCTAACCGTCGAAAAGTTTTGTACCGTTAATTGATCTCTGAATGTTTGTTTTTATTTTTATTTTTGGCGTTTGCGATCTCAAACCATATACAAGCAAGTTTGACGGTTGGATCGTTGAAATTAGTTTTGTGGAAAGCGTATCTCATCAAAAAGATTGATTCACTAACACTTATGTGGAGCCAAAAATAATCACAAGGTGACACGTGGATTTTTTGACATAAGAGGACAAAATTACCCTCGAGGCACACATGATTTCCTACGCGTGAGCAGTGGACAATCATCCCTCAACCAAGTCAAAAGTGCCCAAAATAGGTAACAATTTAAAACCTATTTCATCAAATTCCTCCTACAAGGTAATTCCCAAAACCTATCTCATTCCATATATTTCCTACTTTATTACTTAGCTAATCAATTAGCTATTTATTTTATTCATTCCATAACTTCTAAAACCTTCCTTCTAAAATCATGATAATTGGCTAATTAATGGGTTTATTGCTTAATTAATCCATTAGTTGTCAATTAGACATCCATTACTATCAAAAAACACCCAAAAGGCCGGTCACCTTCTCTCCCAAAGGGACCGGCCATGCCATATATATTCCATCAGATTTTTCCCCTTTAATCACACTAATTAGCAAGTAAATTAGGCAATTATTCAATTTGCTAATTAACTAGCCAATTAATCCCATAACTCCCAAAAATCATCAAATCAATAACCTAGCCCACAAAGGGAGCTAGGGGCAGGTCCTCTCTCACCCAAAGAGGCCGGCCATTCCCCTATAAAAAGCCACATATTTTCTCCAAAACTCATTTTTTTCCAACTGTCTTGCAAAATTCTCTAAATTCTCCAAACACTTTTTTCTCAAAATTCTAACTTTGGCATCAGAGGTTTTTCGACCAAAGCCCCCTTGGCCTTGACCTAAGGTGTTATTCGTTTTGTAGGTGCAATTTTGTCCAAGAGCAAGAAGGAAGAAATTTGCATCCACAAATTGGTGCTTTCATTGAGAGTTAAGTCTCACACTCGTCGATGACTCTCGCATAAAAAGGTTTTTTCTCTATTTTCTAGTCCACTTGTAATTTTTCATACGTTCTTATTATTAGAATTTTTTATTTGCAAAGATTCTTTGATAAAACGGAAAAGAGAAGCACAATGGCTAGAAATTTAGAAAATTCAACAAGTGAAAATTCCAATATAAAATAGATGGGACCGCGGCGATCTATGAGGCTCCACCATGGCAACCACCGCGGTGGCCACAACGGCAACCACCTGCGGCGAGGTCCATGGCACCAAAGCTACGTCCCAAAAGCCCAAGGCAAACCGGCCTGTGTCGTCCAAATCCAACGCTAGCCCAATACTTTGCAGAGCCAAGCCCAAGCCTCGCACTCACGTGCGCCACACGTCGAGCAGCCCACTCCCGTGACTCAGCTGGCTTGCTCCTGCCAAGCAGCCTGCTCCTGTAGCCCAGCCTGCTCCCTTAACTTCCTGAGCAGCCCAAGTCAGCCCAATACTATCTCAACCATCCAGACCTACCATCGAGCCGGGGGCATTTTCACCACATTTCTTCGCGGATTTGACATTTCGCAACTCAAATCTCGCGCCCGGAGTCTACCACCCTTCCATTGCTCAAGGAGGCACATTCCTTCCAAGTTCTTCCAATCCAAATGGCGAACAACACTTGTCTCGACAAGTCATAGAGTTAAACGAGCGCCCTAGCACAACAGTCAACCTTGGTAAACCAGCTCTTGCAGCGCACCAAAATGCAACGTGTCCCAAACGAGGTGTCCCGAAGAAGGACAACGGCAGATGAAGAACCTCTCCAGCAGCGTCCCGGCAAGCAGCCACATGATGATAGGATTAAAAGCACACCACAAAGTAGCACACAAATATCCTATTGATTTTCCTTATTAACACTAAGATTTGTCAATTGTAGCATATGAAAATAAGGGTCTTTCCCGCAGAAGATTGTTTTATCTAACTACTTTAAATGTCACAAAAATTGGGTTGCTGTCCCTACTGACCAGCCACCGAAAAATAATTATTAGACCAACTTACACTTATCTAAAGTCTACGAAATTTTATATGCAGATACTAGACACACAGAGATACACTCACACAAATATTTGGGATTTTTGGAGTTGATTTGATATTTAAATTAAATCAAACAAAAACAAGACAGAAACAAATTTTAAATAGTAAAAATAGATTGTAGTTCACAAGTTAAGAAAACGAGTTAGGGGAAGTGCTATCCACCACCAAATAATCATGCAAACATGTTATGTTTCATTCAAATTCCTTTTATTTCCGGATGAAGATGCTCAAGTTGGCTCAATGTTAGAACTCAACCTATTACTCTTTCTTATGTAGTATGTTAAGAGAATGGCGTTTTCAACTTAACTTAGTCCCTAGCATGCAATCTAGAATGGCGTGTTCATAGATTTAACAAGTAGAAATCATTAAGAACGAAAAGAGTTTGAGTCATCACAAGGCATCGTAAGTACTGGCGTTGTCTTACTTATCCTAGAAATTGGTCCACATGTTAATCGCAATTAACAAGTACTACTCTAGAACATATGTAGGTCCTCATTCGACAAGGGCAGGCACACACATATTCATAGCATTAGAATCCTAGATATGCTCACTAAGTATGCATCCATAGAAAACACATAAAGAATTCATCAATGAGATAAGTAGTGAGCCAATTTTCATCCATTCATAAAAGAAATTGAAACGAAATGTCATAGCACATTTGCAATCATATTCGGGGCTTCAAAACAGCCCCTAAGTACTAAAAATTTAGTTACACATAATTCTTAAATAAAACCAAAAGAAAGACATGAGGCCTCCGCCTATTTCCTTCCTTCCCCAATGCTGCTTTTATACCAATTCTTCCTGCATCATTTTCTTCTCCTTAACTCACCCACTCATAGCCATTTAGTGATGACAATAAGTGAGAGGAAATGGTAAAACAATTGTAACTCTTTGGGTAGCCTTTATGCCAATTACTCCCTCTTAATCCTCATCTTTAATTCCATTCCCTTTAATATTTGAATAGGTTTCAGCTGAATTGTTCTTGGCTGCATCATCAATTTTGGCTGATAGATTTATTGGGTTTATTGCTTTCATTTCAGTTACAAACTGCTCAGCCTCTTGTCAACCTTTCAGTGTTAAAACGGCCATAACTTCTTCTAGAAAAATGATATTAACAATCCGCGAAATGCTCCAGAAAATAGACATCTGTAGCTTTCCAATCATATAAGGCTCATTCTCTAATTCATTCTGATATGTCCGCAAATTGCTTCCAAAGTCAGCTGACCTGCACATGCAGTTTTGACGAATTTGTTACTTAAAATTCCACTTATGCTATTTTTATTTTATTTGCTTGACAAATTCTACAAAACACAAAAACAAAGTAAATAGCTCAAAAATATAAGGAACTAACTAAGAAAAGACAAGTGAATTTGATGTAAAATATATATAAATATGAGCTTATCAAATACCCCCACACTTAGCTTTTGCTAGTCCTCGAGCACAACAAAGAAAACATGAAAAAAAAATAGCAACATGAAAAACATTAGCTTCCCCCTATGTGACCCTCATAGAATTTCATTCAAGAAAAAAAATCATCAAGAATCTTAGCTAGCACCAAACAAGCTAATCCAAGCTCATATTCCTATTCAAATGTTAGTAGTAACCTTTTAATCATCCTTTAAGTGTAGTGTGTGTAATAGCCATGCTAATTCATTTTCAATTTATTTTTTTTTTAAGCACCACATGCAAACTAGTGACCTTCTCACGAGACATACACTCAATCACACATATGTTTAGTTTAACGTGTTTCGCTCAAAGAATCAAATGTGAAAGATCTACCATAAGCTTGCATAAAGATCACATCTCTACAATCATAATTGCAAAACTTAAATCAAGAGGACTTTTATTGGATGTAATGAGGCTTAGGGAGAGGGTTATTGAAATGAAAGGATAGGTAAACACAAGTTCCAAGCTACATTGCAAGCAATTCTCTTGTTGAGATTTATAGGAACTCAAGCTCTCCAACCACACTACTAACACCTCCAACCACACCCTATACTGAAACTTAAAATTTGCTTTGTATACAATTTTTCTTTTTCTCTTTTCTTTTTCTTTCTTTCTTTTTTATTTTTTATTTTTTTTTATGAAGCATAACTAAATACAAACATGAAATACCGCCACACTTATTCTTTTGCCAAACTCTTTCAAAGTACTTCACAACCATTTCTCATAAGACAATCTCACGTTGCTCACTAGCTAGCTTGGAAAAGGTAAGGAAAAATGTTTAAGGTATAAGGGTAGACATATATGGTGATAAGAAATAAAAAGGCTCGACAT
Organism: Cotoneaster glaucophyllus; assembly: GCA_036320875.1. NCBI lineage: Eukaryota > Viridiplantae > Streptophyta > Magnoliopsida > Rosales > Rosaceae > Cotoneaster > Cotoneaster glaucophyllus. The sequence goes on from CM070072.1 coordinate 14,450,154, forward strand.
ATACGGCTCAAATTGGCAATCTAATGATATCATTTTTCTTTAGGAAACATGCTATTTGGGTCATGGTGATAAACCTAATGCCTCTATCATTTTCAAGTTCATGCAATCAATGACAAACATTTTGAAAGATCGTTACGCAAGTTCTAGAGATGTAAGTCACATAAGTTCATCACACATGAAAGAATATGAGTGTATGACAAATGCACACACTTTCGATAGGCTAAAAAAAACTCACATAGGATGTATATGGTCACTATATTCACATGCGAAGCTTTAAGTCATGTTTTAGTCTCACATCAACAAGGCTATGTGCATTTGGTTTTTCAAAGATGATTAAACATGTACAAAACTAACAAGAGAATCAGGAATTTCACACAACACATGCTTACTAAGTTCTTGATCACCGTGGTTCAAATTCAATCCAATTATATCATTGGGTCAAGAAACTAACAAAAATCTAATTCAAAACAATAAAGAAAATAAGACAATAGTTTTTGGATTTTCAAATCTTCCTAATTTTTTTATAAATGTTTTTGGGTTTTTGTTAGAGTAAACAAAACTAATTAAGAGAACAAAAAGAAACAACACGGATACAAATCAAACCAGTTCTTGGTCGAAGGTAAAAAAAAATTTCAATTTGGTCATTTTTTCAATCCTTACCCCCAAACCTAAACTGGACATTGTCCCCAATGTCAGAAAACACAATAATGCATAAAATAAAAATAAAATAAAATAACAAGAATAAAAAAAAAATGAAGCATTTGGACTGAAAACTTCCCCAATTTGCAGTAAAATCAAGCGATGACCCCCAAACTTCAATTCAGCAATCAACTCCAAGGGTGGACATAACCAAATGTTCCTACAAAGAAAAGAAATAATTCAGTTTAGCACTCAAGAAAATTCAGAAAAAGCAAACGGAAAATTGAAAATGACAGAAAAAGACAATGAATAGAAATATTGGGTTGCCTCCCAATAAGCGCTTGCTTTTACGTCCGCAGCCGGACGGTACCAAGAGTAATCATCCAAGGGAGGCTGGTTCTTGGAGGGGTACAACCTCCACATCAAGCTCCACAAAAGATATCGAAATAAAAACAAAAAAAAAACACAAATTAGACAAGAAGAGAAAACGATAGAAAAATAAGTAATTAGAAATAACAATCCCCGGCGACACGGCGCCAAAAAATTGATAGGATTAAAAACACACCACAAAGTAGCACACAAATATCCTATTGATTTTCCTTATTAACACTAAGATTTGTCAATTGTAGCATATGAAAATAAGGGTCTTTCCCGCAGAAGATTGTTTTATCTAACTACTTTAAATGTCACAAAAATTGGGTTGCTGTCCCTACTGACCAGCCACCGAAAAATAATTATTAGACCAACTTACACTTATCTAAAGTCTACGAAATTTTATATGCAGATACTAGACACACAGAGATACACTCACACAAATATTTGGGATTTTTGGAGTTGATTTGATATTTAAATTAAATCAAACAAAAACAAGACAGAAACAAATTTTAAATAGTAAAAATAGATTGTAGTTCACAAGTTAAGAAAACGAGTTAGGGGAAGTGCTATCCACCACCAAATAATCATGCAAACATGTTATGTTTCATTCAAATTCCTTTTATTTCCGGATGAAGATGCTCAAGTTGGCTCAATGTTAGAACTCAACCTATTACTCTTTCTTATGTAGTATGTTAAGAGAATGGCGTTTTCAACTTAACTTAGTCCCTAGCATGCAATCTAGAATGGCGTGTTCATAGATTTAACAAGTAGAAATCATTAAGAACGAAAAGAGTTTGAGTCATCACAAGGCATCGTAAGTACTGGCGTTGTCTTACTTATCCTAGAAATTGGTCCACATGTTAATCGCAATTAACAAGTACTACTCTAGAACATATGTAGGTCCTCATTCGACAAGGGCAGGCACACACATATTCATAGCATTAGAATCCTAGATATGCTCACTAAGTATGCATCCATAGAAAACACATAAAGAATTCATCAATGAGATAAGTAGTGAGCCAATTTTCATCCATTCATAAAAGAAATTGAAACGAAATGTCATAGCACATTTGCAATCATATTCGGGGCTTCAAAACAGCCCCTAAGTACTAAAAATTTAGTTACACATAATTCTTAAATAAAACCAAAAGAAAGACATGAGGCCTCCGCCTATTTCCTTCCTTCCCCAATGCTGCTTTTATACCAATTCTTCCTGCATCATTTTCTTCTCCTTAACTCACCCACTCATAGCCATTTAGTGATGACAATAAGTGAGAGGAAATGGTAAAACAATTGTAACTCTTTGGGTAGCCTTTATGCCAATTACTCCCTCTTAATCCTCATCTTTAATTCCATTCCCTTTAATATTTGAATAGGTTTCAGCTGAATTGTTCTTGGCTGCATCATCAATTTTGGCTGATAGATTTATTGGGTTTATTGCTTTCATTTCAGTTACAAACTGCTCAGCTCTTGTCAACCTTTCAGTGTTAAAACGGCCATAACTTCTTCTAGAAAAATGATATTAACAATCCGCGAAATGCTCCAGAAAATAGACATCTGTAGCTTTCCAATCATATAAGGCTCATTCTCTAATTCATTCTGATCTGTCCGAAAATTGCTTCCAAAGTCAGCTGACCTGCACATGCAGTTTTGACGAATTTGTTACTTAAAATTCCACATATGCTATTTTTATTTTATTTGCTTGACAAATTCTACAAAACACAAAAACAAAGTAAATAGCTCAAAAATATAAGGAACTAACTAAGAAAAGACAAGTGAATTTGATGTAAAATATATATAAATATGAGCTTATCACATGACCATTCACGAACCGAGCGTTCTAACGGAGTACACTCTCGACTAGGCCCCCGAGATAGCGTATACTCCCGTCTTAGCGCGTGGAGGAACGTGCACTCTCAGTTAGGCCCACGAACAAATATACACTCACGGTTGAGGCCACACTTTGATAATCAACATGAGCAACCTTCCAAGCGAAGTGTTCATTCGCGGCAAGGCCCACAAGGAGCATCATTCACCTCACATCGGAGTAGGCAGCACAGCGGAGGAAGAGAAGCAGACGCTCAACCTGGCTCAATTTCAACCAGCAGCTTGCGAGTTACTTGCTCGCCTGCTAGGAACATACCATACCCACCGCAGTCGCGACATAAACAAGCAGAACACATGGAAGAGCAGCCTAGACCAGCAGGTCATAATCGAGGGCAGCCGAGAGCTCTGCCACCCTAGCAAATTCAGGAAGAAGTAGAAAGACTCTTGACCGAGCGATTGTGCGATTTCCTGCTTAATGAAACTATTCACAAGGCGACTGCGGTGGGTATGGTAAAGGAAGAGCCCCAGTTTGGTGAAGCCTTCTAAAATACTAAGAATATCCCTATGTTTTCTTCACAATCAAAATCCAAAAAACGAGGACAAAAATGTAAAAAAGAACTTAACTTATTCGTATTGGAAACAAAAGATGGTAATTAAAATATAAAAAAATCATGATAATTATCTTCTAAAAAAATTAGCAGTTAAGGAGAGGAGAGAGAGATAACTGATAAAGGCAACAAAAACAAATTAAAAATTAAAAAAATTAAAAACGTAATAATCTTGAATTCTCAATGATAATAATTCACAACCATTGGATAAGACACTCACACTTTAAATTCATTTTCACCCTTTAGATGAATTATTCCACAATTGCTACATCACATCTAGATTTGGATCACATCCCGTGTGAAGAAACACTCACAGATAGAAAGACGGAAACCATCTATCTCAGGATGAGAGCAGCAGTTGCAACGGTTGACAGACTGGACATGGAACCCCCATTTATCGCACGTTCTCGATCCCCACAGAACATACAAAAGGGAAAATTGACTGATTTTCTCAAACTCACTTTTGTCTTCCGTACAAAACCCCCTCCTCCACGCCTTTTCTGTATGATTTCTTCACCTTAAACTGGCAATCCGGAAAATAAATGTTAGGATTTATACAAATTAGTGAGTTTTTTCCCCTCTTTATTCAATATTGGTTTTTTTTTTTTTTTCGTCCCATCGTCTGCACACTGTTTTTTCTATCTTTTCATTATGTGGCCTTAGGTACCTTCTGTCACTCTCTCTCAAACATTACACTGAGGAAGAATACGCACTCATTCTTTTAGACTAAAAACCAATAATTCTTAACTTTCAAGGACAATCTGGTAAGCATTTTCTCTAATACTCACTCTCATATTTTATGTGCTTTCCTTGGTTTTTTGCGTTTGTTCAAGTTTTTGATGGGTTTTGGGTTTATTGTAGTCAATTTTGGGTTTTGTGAAGTCAGAAAATCGACGACTAAAGGTATTTAGGTTAAATTGCTTACAACCTTTATATTTGGGATTGTGCATTATAGTTAGACTTCGTATTTTATCATCATTGCTGGCAGATTAACCATGAAAATCTAAAGCATCAAGTGCAAGCAAATGGGTGGCAAGCTTGGCTTTGATTTCACATGTAGACATTATGTTTACATATGTACATGTTGTTCATATTTTGCTTTGCTTCATATATTAGGAGTTCATCCCTAGCTAACCTATAAGTTTGACTGAAAACTTATGAATATGAAAATCTTGATTTAAGGACATTAAATGTTATCAACATGTATTTAGAAATGAAATTACATGTCATATTTTCATTTTTTTTAATAGTTTCTATTTTCCCATTTTATCTTCGTTGTTTTTTTTAAAGGAAAAATAGTAAAAATTGTATGAGAGAATTACTCACATATATGCAAATTGGATGGAATATATGCTGCTAAATTCTACAACAAACGTGGCATTATGACAATATGGCATGCATAACGATAACACTATTATCATTGTAAACGAAAATGAAATCCACCATTTTTTATCCCTCATTGATTAAGGAACTCTAATTACACTGATTAACTTAATTTTTTGTAATCAGTAATTACCAAAGTGATAATAATGACCTAGCATAGTTTAGTTCGTGAAACCGAATTCTATCAGCTAAACATAAAAAATGACACCATAATAATCAGCAAGAAAAAAAAAAGTGGAATGGTTAGTGTGCAATTCATAAATTTCATTTTTTTTCTGTACAATGGGCGGCTATAAAAAGACTAAGTTAGATGATTGAAAATAGTAAGAAATTGTTGTGATGGACATAAACCCACAATCTAAAACAACACATTTTTAAGGCGCGTAGCACCTGTGATAAAAAGTGATCAGCATTCCACTAATCTAACAAGAAATCCAAAAAATTTTACCTGAAGATCACTTCTGGACATCAACGATTCAATAATTTATTTTTCTACTTTGAACCGTTGACATCCTTTCGTAGTCCCGAAGCTCTCACACTTAAGTTTCCAAAGAAACTAAAATCCACTACATTTAAAATTATCATATTGTATTATATGTTCTTGCAAGAAGCTCTCTTTTATGAACTAATCAATCATAAGCTAAATTGAATCTGTATTTTCAAATTTAGTGCCTTTGAAACCCGAAGTTTTCATTTAAAACTTACCCATGAAACGTGAAGCTTTCACGTCTAAATTAAACCTATACATGTCTATAGAGCCCGAATGTTCTAAACTGTATGTCTATGGTTTACTGTATGACAAACCATGTTTTCGTTGTACACTTTGTTTTAGGGATATGTCGAACTTGAACAAGCTCGATTTCATCGCTTTGGAAGTATCTGGAAGAAATTGCCAGCTTCTTCAGCTGGGAATAGGGCATCATTGAGCTTCTTCAGCTGCATCACGCTCTTATCTCTCAACCCGTCCAGCGAGCTTTGGACCTCGCCCCCAGGCCCCATTTCTCCACCAAGAGTTTTGCTTGCAGGGACGACGAGCAAAGAGAGAGAAGAGGGAGGGGGGGTTGGGATTGTAATTTTGTACGGACATAGCATCTTTGGTTTATGCGGGGGGTGGTCGGGACGATTCGGGTCAAGTCATGAAAGTAATAGTTTTGATGGTTTGGCCCAAGCTTGTAAAAGTTTGAGATTAGGCCCAGTAATAAAAAATGTGGTTAATTAGAGTGAACTATTAAAACTTAATTAAGTTCTAGTGGTATTCAACAATTTTTCAGCAATAGTCCAAACCAATTAGTAGTTAAGAAATGGTGAATCGATGAAATACTATTTTTTTAACTTATCAATCTAATGGATAAAAAGTTGGAATATCAATAGTTTGGACTACTGACGACAAATCCGATATTTAGTTATGATTTTTCTAAAAATTTTTAAAGGGGTGTTTGTTGGATGAGATAGTTTTGTCTTCGACCAATTGCAAGGAGTAGAGCATTGTTTGGTATACAAGTCCACCAATTGAACTTCACCCAAAATGTGTTACGCTGCTTTAATGAAGATAAAGCGAAGCTTTTGAGTACTCACATGGTTGTTTGAGCTCTAAATGCAAAATGAGACCGATTTTGTTCTAAAGACGAGGATAAAGAGATACTGGAACCTAAAGTTCTAAAGACAAGGATAAAGAGACACTGGAACCTAAAGTTCCATACTTAAGTGCAATCAACACTTTATTGTACTTGGCTCAATGCACTTGACCAACACAAGGTGTGTTCTCAAACTGTTTATGTTTGTACCGTTGAAGATGCTGCAATATCTTGAGATCAATCAAACAAGAGTTGATTGCTACGTCTTCAAATAACATTGGTATTCTAGCCCTACATGAAGCATCGCGCAACTGTTTTTGGTTGAGGGACGTGATTGATCACATAAGAAAACCATGTGGCTTTTCTACTATCGTTGACATTCCAACAATGATTCATGAAGACAACGATGCATGTATCAACAAATTAAAGAAATGATACATCAAAGATGACAATGCCAAACTTATTGCCCTGAAGTTTTTCTTCATTCATCAGCAATAACAAGTTCAGAAGATTGAAATCAAGCATATCCGGTCCCAAGAATGTTTTCTACCTATTCACAAAGTCACTGCCGAAATCAACCTTTTAGAAGCTTGTTCATGAAATTGGATTCCATAAACTTTTAGATTTGCATCACCAGTATTGTCTTGGGGAGTTTTGTCGAACTCAGGGGGAGTATCCTAATGAATACTCACATGATCTTAATATATTATATCCCTACGATTAGGAGCACTTTCCTAACTGGATTTTTGGTAATCTGACGAGGTTTTGACAATACACCTGCTCTGGGTTGGTCATACCCTTTTGTATGTTAATGATCATCTTGGAGATGTGAAACAATATCGAGATCCTGCATTAACTTAGTTTCTCCTTAAATTATGGGTTTGTCCCACTAGGTTACAATATTGAGATCCTGCATTAACCGTCATCTTCTAATCATGAAGACTTGATGCGGCTACTTTTTAAGTTGTACACATTCAAGCGAGAATGATGTAGATAGTATTATTATTTAGTAGGCTGGCCCAGGCTCAGTGCGGGTTGGGTGACTGTCTAGGGCCCAAAACAAATCAGAGGCACCAAAATTTATTTCATGTGTTATATTCATATCTAAGTTCACAAGAATATAAATTATAAAATTTGCTTAAATAAAAAAGAAGTTTAACTAATGCAATACTCAATTTAAAACATTTCTGGAAATCGTAAAGTTTATATATATACACATACACACACACACTATAAAAAGGGAAAAAGACCCACTCACCTGAGGTCCGCGCTACAACTTCCTAGTACGAATATCGAGACGTCACGTCTCAGAATTCTTATCGATAAAACAAGTAACTTACATCAAACACATGCCCAAGGACGTTCTAAAATGATTTGAGACCCACTGACCAAAAGTCAACCGTTGGTCAAAGATCGACGGTACGGTCCACAACCCTACGTAATTCGATCCGGAAGATCCGCATCTCAGATTTCCAATCCATAATTCAAGATCCACATTATGCTTCTAAAACATCATACTAAAGTTTCATTACGATCCAACAGTTGGATCTCCGCCAATTCAAATTCAAGTGGCGGTCAACGTTTTATTTTATGAACTTACAAATCTAATTCGGGAAGATTCGTAGGTCGGATTCCTGGTCTGTAAGTTCCTATGATCCTCATAAATTACGTACTATTAACGTATTAAAGTTTGGTGACGATCCAACGGTCGGATCGTCGATTACTATAATAATCAAGTGACGGACCGTAATATAACTAGGTTCAAACGACGGAAATTCGTCAATCAGAGTTCACATATGGAATTGGAGAGTCAAATTTAGCCTAGGAAAGTCAGGGGATGTCTCGGCCCACGCGCCGTTGCAGGTGGCGGTTGGCCGCCTCGACTCGTCGAAAAATTCAACTAATTCCAAAAATTCTCAAATTTCACAGAAATGAAGATCTCAATGGGAAGAGCAAGTTTCATACATGTGACTAAGACCAATTTGGCTGGGAAAACCTCTAATTCGTCTCGAATTTACCGAAAACCCTAAAAATGGTGGCCATTCGATTTGGCTTCTCCAGTGCTCCGCCGCCTCCAAGGTTGTTTGGGGTTTGTTCCTGGGCTCAAGGAACACCTGAGGGTCGTGATGGTTGACGGAAAACCTTTCGGAATTGGACGGATCGCCGCCATGCACCATTTGAACCCTCGGTTCGAATTCCCAAAATTAGAGCCAAATTGGCTCAGGTTTTTGAATAAGAATGGTAGAGGGAAGGATGCTAGGATGATTCCAAGTGATGAGGAATCTTAATTTGCTAGAGAACCACCAGAAAATGCTTCGAAACCAGTGGCGCCACCGGTCGGGTCTTTGGTGTACGGGTCAAGGGGATGAAGGTCTGGGTTTGGTGCCACTCATCTCACTCCTTTCCTTCCCTGATCTCCCCCTCGACTGGTCACTGGATCTCTCATTCTTCCTTATTGGGTTGCAACCCTTTCCCTTTCTCTCCTCCGTTCAATTCTCCTTCTTTCACTCAATTTTCTATCAACCAATATTAAAATAGTAATAATATAATTATGAGAAATGTATAAAATCATAAATAGTAGTCATTACCAACGTACTTTTCAGATTTGTAGTTCCGTAAAATTTTAATTGTAACTCCGATTTCAATTCTGTTTGTGCCTACGCATTCGTATCGTTAAGTACTTCAAGAATACGTTAAAAGATATTTTGTACGTCTCACTATACGTTGTCAACAAGAATCAATAACCTCGCCTCTAGGGCATTTTCGTAAATTCACATTTTTAAAATTTATAAAATCGTAGAACTAGAGACGGGTAATAGTCTAATTGAATTTTCTTACACTTGAATTTTCTTTTTCATGTTGTCCCCTCGCACCCCTTTTAAAATCTTGTTAGCAACTATTTGTACCTAATGAAAACTGATGACAACAACTGCTATCTTCTAATCATGAAGACTTGACGCGACTAATTCTTAAGTTGTACACTTAAAGTAATTAGGAATATGATTGTGTAAACTTAAAGTAAAATTTCAATAGAATTTGAAATCAAATCCTCATAGGCTTTCTATTAATTATTAAAAAAGAAAGTTCAGCATGATTAATAAAAATAAAGGTACAAGGCCATGAGGTGGAGACACAATTTCTCATACACTTTAGTTCTTCTTTCTATTTGTTGTTCCCTGTCGCCCCTTTTCAAAATTTAGTTTACAACAGTAATAGTTGAATTGGTTTAGTAAATTTACGGTTTATGAATTTGGAGTGCTGTTACATGTTCTATTTGAACAAAAAAAAAGTTGATTATTTAAAATAGAAAATTATGTTATTAAAAGAAAATTCACAAAAGTATCAAAAAGCAGTCTTTGTCCTAAAATGACTAAAATACCCATACAAATGAGTGGCACGTCTTTTTTGTTACTATATGGATGGAAAACGTAACATTTTCATTAAAGGAGACTAAAATGGGACATAGATCAAAAGTGAACTTGAATTAATTTCATGGACTAAAAGTGAGATTTGAACTTTTCACTTGATGGCCTTTTTTATTTTTATGTTTTGCATTGACTTGTATTGATCTCCATAAGTTTTAGCACATATGAACTTTATTTTAACAGATTAGTTTTGCTTTGGGATGACAAACATTTTGATCTCTGTATTCGAACTTTATACGATACTATACAGTTCTTGCCTCGCTTTTAATTAGTGTTGCTACTCAGTCCCCCGCCTTCAACGAAAATGTGATGTGAAACTAATGATATATGTTGCTTCTTAGTTAAAGGAGATTATAAGTTCGACATACACAACAAAAATAATTTTATGAGTTCAATTTCTAAATGTAATCAGCCCATTGGGGGACCCATGTGTGATGGCGTAGTTTTTCCGTAGCTCCATGAGCGCATTTGTGTTTGAAAATATTCCTATCATCAGGTCATCATCTAATACACTAGCCAAGGCCATAAGTTATTTTCAAACAATTACTGACCTTTTGTCCTACAAGTCATACAAGTTATATATATGGTAAGTTTTGGTAAATTCATAGGTATAGTGATCGATCCTCATTTGTTGGGTATAATTAAATTGTGGTTTTATTGGTTTTGCAGTGTGAAAGAGATCGATGGTGAAAGGGGATGGTGCTATTAATTTATATCATGCAAGTTTGAATACAGTTGGTGAAGGGTATTATTGTACTTCGTGAGATCGATGTTGGGACGAGTTCATGTGACGACCCGTCCCTAATTCTATGATTTTATAAATTTTAAAAGTACGAAATGACTAAAATGCCACTAGAGGCAAAGATTTTTACTTCCGTTGACCATTGTTTAGTGACACGTATGACTCATTGTTTTAGGGTAATTGCATAGTACTCATTGGTACGAATGTCTGGGCGTAAACAAAATCGAATTTGGTGTTACGAAGGAGATTTTACGGAATTACGAACACGAAGGGCAATTTGGTAATTTGCTTCGGAATATTTCATTTCTTGTTTTGTGAGCCACATGGGGCCCACAGCCCATGTGTCCCTTCTCTCTTTTTGACTTGCATACCCTAATATGTAATGACAATTTCGACCATATAAGGTTAAACGAAAAAGAAAACAAATCCAAATACACCCTAAATCACTTTTACCCCTCTCACCCTCCATTGTAGAATAAAGCCCTAACCAATGAAAATAAAAAAACGTTGATTGAGAAAAATTATTTAAGATGAATGGTACACAAAATTTATGTTCTAGAAACTTCACGTGAGTTAAGACTTTATATGTCATTATTTTAGTGATTTCAACGGCATCTCTCTACATATAACGTGAGATAAGTCTTTCGACAAAGAGAATTTAGGTGAGGATCAGATTCGTTTAATGACCGCTGAAGCTTTCTGTAGTCTGAATTTTGTGAAGGAAAAATTAGTATCTTGTTCCTACTTACTAATATTCATTGACTGAAACTGTATTAGTTTTCAAATTTTGATCCAAGCCCCTAGCATTAATGTAATAATGAATTTACATATCAATTACATAATTTTTTAAAATAAAAATTAATAATTAGTTTAAAATTTTAACACTCACACCTTTATTAACCTCCTAACTAATTTTCAATTCAAAACATTTCCAAAATAAATAAAAAATTAGAATAAGTTTGTACGCATTAGTTTTTTTTTTTCAATTCTTAAATATTATATGTACCAATTTGTTATATGTAAATATTATATGTACCAATTTGAGAATGTATCCATGTCAAGTTTAATCGAAGAAATTTACTAATGTTATTAAGCCTAATATCTATTTTTTGTTTTTTTGTTTTTTTGTTTTTTTGTTTTTTTTGTTTTTTTGTGATTTTGAAGAATGTACCCATGTTTACACACACACACACACACACACACATACACACACACACACACACAATAGTATAATTTATATTTTAATATTTTTCCCACAAATTATGGTTTTTTATTGAAAATTTCATTAATATAAACTACTATAAATTTCAAATTTTAATTTAAAAAATATAGTAACATACATAGAAATAAATTATCACATTAAATTCAAGGACTTCAATTAAAAGTTGAAAACTAACAAGCTTTCAGTCAAAGAATGTTCATAGTTAGGGACTGCACCCAAAGTTTTCCTTTACCTGCACTTAAACTGCAAAAGAATTGCTAGGTATACAAATTAAGTATCTACGGCCTGCCTATAGCAGGTGTCATAGTAGGCTTTTATTTTGCTTCCCAAATACATGTGACTCCCAAGAAACAATAATATTTTGTTGTGTGTTCAAGGTCTTAATAGGAATTTAAAGTCGTATGTCATATCATTCAAAGTGCATGCATTTGCACCATGGTCATGCAGAATGCTCTTCAACAGTGAGTCTTTTTTAATCAATACCCTTGACACAGGAGAGCACTATGGGAAATATAGACACCAAATTTGCTCCTTAACTTACTTATATCTCTTAATTGATCGTAAAACATTCTATCACATTATTGCAAGTCAGTTGCTCATGAGTTCATGACTAGGATGATATATGTTGGGATATGGCTATCGTTGTTCATAGTAAATTTAAATAATAGAAGCAAAAAAACGGACTAAACGCCGGCCAGATTCAAATTTTTTGTTCATCCAAGAGAGGTTAAACTTGAGCCAACTTTTCATTTTACGAGAGGAATAACCAAATATAGAAGTTAAGGACAATGATTTGTGGACCAACAAAAGATAAAATTTGAAGGGCAAGTGGCAGGATGTATGAACGAGTGATTGTGACTCCAGTGCACCATCTTGCTGCAACAACTAAAGGAGATCATTTTGTGGATACGCTTGTTATATATAGCAGTGTTGAAATTTGTATTTCTCGATTTAACTTTAGACCTGTTTGGCACATGAAAGGGTAGTAATTACTACCCGCTATTTACAATTCATCAGGCTCCACTTTGTTTGTGAGGCAAAACATATACGCGTTTGTAAGTATTTTTCAGACTTAATCACATTGTTTTCACACATTTTTTTTTAATAATACACATAGAAAATGACACATCCCGACCTAGATTCAAGGCGTGTTGGCCGTCACGTGAGGGTGACGTAGCCATGTGCGCAGTGCGAAAGTGACAAAAGCATAATAATGCGAGTAATTAAAAACCAAAGTAACTAATTTAGTCTAGGTGAACATTATAGTGCGAGTGACGAAGTTTAAGTATGATAACACATAATCAGAGTATCGGTAGCCTAAGTGTAGTCCAACAAGACAAATACTAATTATACAATACCAGAAGAATGGTCCTACATAAAATATAAGACTGTCAAAGCCGCTGTCACGTCCTCGTAAGCCACCAGCAAGCACTCCTACCTAGAACTTGGAGGGGCGCAAAACAGAAAGTGTGAGTGGGCAAAAATAAAGCTTTCCAAAAAAACGTTTCCTTTTCTCAAAATTTCTAAACCCTCACTGTAAAACCTGTATAATTTCCCAGAAAATAGAATACATAAACACATATGTATACCAAAAATCACTTTCACCATCCAAAGTCTCAAAATGTATGCCATGAAAATCTTATATGAATAATCGAAGCAACCAGATGAAATAGAAGAAGAATAATAATATGTCAGCCGGATCCACCTATGGTGGCCTGTACGGCTGAATCTATAGCTCATCAAGTGTACTTAGCCGGATCCACCTAATGTGCCCTGTACGGCTGAAAGCTCATCAAATATGCTTATCCGGATCCACCTAATGTGGCTTGTATGGCTGAAAGCTTATCAATCATACTCAGCCGGATCCACCTAATGTGGCCTGTACGGCTGATAGGCAAACTGTACGATAAGGTCGGAGTTACCAATTATTGCAACATGTTCGACAGTGTCGGAATTGCATCATGTCATAACTCTATCATTTCAAATAACAATATAAACTTACCTGGACTTACCTGTACGCCCGCAGCGCCAACCATAGTATATGCAACTACTAAATACATAACCTAACTTAAAAACATTTAACATAATATTTCAAGGCATATAACCAATTAAATAACTTTTCCGGGAAATACACAAGGCATATATACATATATAGAAAACCAAAAAATCACTCACTGATATGTAGAAGGGTCCCGACCCTCGCTTGACCGCGCTCGTCCTATGGTTATGTCTCCCCTATATGCGAAACAACTATTTTAATGTTAATTAAAAGCACATAACCAAAACTAGGTACTAAATTCTCATATGTTGCTCAATTGGGATGTTTGAATATACCAACATGACCTACTTAGCCCCACGAGCATCCCCATATTTTTAGAAAAATTTGCTGACCTCACACGCGCCCTCACGCACCGGCCAAGGCACGGCCACACTCGCTGCCACGCGCATGCATGTACCTGGCACAGGGGATGGAATCCCTAGCGGCGTTAGGGAATATTCCGTTTAAAATATAGAATATACCATTATTTTAATTGACGTCGTTAACTTCCGTTACGAATATTCCGTCAAAGTTGACGGAATATTCGTTGTCTTCTCTGGCGAGTCGCCAGATTCCGGTGACGGTGACCTCTGTTATCGCCGGTTTCTGGAAAAGTTCTAAACCTAATTTCTCGCTCATTTCTTCACCAATTTTCATGAAATTTTCACTAAAATGAAGCTGGAGATGAGTATAACAAAACTTTACCACTTTTAGGCTTTAAAACCAACGGAAAACTCGTCGGGAAACCTCGACAATTCTGGTCACCTCTGCAACTTCACGAATAAACCTAACCCGACATTAAAACTAGTCCAAAATCACTCTAAAATGCTAGAAAAGTCGAACAGATACCGTAACGGACCTTAAAACTTCAAGAAAAGGGCAAGATCACGACGGTGGGTATGGTATGTTCCTAGCAGGTAAGCAAGTAACTCGCAAGCTGCTGGTTGAAATTGAGCCAAGTTGAGCGTCTGCTTTTCTCCCTCCGCTGTGCTGCCTACTCCGATGTGAGGTGAATGATGCTCCTTGTGGGCCTTGCCGCGAATGAACACTTCGCTTGGAAGGTTGCTCATGTTGATTATCAAAGTGTGGCCTCAACCGTGAGTGTATATTTGGTCATGGGCCTAACTGAGAGTGCACGTTCCTCCACGCGCTAAGACGGGAGTATACGCTATCTCGGGGGCCTAGTCGAGAGTGTACTCCGTTAGAACGCTCGATTCGTGAATGGTCAAGTGGCTGCTTGCCGGGACGCTGCTAGAGAGGTTCTTCATCTGCCGTTGTCCTTCTTTGGGACACCTCGTTTGGGATACGTTGCATTTTGGTGTGCTGCAAGGGCTGGTTTACCAAGGTTGACTGTTGCGCTAGGGCGCTCGTTTAACTCTATGACTTGTCGAGACAAATGTTGTTCGCCATTTGGATTGGAAGAACTTGGAAGGAATGTGCCTCCTTGAGCAATGGAAGGGTGGTAGACTCCGAGCGCGAGATTTGAGTTGCGAAATGTCAAATCCGCGAAGAAATGTGGTGAAAATGCCCCCGGCTCGATGGTAGGTCTGGATGGTTGAGATAGTATTGGGCTGACTTGGGATGCTCAGGAAGTTAAGGGAGCAGGCTGGGCTACAGGAGCAGGCTGATTGGCAGGAGCAAGCCAGCTGAGTCACGGGAGTGGGCTGCTTGACGTGTGGCGCACGTGAGTGCGAGGCTTGGGCTTGGCTCTGCAACGTATTGGGCTAGCGTTGGATATGGGTGACACGGGCCGGTTTTCCTTGGCTCTGCAACATTCGAGATCGCACACGCCAAAAATCAAAGAAAACAAACATTCAGAGATCAAGTAACGGTACAAAACTTTTTTACGGTTAGAAACGAAAAATCACGATTTAACGGTTATTTTAACTCCGATTTTGATGATTTTTTACAGCCACACTCCTTGACCCTATATGAATAGAATGAACGAATTCATCTTCATTTTAAACTATTTACACTACTGGATACCACAAAATCTTATGTTATACTTAATGAAAGTATAAATAAACTCTTAAGTGTTAGTGAATCTATCTTTTTGATGGGATAGGCATCCTATGAAACTAATTTCAACGATCCAACCATCAAGCTTTTTTGTATATGGTTCGAGATCGCACACGCCAAAAATCGAAGAAAACTAACATTCAGAGATCAAGTAACGGTACAAAACTTTTCGACGGTTAGAAATGAAAAATCATGATTTAACGGTTATTTTAAATATTCTCGGGAATATTGCACGACGAATACATATATTTCGTCGCACAAAATATCTTTGTGCGACGAAATGTTTTGTTCGTCGTGCAAGTGTCTGAAATTTCAATTAAGGCGCTTTTTTTTCGCAGAAATTTTAAAAAACTTGTGCGACGATTTTTTCCCTTGCGAGACAAAGTCTCTGTCGCGCAAGATTCTATATTTTATTGCCATCTCTCTTTCTTCCCCTCACTTCCCTCTTCTTCCTTTTCCCTTGCGCGATACTGTCTCTCTCCTTCCTCTATATCTCCATCTGTCTCTCCGTCCCTGTATATCTTCATTAGTCTCCAAGAGGTAATTTCCTCTTCAGTTTTTATTTTTAATTTTCTTTATTTACAAATTGGGGGTTAGAATTAGGGTTTTTTTCCTTTTTTTTTTCTTTTTCAAATTGGGGGTTAGAATTAGGGCAGTTGGGTTAGATTTAGGGTTCGTAAATTGCAGGTTACATTTAGGTTCTTAAATTAGACTTTTTAGGGTTCTTAATTGGGGTTAGATTTAGGTCTTAAATTAGGGGAATGGTTTTGAGCAGTGAAGTTATATTAGGTTTTCTTAAATTGGGGTTAGATTTAGGGTGCTTCACTGAGGGCCTTGTCTCGCTCTTGATTGAATTCTTCTTATTACCATGCAAAGTGATTCAATGTGTTGAGAAGTGGCTGGGGAATGTCTAAAATTCATCAAAGAGGATGTACTTGAGACAACAATTCCCAATGAAGATGGGTTTTATGACACGGGACAAGTCACAACCCTCAAAACACCAAATCTGGCCGAATTTTCTAGTCCTAAAACTTTCGAAGTGGTGTTTGTCCTTGAGTTCTTGTTGAAGCACACAGGTAAGCCACCTCCCTGAATTTCAATTTCATTTTATACTAACATGTTGTTAATGATTCAGGGACCCACGTTAGAAGTAAAACCATTATCGGATCATTTCAAGTATCACCTTCCATTCAAAGATCAATTCCATGCCGTGGGACCTAGGGGAGTTTGAATGGAAGTATCGTCCGGCTGGAAGACGTTAACACAAGCGCTTCTTGGGAGGCAACCCATGCGTTCAAATAAAGAAGGCCTAGGAATCTCTGCCTTCAAAACCAGATTTGCGTTCCTAAACCCTACTTTTTATTGCTTTACTTTGCCATAATTGTCATATTTGTTAGTTGTGTTGTTTGCTTGCTTGTGTGTGAATCTTTGTTTGAAACATTGAGGACAATGTTTGGTTTAAGTGTGGGGCGCAAACAAAGTGTTTTTGCATAAATTTCGTGGGATTTTATCACCTATCACTTCTAAAGTTGTTTCTCACTGTTTTAAGTGTTTTTAGTGTGTTTTGAAGTGTTTTAATGTGTTTTGAAAGAAAAATACGAAAAATTTGAAAAAAAAAAAAATTCAAAAAGTTGTTTTGAAAAACCCAAAAAGAGTCGTTTTTGTCTGTTTGTTTGTGTCTTAGGGTACCTTCCAACACAATGATGAGGATTTGCTTTTTAATTGCATGATAGAAAAGGCGTGGAGGAGGGGGTTTTGTACGGAAGACAAAAGTGAGTTTGAGAAAATCAGTCAATTTTCCCTTTTGTATGTTTTGTGGGGATCGAGAACGTGCGATAAATGGGGGTTCCATGTCCAAGTTGTCAACCGTTGCAACCGCTGCTCTCATCCTGAGATAGATGGTTTCCGTCTTTCTATCTGTGAGTGTTTCTTCACACGGGATGTGATCCAAATCTAGATGTGATGTAGCAATTGTGGAATAATTCATCTAAAGGGTGAAAATGAATTTAAAGTGTGAGTGTCTTATCCAATGGTTGTGAATTATTATCGTTGAGAATTCAAGATTATTACATTTTTAATTTTTGTAATTTTTAATTTGTTTTTGTTGCCTTTATCAGTTATCTCTCTCTCCTCTCCTTAACTGCTAATTTTTTTAGAAGATAATTATCATGATTTTTTTATATTTTAATTACCATCTTTTGTTTCCAATACAAATAAGTTAAGTTCTTTTTTACATTTTTGTCCTCGTTTTTTGGATTTTGATTGTGAAGAAAACATAGGGATATTCTTGGTATTTTAGAATGCTTCACCAAACTAGGGCTCTTCCTTTATATATATATATATATATATATATATATATATATATATATATCGGAAGGTAAATATAAATGGAGGGGGTTCATGCATCATGAAGAATGTTTTCATGCTTCATGATCATTTCAAATATCTTACTTTATTTTAAGCATACCTGATTGGCAGAAAACAAATAAAAGCTTTTGAATTTTTGTAGAAAATCCTTCTCCAAGATCCTTCAGTTCCTTAGCTTCTAACGTGTTGTAGGCCTAATTTACTAAAATATTCTAGAATAGGGGGATGGGGCCCGCAGCAAGAGAGAGTAGAGAGATTTAATTGTGAAATGTGTTGTATTCCACCTCATTGTGCCTTTACTTATAGTAGTATGGAAGGTTAATTTCTTACCCTAATGGGATTACAACTCTATTAGGATTTATCTAACCCTAAAGAATCTTCTAAAGATATCTCAAATATACTAGGATTTATACAATCACATTCCTCTATTAAATATGACTGCAACAGATTTGTCAAATTAGATGGATTATTTAATGATTTAATTGATAAATGAGTTTCAAATAGGGGCATTGGTGGAAAGAGATTAAAGGAATTTAAAACAGAATTAGTGCTTAAATTATGGTGCAAGATAAGTCTACATGGCATCCATTGAATGGGAAATGCAAATATGAGAAGATAAATGTAGGGGAGCATTTTTGCTCACCATCATAAACTATGGTGTATGCTCACTATAAAACTAATCAATTGACACGTGTCCTTTCAGTTAACCTTGGTTAATCTTTTTCAAAATTAAAAATGTAATATTTAATGTGAAAGTTAAATAGAGTAAGGTGAAATGACATGTGTCAATTGATTAGGTGTATGGTGAGCATACACCATGATTATGGTGGTGAGCAAAACTACCATTCCTCTTTCCAAATAATTAATTTATTCAACACAATAATAAAAAATAAAAATAAAAACAAACATACAATTTGCCCACTCCAAGATGTTAATATGTAATAAATTGAGAAAACCGAAAAGATCAAGGAACCGCACTTTTACTATCTAAAAAATATTGAGTTAATTTTGCATTCAATTTAGGAGTTACGCCGCAAAAAACTGTTTAATTTATTTTTAATTATCAAGACTGCTTAACCTATATGAAGATCATTCCGAAGCTTTTATCTTAACAAAAGAAAAACATCAACATATATATATACATCAAAAGAATAAGAAAAAGAATGGGAAGATTATATAGTTCTTCAGCTACTCTTACGATCTTCCTTTTCGTGATTGCACAAGTAATGTTCATTCCAGGATTTTCAACCTTAACATCTTCTCCGTCTAGTTCTGAGTCTTTAGAGGAATGCAGGAGACATTTTCCTACCACTTGTGAAGAAGAAGTATTTGATTATGTACGCATTCAAACGCCATGGCGTGTGCATCTATGGTGTTGCCGATCTCATTGACCTTGGTCAATCTTGCCAGAAAGCATTAGTGGATGAAGCTCTTCACAAAATTCATGCCAAAGTAAGCAAAGATTATGCTTTGAAATTAAGTAAAGAAATGTGGGATAATTGTGTTGAAATAACAGATGCTTACGTGGGTTACCACTAATTCGATCATTGCCTATGTAATAAGAATCTTGCAATGACATATTATTCTTACCCTTTAACAAAGAATAATTAATTGTGAGTTAATTATGTACTGCATTCTGTATGAAGTTCTTTGAAATTAATGATGAAATGTAAGATTTTGGCCTAAGGACTACAATTTAGTCCAAACATAAATCTATATCTTTACTGTATATTTCCCTTGCTTCTTTTACATGGTGAGCACTCACTATGTTTGGGTTTTGGGTCTTATATTTGGTAACCTCAGAGGTTATGATCTTTCATTAGAGTCCTAACTTTTGTTCCATTTTCATAGCACTCGATCTCTATTGGTGTTTCGTGTTTTCTTTAGCATTTTTTTCGTACATATGTCCATTGTGTCACTCATTTGTAGATGTTGAAATATATGTCTCATATCGAAAATCTTATAAAGTGAATATTTCTTATGTTAAATGGTTCTATTACTTAGTTTATTGGAGAATTGGATCTTTTATCGGCCGTATGGCACAATAATATACGATTAATAATAAGAGTTTTTCAGTATAATGACTTAACTAGTTTAAGGCGTGGGAATTGTTTTCCCTTGTGACTCCATGCACTGGTGGATCCATCAAGTGGCACAGAGAGTCAGCCAACTCTCTGAACTTCGGTGAATCTTCATAGATGGCATGGGTGCCCTTCGGGGGTTGGAGTTGCCCTTCATACATATTCTCTAACTGCTTAATAAAAGGCTTCAAAGAGGAGTTGCCCTTTGTTTTTTCTTTTTCTTTTTTAATATCAACTTGGGCATATATTCTTGATACTCGTTCGAACAGTGAATTTTCTAAATTGAAAAGAATTGGCAGTTGTTGAGTAGTTTATTTTGAGAGCAATGTTTCTTCTTCTATTGATAATGAAGCTATAATGCAGCGGTTTTATATTTTGAAAACGCGACATGGACAATTGTAAATTGTATTGTTATTTGTTCTTTAAATTATGAATTATGGAACCATGGTTCAGTTTTTACGTTATAAATCACTTTACCTGTATATATTTCTCACTACACTTGGAAATATAGGTGGTGGTCTAACCGAATACCATGATCAATCTCCAAATGACAAATGAATTTGCATAAGTTATTTGATGCCCAAGATATTAAACAATAAGAGGCCGGTCCTAAAAAACAATGAGACCCAAATACTCAATCATAAACGACGACTAATTTATAAAGCAAAGCAAGCTGACTTGGTGACAAACAAGAATCCATCACAACAAAGAGAATACAACACACACCCAATTCCTCATATGAGCTAATAAATGGGTTAGAAGTCAAGCAAAAAATGAATTAACTAAACACCCAGAAAGATCCAACTACCAAAACCATAAAAATAAAATAATAAAATAAAATAATAAAATAAAATAAAATAATAAATATTGAAGACCATGGATTGATAGTTGTCGATGCAAATTTCATCCTCCTTGTTCTTGGACAAAATTGCACCTACAAAACAAATAACACCTTTGGTCAAGGCCAAGAGCCTCACACGCCCATGATGAATGATGGGGGCTTTGGCCAAAGAACCTCTGATGCCAAAGTTAGAATTTAGAGAGAAAGCGTATGAGAATTTTTTTAGAGAATTTTAGCAAGAGAATTGGAAGTGAGTTTCGGAGAAAATGGAAGGCTTTTTATAGGGGAGTAGCCGGCCTCCTTGGGTGAGAGAGGACCGGCCACCTAGCTTTGTTTGTGGGCTAGGTTCTTGATTTGTTTCAATTTGAGAATTATGGAATAATTAGCGAATTAATTAGCAAATAGAATAATTGCCTAATTAACTAGCTAATTAATATCATAAAAAGGGAAAAATGTGGTAATATATAAGGCATGGCCGGTCCCTTTGGGAGAGAAGGTGACCGGCCCTTTGGGTATTTTTTGGTAGTAATGGATAGTTTAATTGGCAATTAATGGATTATTTAGGTAATAAACCCATTAATTAGTCAATTAATATAATTTAAAAGGAATGTTTTGGAGTTACCTTGTAGAAAGGATTTGATGAGGATGGATGAAATAAGTTTTGGAATTGTTACCTATTTTGGGCACTTTTGACTTGGCTGAGGGATGATTGCCTGCTGCTCGCGCGTAGGAATCCCGATATAAGCGAGTCATCTTTCAATGACAAGATCGAGCAGACGGGACTACCCCACATAGATTGCCGGATATAAAGACAACTTATGTTCCGACAAACGCAACAGCTCAGCCTAATAGCGTGCCGGGGGCAGACGAGTACCAGAAGGACACACCAGCCCAACTACCAGGAACCGGGGGCATGCCTTGTTCTCAACACTCCAGACAATTCCTCCTGGCGCACAACCTGGCCCAAGCCAATCCCAGCTCATAACTGTGCCAATCTTGCAGCATGGCATGGCTCCTGGCCATGCCGATCTTGCCCTGTACCTCGGGTCAACCAAACCTCAAAAGGGCACACGATGAAACACCTAATGATGGCATAATAATTCTGGGAGCAACTCACTGTGCTTACACCTTTACACGGGTTCCACAAGCAGTTCGAAGTCTCAAGCAGATCACCAAACATGACCTCGCAGGCTAAGGATTATTTCGGTTGTCCAGCAGACCAGCTTTCCTCAGTTGCACTCACGGCAACAACTTCCATGCTCTCCAGTGCGATAGGGTAAACCAATCCCGTGACACCCATCTAGGTAAGCTCTCCAGTGCGAGAGGATAAAATAATTCCCCGACACCAATATGGGTCTGCTCACTAGTGCGAGAGGATAAACTAATTCCTCTCTAGTGCGAGAGGGTAAACCAATTCCCCGACACCTATATGGGTCTGCTCTCCAGTGTGAGAGGATAAACTAATTGCTCTTTAGCACGAGAGGGTAAACTAATTCCCCGACACCCATATGGGTCTGTTCTCCAATGCGAGAGGATAAGCTAATTGCTCTCTAGTGCGTGAGGGTAAACCAATTGCTCTCCAATGCGAAAGGGTAAACTAATTCCTCCGACACCCATCCGGGTAAGCTATCCAGTGCGAAAAGGCCACATAGCTCAAAAGATCGAATGCTTGAAGATCAAATGCTTGAAGATCAACTAGGCAGCAAATGGTCAGGGGGGTAGCAACCATTTTTGCACTTAACAGTTCACCCATCCGACACTTTATCTTCAGTAGCTCCGATCTTGGCAACTCCATCCTTGACTGCTCCATCTACGGCAGCTGAGAAATCAAACTCAAGCAGTTTCTTCATTTTTGGCAAGCAGCCCAAACTACGCCACTTCCTCGACCCATGCGGAGCTAATCCTTGGTTTCAATCAAGCCGAGCAGCACAAGCAATGGCCCCTGCCACACCACCTCCTTGGCCCTTGCCAAGCCGATTCCTGGCCCCTGCCAGCCGTCTTGCCGCACAACCCCGACGGCTGCCCCGTGACAGCATCTCCTAAGAAGAAGATAAGGAGAATTAATTTTTGCTTACATCGGTGTAGCACGAGGAAGACAAAGAAATCAACGGATGACGGTTCTTTGCACGGGCAAGAAAAGAAGAGTGCTAGGGGAGGGGGAACAAATATCCTCAAGCTTTCTCTCTTTCTTGTAGGGATAAATAATTGCCCTCCGAAGTTGATTTAATCCCTACTTAAGGTAGGCTTAAATAGGCTTTGGAGGTGATTTATTTTCCTTTCCTAGAAGAATCTAATTCCAAGTCCAAGAGAGAATCAGCATCAAAGTTGGAGATCTCTACACCTGCTGCCCTTTCCTGCGAGCAGCCCAGCAGGTGTGGGTGCATTTGTGGATCCAAAAATAATCACAAGGCGACAAGTGGATTTTTTGACAAAAGAGGACCAAATTACCCTCGAGGCACACATGATTTCTTACGCGCGAGCAGTGGACAATCATCCCTCAACCAAGTCAAAAGTGCCCAAAATAGGTAACAATTTAAAACCTATTTCATCAAATTCCTCCTACAAGGTAATTCCCAAAACCTATCTCATTCCATATATTTCCTACTTTATTACTTAGCTAATCAATTAGCTATTGTTTTATTCATTCCATAACTTCTAAAACCTTCCTTCTAAAATTATGATAATTGGCTAATTAATGGGTTTATTGCTTAATTAATCCATTAGTTGTCAATTAGATCATCCATTACTATCAAAAAACACCCAAAAGGCCGGTCACCTTCTCTCCCAAATGGATCGGCCATGCCATAAATATTCCATCATATTTTCCCCTTTAATCACACTAATTAGCTAGTTAATTAGGCAATTATTCAATTTGCTAATTAACTAGCCAATTAATCCCATAACTCCCAAAAATCATCAAATCAATAACCAAGCCCACAAAGGGAGCTAGGGGCCGGTCCTCTCTAGCCCAAAGAGGCCAGCCATTCCCCTATAAAAGCCACATATTTTCTCCAAAACTCATTTTTTTCAACTCTCTTGCAAAATTCTCTAAATTCTCCAAACACTTTTCTCCCAAACTTCTAACTTTGGCATCAGAGGTTCTTCAGCCAAAGCCCCCCCCCCCCCAAAAAAAAAGTTCATCATGGGCGCGTGAGGCTCTTAGTCTTGACCTAAGGTGTTATTTGTTTTGTAGGTGCAATTTTGTCCAAGAGCAAGAAGGAAGAAATTTGCATCCACAACTTAAGAGTTTATTTATACTTTCATTAAGTATAACATAAGATTTTGCGGTATCCAGTAGTGTAAATAGTTTAAAATGAAGATCAAATTCTTTCATTCTATTCATATAGGGTCAAGGAGTGTGGCTGTAAAAAATCATCAAAATCGGAGTTAAAATAACCGTTAAATCGTGATTTTTCGTTTCTAACCGTCGAAAAGTTTTGTTCCGTTACTCGATCTCTGAATGTTTGTTTTTTTTTATTTTTGTGTGTGTGCGATCTCGAACCATATACAAAAAAATTTGATGGTTGGATCGTTGAAATTAGTTTCGTAGAATGCGTATCCCATCAAAAAGATAGATTCATTAACACTTAAGAGTTTAATTATACTTTCGTTAAGTATAACATAAGATTTTGTGGTATCCATTAGTGTAAATAGTTTAAAATAAAGATCGAATCCATTCATTCTATTCATATAGGGTCAAGGAGTGTGCCTGTAAAAAAATCATCAAAATCAGAGTTAAAATAACCGTTAAATCGTGATTTTTCGTTTCTACCGTCGAAAAGTTTTGTATCATTACCTGATCTCTGAATGTTTATTTTTTTCGATTTTTGGCATGTGCGATCTCGAACGATATATAAACAAGTTTTGGTTGGATCGTTGAAATTAGTTTCTAGCTTGTGCGACCAAAAATTGTTATGCATCACGCAATTATGTTTTAAAATGGTTTTTTAACTTTTTTTTTGTTTTGTTCACAAGTTATTATAAATTACAAAATACCAAATTTATTTACAAAGTAATTCACATATAAAACGGGAATCATTCATACCATTTTTTTCATCACTCTATATAATGCATTAACCATTTCTTGTGTTTTACAAAAAAAGTTACAAATAAATTGCCTAAATCTTCATCCGAACTATAATAACATTCACTTTCGTCGCTATCATCATTTTCAGTGTCCCATTCCTCATCATCCATAGGTACGTCACCATCGTCGTTTGTGCCCACTGGACCATGGTATCGTGGAATATTACTGAGGTCAATTGTGATCGACTAAATCGGTATTTTGATTGAAGATACTCATTCTATCTGAAATGGTTCTTGGATAAGATTAGTATCTCAGAGTGTTTCCGCACCACTTTCCATCAAAGATTCAAGACGTTGTTTAGCAACATTGTCGATGTCGTCGTCACTTCGGTCTTGTTATGGTATAGCATACACGTACCTATGATCCATCGTCTGAACAACTTTCCAACCCCTCCCGGCTTTAGGGTCATCTAGATACACAATTTGTTTTGCCATGGTTGCTAAGATGTAAGGGTCGCCATCGTACCAAGTTTGGTAGTGTTCACTGATAGTAATCCATGATCTTTTTTCACACTTCCTGCCTATTTGGGTTTATATCAAACCATCGACACTTGAATAGGATCACTTGGCACCGGTCTTTGTAAAGCAATTGCACAACACTTGTTAGTTTACCATAGAATTCAATGTCTGTACTTTCGCCTCCCCCAGGGACATGAACACCGCTATTTTGCATACACAACTTGTCATCTCGTGCACTCGCTAAGAACTTGACGCCGTTGACATGGCAACCCGAGTACAATTCAACGTGAATTGGTCCGAACGCCAAGTTACATAACTCTTCATTGTACGCGGGGGAATTCGATGCTTTCAGTTGATTCACCTAATATTAGACAAACATTTAAATTTATTAGTTCGAGCAACTTAATTGGTACACCATATATGTCCAATACAAAACACTTCAAACTTACATATTCGAGAAACCACTGCGGAAACAATTCACGATGTTTCTTGGCATACAAATGTGAAGGATGTGCCTGCTTCAACATATATTTCATGCTCGTCTAGGTATGACAGTGTCTCGTCACAATTGTGTAGTACGACCCAATGTGCTACCTCCATGTCCTTCTTGGAAAACGACTGGCCACAAATCGGATCTCCGAATGGTCGAGCGATTTAGGCAAAAACTGAAAGTTTCTCCTTTCTCAAACCCCGTCATTATTGTGAGGAGGATGATTGAAAGTTGTCTCAACATCCTTTAAATACATTCCACAAAATGTAAGTGCCTCATATGCCACCCAAGCTTGTATAATGGATCATTCGGGTTTCGCTTTGTTTCGTACACTTTTCTTCATGTCTCCAAGAAGCCTGCCAAAAGAAAACGATACGATACACATATCACTAATCGTAATATATTTAATATTGAAGAATAAAAAAGACGAGGAATATATACCTTTCTATTGGATACACATTGGCAAGAGATGCCTCCTCTGGTAAGTGAACCATGACGTGTATCATACTTGTGAAGAAAGCTGGAGGAAATATCATCTTAAACTTGCATAGAACTTGCACAATCTCATGGCGCAACTGATTAACGTCCGTTTTTTGCAACGTTCTTGACGTCAATTGTGAAAAAAAAAAAAGGACAAGAAAATGATTGGTTTCACTACATCGGCTGGCAAGAGATGTCGAATACCCACAGAAAGTAGGCATTGCAGAACCACATGGTAGTCATGACTCTTTTGGCCAGCTAATTTACCCCAGTCAATGTTCACGCAACACGCGATATTTGAAGCATACTCATCGGGAAACTTGACAGACGATAAAAACATTAAAAATTCTTTCTTGTCATTTGGTTTCAATGAAAAAAATGCAAGATCCCTTATGGCTTTATCATTGTCCCTATTCATCGATAAACCCCGTCGTATTCCCATTCGTTCCAAATCAAGTCGAGCTTTGATCGTGTCCTTTGTCTGGCCCTCAATATCTAGAATTGTGCAGACCAATGTGTCAAATACATTTTTTTCAACATGCACAACATCGAGGTTGTGTCTCAATTTTAGTTTAGACCAATACGAGAGCTCAAAAAGCATAGACCTCTGCGTTCAGTTCATATGTGTAGAAGGTCTTGTTCTACTGACATTGGTCCCGAAAGGAGAAAAATCCAAACGGTTAAGCTGTTCCAAAATCTGAGCACCAGACCATTCTCTGGGTTTGAGGCGATGCTTTTTCTCCCCATCAAACTCTTTATCCTTCTCTTTCCACTCGTGGTCCCAAGGCAACCATCTTCGATGACTAAGGTAACAAACTATTTCGTGTGTGCCAACTAGATGTTACGTCTTCCTTGCATATAGGGCATGCCATATAACCCCTAGTGCTCCACCTAGAAACCATTGCATATGCGGGGAAATCGTTCACAGTCCATATCACTACAGTCTGCAAAGTGAACATCATAAGAGCATATTTATGCGACTTTGTTGGCTTATTTCTTTGCATTTAGTTTGTTAGTTTCTACTTATTATAGTAATTTAAGCTATTTTCGTATTATTGTAGGACCAATTGGTAAAGGTGATAATAAATGGCAAAATGGAGCAATTTGGAGCAGTTTTGGACTTGGATTGGATAGCATGCGTGGAGAGCATATGGGTTGGACATTTTTGGTGTTTAAAGAGTGCTAGATATGTGCTAAAATCCGGAGGAATTAAAGTTGAGGCTTGGAAGACAAGAAATTAGACAAGAAAGGGCAACCTTATCCAACCTTATCTTAACTAAACTTATCTAATCCTATCCTATCCTTATCTTACTTATCTTATCTCCAGCTGCAAAGAAGAATCCTTATCACATTCCAACACCTCCTATCTAATTCTAGGAGTCCTAAAATTGTGCAAAGAACATAATCTTTCTCCTCCTAGGAGTATGTCGTGCCCTCTGCATATATATTCAAAGTGTGCCGCAGATTTCAGGGGATGAAGAGAGAGTGCCGCATCCTGCCATTGGAGGAGAGGAGTTGCCGCAGCTTGCATCCAGCCATTCAACCATTGGAGTTTTCTGGTTATTTCTGTCCTTAGTTTTAGTTTCAATGTTTATTTTAGATTACGTTTTAGTTATGATGAACATGTGTAGCTAAGTTTGTTTTTAACTAGAGGAGAATTCGAAGTGATGATCATAAGTTTTATATAAATTGATTACATCCAGTTATTGTTTCATAAAACATGAATGCGATTTACTTATCTGCTTTATAGAGAACTTATTCTTGTATGTTTATTAAGGATGTATAATTAGTTTCCATTTAGAGATTTGATGCTAGAATATAAGGAAATTTCACCTAATCGTTATGAACTTATATTTACAAGTAGTAAAAATCACTAGTCATGATTGAGTTAAGTAAATTCTTGGCAGGAGTATCATGCTTTTCATAATTACCAATGCCTTGTCAATGCTTATGATTTTCACAGAACTTAATGATCTTTGAGATGTATCTATATCATGCTTTTCATAGTTAGGGAACTTGAGAAGAATAATTTGGTTGCGTCGCTGAGTCCAATTCAATGAACTTAGGAAAATCAGAGAGTTAATTAGTGCTGTTCACAATTAATTTTGGGCCATTGTCATTCATGGTTTATAGAAATAATAACTGGAAATCGATTTGTATGCATATGTTTCATGTGTGGAGAAGAATCCTCTAGCTAGCCTTTCACCTATATCTCGTAAAACCTAATTCGTTTGCTGCAATTTACTTATTTTTGTTTAAAATTCGTCAAAAAAACCTCATTTTTTATTTTGTGTTAGTCAAGCCTAGTTTTCAGTTTTTAAGTCTAATTTGTGTTGATTAGCATCCCTCCTAATCCCCAGCTTAGAACGATCCCTACTTGCTCATACTACAATCGTCTAAATTATAGGGTTTAATTTGTGTGCTAGTTTTTACCAAATCACATGCCAGTACATTTATCGTATGTGTGCACACCATGTGTCCATAAATCTTTTAGCTCATCCACCAACGGTCGTAAGTATACATCGATTGACCTACCAGGATCCTCAGTTATCAATAGAGTCATCATCATGTATTCTTTTTTCATACATTTCCATGGCAGCAAATTATACGAAAATACAAAAATCAGCCAAGTACTGTGGTGTTGGTTTAAAACCCCAAACAGATTAAATTCGTCAGTGGCAAGTCCCAATCTAACGTTACGAGAATCAGCAGCAAACTCGGGGAACATTCGATTGAACTCTTTCCATGCCTCCCTATCTGCAGGATAATGTCACCTTATGCCTCCGATACGGGCCCTATCCCATTTGAGAATGCATAGTCATGTCACGTAATTTACGGCTACATCAGATTAGATTTCGACGTGGATGCATTTCGGCAGCATCTCGATATAGTTCTTCAGGTGTATGACCCGAAGAACGTACATAGATGACACCGAAATTTCCACAACCGAAACCTAATCCTTCAACCATAAACTATGCGTCATAACTGTGCATTCCTAAACTGTCCAAATAATGGGACAATTCAAGAATTAATTGGATCGCAGTCATGCTTTCGCATCCATGCATGAAATCCAACTAATCCTCGAACGGGAAACTAAGTTTTACTAAAAATATAAAACAAGTACGAAGTTAATTTCAATTAAGTCCGTACATCACAACACATATTTGTACGTCACGTACAAATTTAACAACATAATATAAATATAATTTCATAACATAATATAAACATAACAAACTAAGTTCAACATAATTTAATTAATTTTATATGTTTAAAAATAAAACGAAGAAAATACCTTCTCAATCGTGCTCCACCAATCTCTAATCACACACAATATCCTTATATACAACGAAATTAATGGCGTTAGTATGAATTTACTTTAATACTTTTACCGTAACGACAAAAAACGCTTACCAAACACACCGAGATAGCTCGATCAACCTAGAGAAGAAGATGGAGGGAGTATCCGATGATGAAATTGAGAGAAAATGGAAATGACAGATGTCGGATTAAGCAAAATCGAAGGGATATGAGTGCAGAGGTGCAATCTGCAATTTTTTTGCAGTTTGCCTCTGCACATGGCTGAATTTGGATTAAAAAGGACGAATGATTTTGCGCGACAAACAACAAATTCATTGCGTAAGACATATTTGCACGACGAAAAAGGGATTCATTGTTCAAATGGTATTTGCGCGACAAAAAGGTTTTCGCCGCGCAAAAAAACATATTATTCATCACGCAATGAATATTTTTTATTTTATTTTTTATGTCCTTCTTTTTTACTTGTATATATTGTGGATTTTTATTTTATTATAAATCAAAAACTAAAACCTAGTTAAACATTAAATTAATTAACAAAACTAATTTACTATCCCAAATAGAAATTATAATTAACGCAAATATTAATACTTATCCACATAACATATATTTGTTCATTAAATTAAATATAAAGTCCACGAAATATTATTTTTTTTTTTAAAAAAAAACTCTCATCAACTTCAATCCTCCTTCGTCTGCAACACATCAAACTTCCACTGCCGGAAACTCTGCTTGAAAAGCCCATCCACATAAATCCGTGCATTCTCATCGGTTTCATCAACATCCCAATGAACCTACGTTAATGCCAATAACAATAAATTAGTAATTTAAAAAATATTACGTTTTAACAAAAATAATTGTTCATTATTTACCACAAACTTACCGATAAATCTCCCAGCATGGATTTCTTCAACTCCTCAAGAACCTTATTCCAAGACTCAAACTCGGAAGAACAATCCCTCTGCACCAAATTCCCAATGTCATCCTTAAATTCAGCGTGCACCTGAGCCAAATTTTTCCCTTCAAAGTACGGAATTTGCTTCCGTCTATACCTCTTTGATCGCACAACAACTTTCCTTTTGCCAGAATCTTCTCCAGAATCGGCCATTCTTTTTTAAACAAATTTTTTTTGAAAACTAACCCTATGAAACTGTGATTATATAGTACTAGGAGACCTTTGCACAATGAAGTATTCGTCGCGCAAACATCAAAGTCCATCGCGCAAAATGCGTCATAAATGCGCAATAAATTGGAAGGTCTGACCGTTCTTTGCGCGACAAACACACCTATTCGTCGCGCAAAAACGTATTACGCGACGACTATGTCGTCGCTCAATATATTGCGCGACGAATAAAATAACTGTAATTACAAAATTTACGTAAACATATATATCTATGTTTATGTAAATTTTATAATTACAAACAAATATTCACAAACGATTCAATACCTTAAATATTTATTCTAAACTTAATTAATACTTTAAATATTTATTCTATAAATAATTAATACCTAAAATATTATTCTATAAATAGTTAATACCTTAAATATTTATTCTACAAATTGTTAATGGCCTAATCCATACAATTATTTTAAGCATAAGTACGATATTCATTAAAGATTAAAAACACATATAAACCGAGAATAGATAGGGTGCTTACATTAGGTTTCAATATAAAAACCCAACAGGAATTGAAGCCTAATTAAGTCCAAATACATAAATTAAAAAAAAAACCTGAAATTTAAATATTGTCATACAAAACATAAATTTTAAACTACTATTTGGATGATCCTGCTCCACTTCGCAAGACTTCATAACACCACCGATTGTAACCTCCCTCCAACGCATCATCCACCAACTTCATCAATTGTTCTTTCGGCTCATCATCAAAAACATACTTACACTGTTACACATATATGCAAATAATTAATCCCAACATATAACTAAAAATTTCACAAACTTCATTATTGATCCATCAATAATATACTTACTAATAGTTCATCCATCACAGCCTTCTTCAAATTCTCGGACACATCTTTCCAATAACGCCACTCAGCAGTGGGGCAATTATTCCCCATAGCTACAGCAATTGCATGAGCAAACTCAAAATGCTCTCTAAAATCATGCAGGTTTGATGTGATAAAAGCTTAGCACACAAATTAAACCCTCTTGTTGACAATTGTACTAAATAAGTAAGTAGGGATCGTTCTAGGCCGGGGATTAGGAGGGATTGCTAATCTACTTAAATCTAACTCAAAAACACAAAACTAGACTTAAAAACACTTAACTAGACTCTAAAGACTCAAAACAAACTAGAAAGACTCAAAACAGCACAAAACAAGGAAACTGACTCAAAACAGACACTAAGGGTTACTTTGGACGAATTTCTAACTTGACTTGACCCAAAACACTAAAAGAAACAAGTTTAAATATATTCTAACTAAGTTGACACAAAAAGTAAAGGGGGATTTGTTTTTGACGAATTTAAAGTAAAAACAAGCAGATTTTAAACACTAAACAACTTTGGACGAAATTGGGTGAATGAATGGGTGATTGACTACCTAGAGGGTCATTCTCCACACATGACACATATGCATATGAATCAATTTCCAGTTACTCTTCCGATAAACCATTAATGACAATGCCCCAAGTTAACCGTGAACTGCACTAATTAACCCTCAGATTTTCCTAAGTTCATTGAATTGGACTCAGCGCCTCAACCAAATTATTCTTATCAAGTTCCCTACATGAACTGCATAATAGAGATACATATCAAAGATCATTACGTTGTATGAAAATCATAAGCATTGACAAGGCATTCTTAACTATGAACTGCATGATACTCCTGCCAGGAATTTACTTAACGCGATCGTGACTAGCGACCTCCACTACTTGCAAATATAAGTTCATAACTATTAGGTGGAACTCCCTTATATTTTAGCATCAAATTCATGCATGCAAACTAAGTATGAATCCTTAATCGACATACAAGAATAAGTTATCAATCAAGCAGTTAAGTAAATTGCATTCACGATTTATGAAACAATAATTGGAAGTAATCAATTCATATCACATATATGTTCATGGTTTTGAATTCTCCTCTAGCTAAAACAAGTTTAGCCTCTCATGTTTGCAATTAAACAAGGATAATTAAATTTAAACATTGAAAACAAAAGATGGATTACACCTAGAAACGTTCCAGCAATCCAAGCCTGAATGGCAGGCACGGCTCAAGGGCTCATTCTCCTTCCTTCCTTGCTGCGGCACAGTGAGGTATGTGTGGCGAATGGTGGATGGGTGGTACGAATTGTAGTGAAGAGTGGATTGTGTATTGTCGTGGTGGATGGTGGAGAATGTCGTGTGGAGTGGTGCGACAAAGGCTTTCATTTATAGGGAAAGGTAAGGCAAGGCCTAATTAATTTTGGGAAACAGATTTGATCTCCAAATCCACAAGGAAAAAGGTAATTAAAAGTCAGAATCCCAAAGGAAAAGGGAAAGGATATGCGGTAGGATCCTAAAGTGAATGGGGAATGTGGATTGCACGGCAAGAAAGGGATTTCTAGAGGGATTTGGTGCGGCACCTTGTAGGGATGGGTTTAAACCTTCTAGAATCAAGTATTTGAGTGTCCTAATATATTTAGGGATCCTCCTTGCAGCTGGAACCTAGGTGGAGAAGGATTAGGAAAGGTTTTGGACAAAATAAGGAAACTTGGCTAACTTTCCTTCTTTCTTGCTGAGCTTCCTTGTCTTCTTTGTCTTGAATTTATTTCCTTTATCTCTTTAGCACATTCCTAGCCTCTTTTGGTCTTCAATTTCGTCCATCCACCTTGCTCCATGCATGTGCTATCCATTCCAAGCCCAAAACTGCTCCAAATGGCACCAAAATGCACTTTCTTGCCAACTTAGTCCTTTGGACCTACAAACACACGAAAAATAGCTTAAAACATTGTAATAACTAGAAATTAACTACATAAATGCCAAGAAACAAGCTAACTAAGTCGCATAAATATGCTCCTATCAAATTCCCCCACACTTAGCTTTTGCTAGTCTTAGAGCAAAACAAAGCAAACAAAACATAACCTAGACCTTCCAACATTTGCCTCAGGGATTTCCAATGCAACATGACATGTTAAAAATCACTACTCACATAGAATTTAGTCATCGTTACCCTCGAGCACATACTTAGCCACAGTCACCACTCACTAGCTCGCATTTAATCAATTAAAACAATGCTATGAATGTAGTAACATGCCTTAGAGAATTCCCTCAATTCCTTACCGGATACTCTCTATTTTCACACAGATACACTTCCTACACTTCCTACACTAGGTATATGTGAGAAGATTGATGTAAACATGTAGACTAGCACTCACATATGTTTATAACAAAGAAAGAACTTTCTAGAATTATTAATACATGTGTATATATATGATCCCATGAACGGAATGCCACTACTTAGACGCGAGAACAAGGGATACCATGCTCATACCAATTCCAACCTCCACATATTGAAACACACAATACTCAAGATAGAAGTCTAAGGGTTGTAACGGGGCTAAGGGTATTGGCTAACAAAGAAGGGTTAAGGATAAACAAAAGTTCTTAAAGCGATAGTAAGCAAAGTAATGAAATTGACACTTAGAATTCACTTTTGAATGCAAAAATCAACTTTAAGCACAAAGGAAGATTCATACAATACTTAGGGCCGGATTCAAACTTTAGGACCCTTTCTTCAACAACCAACACTTGTGAGCTTATTCTCACTTATTTTTCCACTCTTTTTCTTTCTTTTCACAACTTTTCTTTTTTTTTTCTTTTCTTTACCCGTGCCCTATTTCTTTGGCACACAAAACACACACTTTGAAAACCCTTCCCCCACACTTGTTTTTCTGCATAATGTCGATCAAAAGGAATTTCCTCTAAGTCATGCTCCACTATTCTTTAAGAACAAGGGTATGGATACTCCTATTCTAGGCTAGGTAGGGATAATGTGGGCTAAAAAAGAACATAGGCTAATTAAGGCTCAAAAGGGGTTAAACCTACAACACATATGCAAGGGGTACGGCTTTTTGGCTCTAGCTTAACTAAACAACTTCATCTTGTTATGTGTTATGCTAATCAATGTTATGCTTTGAATGAAACAGGCATGAGTTATAGTATTTGGAACTAAAATGATGAAACACCTTCTAAGTAGCAGCCAAGCAAAGAATAATGAGATCATGCAACGACTTTAGAAAACAAAAACATCACAGATTAATAACTCTCCAAACAAAGTTTAGGCTCAAGTCTCTCAGGGTTGTAGCGTTAGTTTGAGTTTCTTCCTTCAAGCATGTTACAAAAACTGATTTTTTTCCTTTGTGATTAAATGTGAATTCATAAACGACAACTACAACCAAGCATAAACCAAAGAGCATATCAAACTTCCATCCATGTTTGTAACTTTCTTTAACAGTCATGCAATTAAAAAGCAAATCCTCATCATTGTGTTGAAAGGTACCCTAAGACACAAACAAACAGACAAAAACGACTCTTTTTGGGTTTTTCAAAACAATTTTTTGAATTTTTTTTTTTTCAAATTTTTCGTATTTTTCTTTCAAAACACATTAAAACACTTCAAAACACACTAAAAACACTTAAAACAGTGAGAAACAACTTTAGAAGTGATAGGTGATAAAATCCCACGAAATTTATGCAAAAACACTTTGTTTACGCCCCACACTTAAACCAAACATTGTCCTCAATGTTTCAAACAAAGATTCACACACAAGCTAGCAAACAACACAACTAACAAATATGACAATTATGGCAAAGTAAAGCAATAAAAAGTAGGGTTTAGGAACGCAAATCTGGTTTTGAAGGCAGAGATTCCTAGGCCTTCTTTATTTGAACGCATGGGTTGCCTCCCAAGAAGCGCTTGTGTTAACGTCTTCCAGCCGGACGATACTTCCATTCAAACTCCCCTAGGTCCCACGGCATGGAATTGATCTTTGAATGGAAGGTGATACTTGAAATGATCCGGTAATGGTTTTACTTCTAACATGGGTCCCTGAATCATTAACATGTTAGTATAAAATGAAATTGAAATTTAGGGAGGTGGCTTACCTGTGTGCTTCGACAAGAACTCAAGGACAAACACCACTTCGAAAGTTTTAGGACTAGAAAATTCGGCCAGATTTGGTGTTTTGAGGGTTGTGACTTGTCCCATGTCATAAAACCCAACTTCATTGGGAATTGTTGTCTCAAGTACATCCTCTTTGATGAATTTTAGACATTCCCCAGCCACTTCTCAACACATTGAATCACTTTGCATGGTAATAAGAAGAATTCAATCAAGAGCGAGACAAGGCCCTCAGTGAAGCACCCTAAATCTAACCCCAATTTAAGAAAACCTAATATAACTTCACTGCTCAAAACCATTCCCCTAATTTAAGACCTAAATCTAACCCCAATTAAGAACCCTAAAAAGTCTAATTTAAGAACCTAAATGTAAGCTGCAATTTACGAACCCTAAATCTAACCCGACTGCCCTAATTCTAACCCCCAATTTGAAAAAGAAAAAAAAAAGGAAAAAAACCCTAATTCTAACCCCCAATTTGTAAATAAAGAAAATTGAAAATAAAAACTGAAGAGGAAATTACCTCTTGGAGACTAATGAAGATATACAGGGACGGAGAGACAGATGGAGATATAGAGGAAGGAGAGAGACAGTATCGCGCAGGGGAAAAGGAAGAAGAGGGAAGTGAGGGGAAGAAAGAGAGATGGCAATAAAATATAGAATCTTGCGCGACAGAGACTTTGTCTCGCAAGGGAAAAAATCGTCGCACAAGTTTTTTAAAATTTCTGCGAAAAAAAACGCCTTAATTGAAATTTCAGACACTTGCACGACGAACAAAACATTTCGTCGCACAAAGATATTTTGTGCGACGAAATATATGTATTCGTCGTGCAATATTCCCGAGAATATTTAAAATAACCGTTAAATCATGATTTTTCGTTTCTAACTGTCGAAAAGTTTTGTACCGTTACTTGATCTCTGAATGTTAGTTTTCTTCGATTTTTGGCGTGTGCGATCTCGAACCATATACAAAAAAGCTTGATGGTTGGATCGTTGAAATTAGTTTCATAGGATGCCTATCCCATCAAAAAGATAGATTCACTAACACTTAAGAGTTTATTTATACTTTCATTAAGTATAACATAAGATTTTGTGGTATCCAGTAGTGTAAATAGTTTAAAATGAAGATGAATTCGTTCATTCTATTCATATAGGGTCAAGGAGTGTGGCTGTAAAAAATCATCAAAATCGGAGTTAAAATAACCGTTAAATCGTGATTTTTCGTTTCTAACCGTCAAAAAGTTTTGTACCGTTACTTGATCTCTGAATGTTTGTTTTCTTTGATTTTTGGCGTGTGCGATCTCGAACGATATACAAACAAGTTTGACAGTTGGATCATTGAAATTAGTTTCGTAGAATGCGTCTCCCATCAAAAAGATAGATTCACTAACATTTAAGAGTTTATTTATACTTTCATTAAGTATAACATAAGATTTTGTGGTATCCAGTAGTGTAAATAGTTTAAAATGAAGATGAATTCGTTCATTCTATTCATATAGGGTCAAGGTGTGTGGCTGTAAAAAATCATCAAAATCGGAGTTAAAATAACCGTTAAATCGTGATTTTTCGTTTCTAACCGTCGAAAAGTTTTGTACCGTTAATTGATCTCTGAATGTTTGTTTTTATTTTTATTTTTGGCGTTTGCGATCTCAAACCATATACAAGCAAGTTTGACGGTTGGATCGTTGAAATTAGTTTTGTGGAAAGCGTATCTCATCAAAAAGATTGATTCACTAACACTTATGTGGAGCCAAAAATAATCACAAGGTGACACGTGGATTTTTTGACATAAGAGGACAAAATTACCCTCGAGGCACACATGATTTCCTACGCGTGAGCAGTGGACAATCATCCCTCAACCAAGTCAAAAGTGCCCAAAATAGGTAACAATTTAAAACCTATTTCATCAAATTCCTCCTACAAGGTAATTCCCAAAACCTATCTCATTCCATATATTTCCTACTTTATTACTTAGCTAATCAATTAGCTATTTATTTTATTCATTCCATAACTTCTAAAACCTTCCTTCTAAAATCATGATAATTGGCTAATTAATGGGTTTATTGCTTAATTAATCCATTAGTTGTCAATTAGACATCCATTACTATCAAAAAACACCCAAAAGGCCGGTCACCTTCTCTCCCAAAGGGACCGGCCATGCCATATATATTCCATCAGATTTTTCCCCTTTAATCACACTAATTAGCAAGTAAATTAGGCAATTATTCAATTTGCTAATTAACTAGCCAATTAATCCCATAACTCCCAAAAATCATCAAATCAATAACCTAGCCCACAAAGGGAGCTAGGGGCAGGTCCTCTCTCACCCAAAGAGGCCGGCCATTCCCCTATAAAAAGCCACATATTTTCTCCAAAACTCATTTTTTTCCAACTGTCTTGCAAAATTCTCTAAATTCTCCAAACACTTTTTTCTCAAAATTCTAACTTTGGCATCAGAGGTTTTTCGACCAAAGCCCCCTTGGCCTTGACCTAAGGTGTTATTCGTTTTGTAGGTGCAATTTTGTCCAAGAGCAAGAAGGAAGAAATTTGCATCCACAAATTGGTGCTTTCATTGAGAGTTAAGTCTCACACTCGTCGATGACTCTCGCATAAAAAGGTTTTTTCTCTATTTTCTAGTCCACTTGTAATTTTTCATACGTTCTTATTATTAGAATTTTTTATTTGCAAAGATTCTTTGATAAAACGGAAAAGAGAAGCACAATGGCTAGAAATTTAGAAAATTCAACAAGTGAAAATTCCAATATAAAATAGATGGGACCGCGGCGATCTATGAGGCTCCACCATGGCAACCACCGCGGTGGCCACAACGGCAACCACCTGCGGCGAGGTCCATGGCACCAAAGCTACGTCCCAAAAGCCCAAGGCAAACCGGCCTGTGTCGTCCAAATCCAACGCTAGCCCAATACTTTGCAGAGCCAAGCCCAAGCCTCGCACTCACGTGCGCCACACGTCGAGCAGCCCACTCCCGTGACTCAGCTGGCTTGCTCCTGCCAAGCAGCCTGCTCCTGTAGCCCAGCCTGCTCCCTTAACTTCCTGAGCAGCCCAAGTCAGCCCAATACTATCTCAACCATCCAGACCTACCATCGAGCCGGGGGCATTTTCACCACATTTCTTCGCGGATTTGACATTTCGCAACTCAAATCTCGCGCCCGGAGTCTACCACCCTTCCATTGCTCAAGGAGGCACATTCCTTCCAAGTTCTTCCAATCCAAATGGCGAACAACACTTGTCTCGACAAGTCATAGAGTTAAACGAGCGCCCTAGCACAACAGTCAACCTTGGTAAACCAGCTCTTGCAGCGCACCAAAATGCAACGTGTCCCAAACGAGGTGTCCCGAAGAAGGACAACGGCAGATGAAGAACCTCTCCAGCAGCGTCCCGGCAAGCAGCCACATGATGATAGGATTAAAAGCACACCACAAAGTAGCACACAAATATCCTATTGATTTTCCTTATTAACACTAAGATTTGTCAATTGTAGCATATGAAAATAAGGGTCTTTCCCGCAGAAGATTGTTTTATCTAACTACTTTAAATGTCACAAAAATTGGGTTGCTGTCCCTACTGACCAGCCACCGAAAAATAATTATTAGACCAACTTACACTTATCTAAAGTCTACGAAATTTTATATGCAGATACTAGACACACAGAGATACACTCACACAAATATTTGGGATTTTTGGAGTTGATTTGATATTTAAATTAAATCAAACAAAAACAAGACAGAAACAAATTTTAAATAGTAAAAATAGATTGTAGTTCACAAGTTAAGAAAACGAGTTAGGGGAAGTGCTATCCACCACCAAATAATCATGCAAACATGTTATGTTTCATTCAAATTCCTTTTATTTCCGGATGAAGATGCTCAAGTTGGCTCAATGTTAGAACTCAACCTATTACTCTTTCTTATGTAGTATGTTAAGAGAATGGCGTTTTCAACTTAACTTAGTCCCTAGCATGCAATCTAGAATGGCGTGTTCATAGATTTAACAAGTAGAAATCATTAAGAACGAAAAGAGTTTGAGTCATCACAAGGCATCGTAAGTACTGGCGTTGTCTTACTTATCCTAGAAATTGGTCCACATGTTAATCGCAATTAACAAGTACTACTCTAGAACATATGTAGGTCCTCATTCGACAAGGGCAGGCACACACATATTCATAGCATTAGAATCCTAGATATGCTCACTAAGTATGCATCCATAGAAAACACATAAAGAATTCATCAATGAGATAAGTAGTGAGCCAATTTTCATCCATTCATAAAAGAAATTGAAACGAAATGTCATAGCACATTTGCAATCATATTCGGGGCTTCAAAACAGCCCCTAAGTACTAAAAATTTAGTTACACATAATTCTTAAATAAAACCAAAAGAAAGACATGAGGCCTCCGCCTATTTCCTTCCTTCCCCAATGCTGCTTTTATACCAATTCTTCCTGCATCATTTTCTTCTCCTTAACTCACCCACTCATAGCCATTTAGTGATGACAATAAGTGAGAGGAAATGGTAAAACAATTGTAACTCTTTGGGTAGCCTTTATGCCAATTACTCCCTCTTAATCCTCATCTTTAATTCCATTCCCTTTAATATTTGAATAGGTTTCAGCTGAATTGTTCTTGGCTGCATCATCAATTTTGGCTGATAGATTTATTGGGTTTATTGCTTTCATTTCAGTTACAAACTGCTCAGCCTCTTGTCAACCTTTCAGTGTTAAAACGGCCATAACTTCTTCTAGAAAAATGATATTAACAATCCGCGAAATGCTCCAGAAAATAGACATCTGTAGCTTTCCAATCATATAAGGCTCATTCTCTAATTCATTCTGATATGTCCGCAAATTGCTTCCAAAGTCAGCTGACCTGCACATGCAGTTTTGACGAATTTGTTACTTAAAATTCCACTTATGCTATTTTTATTTTATTTGCTTGACAAATTCTACAAAACACAAAAACAAAGTAAATAGCTCAAAAATATAAGGAACTAACTAAGAAAAGACAAGTGAATTTGATGTAAAATATATATAAATATGAGCTTATCAAATACCCCCACACTTAGCTTTTGCTAGTCCTCGAGCACAACAAAGAAAACATGAAAAAAAAATAGCAACATGAAAAACATTAGCTTCCCCCTATGTGACCCTCATAGAATTTCATTCAAGAAAAAAAATCATCAAGAATCTTAGCTAGCACCAAACAAGCTAATCCAAGCTCATATTCCTATTCAAATGTTAGTAGTAACCTTTTAATCATCCTTTAAGTGTAGTGTGTGTAATAGCCATGCTAATTCATTTTCAATTTATTTTTTTTTTAAGCACCACATGCAAACTAGTGACCTTCTCACGAGACATACACTCAATCACACATATGTTTAGTTTAACGTGTTTCGCTCAAAGAATCAAATGTGAAAGATCTACCATAAGCTTGCATAAAGATCACATCTCTACAATCATAATTGCAAAACTTAAATCAAGAGGACTTTTATTGGATGTAATGAGGCTTAGGGAGAGGGTTATTGAAATGAAAGGATAGGTAAACACAAGTTCCAAGCTACATTGCAAGCAATTCTCTTGTTGAGATTTATAGGAACTCAAGCTCTCCAACCACACTACTAACACCTCCAACCACACCCCTATACTGAAACTTAAAATTTGCTTTGTATACAATTTTTCTTTTTCTCTTTTCTTTTTCTTTCTTTCTTTTTTATTTTTTATTTTTTTTTATGAAGCATAACTAAATACAAACATGAAATACCGCCACACTTATTCTTTTGCCAAACTCTTTCAAAGTACTTCACAACCATTTCTCATAAGACAATCTCACGTTGCTCACTAGCTAGCTTGGAAAAGGTAAGGAAAAATGTTTAAGGTATAAGGGTAGACATATATGGTGATAAGAAATAAAAAGGCTCGACATATACGGCTCAAATTGGCAATCTAATGATATCATTTTTCTTTAGGAAACATGCTTATTTGGGTCATGGTGATAAACCTAATGCCTCTATCATTTTCAAGTTCATGCAATCAATGACAAACATTTTGAAAGATCGTTACGCAAGTTCTAGAGATGTAAGTCACATAAGTTCATCACACATGAAAGAATATGAGTGTATGACAAATGCACACACTTTCGATAGGCTAAAAAAAACTCACATAGGATGTATATGGTCACTATATTCACATGCGAAGCTTTAAGTCATGTTTTAGTCTCACATCAACAAGGCTATGTGCATTTGGTTTTTCAAAGATGATTAAACATGTACAAAACTAACAAGAGAATCAGGAATTTCACACAACACATGCTTACTAAGTTCTTGATCACCGTGGTTCAAATTCAATCCAATTATATCATTGGGTCAAGAAACTAACAAAAATCTAATTCAAAACAATAAAGAAAATAAGACAATAGTTTTTGGATTTTCAAATCTTCCTAATTTTTTTATAAATGTTTTTGGGTTTTTGTTAGAGTAAACAAAACTAATTAAGAGAACAAAAAGAAACAACACGGATACAAATCAAACCAGTTCTTGGTCGAAGGTAAAAAAAATTTCAATTTGGTCATTTTTTCA
Source organism: Cotoneaster glaucophyllus (assembly GCA_036320875.1). NCBI lineage: Eukaryota > Viridiplantae > Streptophyta > Magnoliopsida > Rosales > Rosaceae > Cotoneaster > Cotoneaster glaucophyllus. The sequence goes on from CM070072.1 coordinate 14,492,828, forward strand.
ATCCTTACCCCCAAACCTAAACTGGACATTGTCCCCAATGTCAGAAAACACAATAATGCATAAAATAAAAATAAAATAAAATAACAAGAATAAAAAAAAAATGAAGCATTTGGACTGAAAACTTCCCCAATTTGCAGTAAAATCAAGCGATGACCCCCAAACTTCAATTCAGCAATCAACTCCAAGGGTGGACATAACCAAATGTTCCTACAAAGAAAAGAAATAATTCAGTTTAGCACTCAAGAAAATTCAGAAAAAGCAAACGGAAAATTGAAAATGACAGAAAAAGACAATGAATAGAAATATTGGGTTGCCTCCCAATAAGCGCTTGCTTTTACGTCCGCAGCCGGACGGTACCAAGAGTAATCATCCAAGGGAGGCTGGTTCTTGGAGGGGTACAACCTCCACATCAAGCTCCACAAAAGATATCGAAATAAAAACAAAAACAAAAACACAAATTAGACAAGAAGAGAAAACGATAGAAAAATAAGTAATTAGAAATAACAATCCCCGGCGACACGGCGCCAAAAAATTGATAGGATTAAAAACACACCACAAAGTAGCACACAAATATCCTATTGATTTTCCTTATTAACACTAAGATTTGTCAATTGTAGCATATGAAAATAAGGGTCTTTCCCGCAGAAGATTGTTTTATCTAACTACTTTAAATGTCACAAAAATTGGGTTGCTGTCCCTACTGACCAGCCACCGAAAAATAATTATTAGACCAACTTACACTTATCTAAAGTCTACGAAATTTTATATGCAGATACTAGACACACAGAGATACACTCACACAAATATTTGGGATTTTTGGAGTTGATTTGATATTTAAATTAAATCAAACAAAAACAAGACAGAAACAAATTTTAAATAGTAAAAATAGATTGTAGTTCACAAGTTAAGAAAACGAGTTAGGGGAAGTGCTATCCACCACCAAATAATCATGCAAACATGTTATGTTTCATTCAAATTCCTTTTATTTCCGGATGAAGATGCTCAAGTTGGCTCAATGTTAGAACTCAACCTATTACTCTTTCTTATGTAGTATGTTAAGAGAATGGCGTTTTCAACTTAACTTAGTCCCTAGCATGCAATCTAGAATGGCGTGTTCATAGATTTAACAAGTAGAAATCATTAAGAACGAAAAGAGTTTGAGTCATCACAAGGCATCGTAAGTACTGGCGTTGTCTTACTTATCCTAGAAATTGGTCCACATGTTAATCGCAATTAACAAGTACTACTCTAGAACATATGTAGGTCCTCATTCGACAAGGGCAGGCACACACATATTCATAGCATTAGAATCCTAGATATGCTCACTAAGTATGCATCCATAGAAAACACATAAAGAATTCATCAATGAGATAAGTAGTGAGCCAATTTTCATCCATTCATAAAAGAAATTGAAACGAAATGTCATAGCACATTTGCAATCATATTCGGGGCTTCAAAACAGCCCCTAAGTACTAAAAATTTAGTTACACATAATTCTTAAATAAAACCAAAAGAAAGACATGAGGCCTCCGCCTATTTCCTTCCTTCCCCAATGCTGCTTTTATACCAATTCTTCCTGCATCATTTTCTTCTCCTTAACTCACCCACTCATAGCCATTTAGTGATGACAATAAGTGAGAGGAAATGGTAAAACAATTGTAACTCTTTGGGTAGCCTTTATGCCAATTACTCCCTCTTAATCCTCATCTTTAATTCCATTCCCTTTAATATTTGAATAGGTTTCAGCTGAATTGTTCTTGGCTGCATCATCAATTTTGGCTGATAGATTTATTGGGTTTATTGCTTTCATTTCAGTTACAAACTGCTCAGCCTCTTGTCAACCTTTCAGTGTTAAAACGGCCATAACTTCTTCTAGAAAAATGATATTAACAATCCGCGAAATGCTCCAGAAAATAGACATCTGTAGCTTTCCAATCATATAAGGCTCATTCTCTAATTCATTCTGATCTGTCCGAAAATTGCTTCCAAAGTCAGCTGACCTGCACATGCAGTTTTGACGAATTTGTTACTTAAAATTCCACATATGCTATTTTTATTTTATTTGCTTGACAAATTCTACAAAACACAAAAACAAAGTAAATAGCTCAAAAATATAAGGAACTAACTAAGAAAAGACAAGTGAATTTGATGTAAAATATATATAAATATGAGCTTATCACATGACCATTCACGAACCGAGCGTTCTAACGGAGTACACTCTCGACTAGGCCCCCGAGATAGCGTATACTCCCGTCTTAGCGCGTGGAGGAACGTGCACTCTCAGTTAGGCCCACGAACAAATATACACTCACGGTTGAGGCCACACTTTGATAATCAACATGAGCAACCTTCCAAGCGAAGTGTTCATTCGCGGCAAGGCCCACAAGGAGCATCATTCACCTCACATCGGAGTAGGCAGCACAGCGGAGGAAGAAGCAGACGCTCAACCTGGCTCAATTTCAACCAGCAGCTTGCGAGTTACTTGCTCGCCTGCTAGGAACATACCATACCCACCGCAGTCGCGACATAAACAAGCAGAACACATGGAAGAGCAGCCTAGACCAGCAGGTCATAATCGAGGGCAGCCGAGAGCTCTGCCACCCTAGCAAATTCAGGAAGAAGTAGAAAGACTCTTGACCGAGCGATTGTGCGATTTCCTGCTTAATGAAACTATTCACAAGGCGACTGCGGTGGGTATGGTAAAGGAAGAGCCCCAGTTTGGTGAAGCCTTCTAAAATACTAAGAATATCCCTATGTTTTCTTCACAATCAAAATCCAAAAAACGAGGACAAAAATGTAAAAAAAACTTAACTTATTCGTATTGGAAACAAAAGATGGTAATTAAAATATAAAAAAATCATGATAATTATCTTCTAAAAAAATTAGCAGTTAAGGAGAGGAGAGAGAGATAACTGATAAAGGCAACAAAAACAAATTAAAAATTAAAAAAATTAAAAACGTAATAATCTTGAATTCTCAATGATAATAATTCACAACCATTGGATAAGACACTCACACTTTAAATTCATTTTCACCCTTTAGATGAATTATTCCACAATTGCTACATCACATCTAGATTTGGATCACATCCCGTGTGAAGAAACACTCACAGATAGAAAGACGGAAACCATCTATCTCAGGATGAGAGCAGCAGTTGCAACGGTTGACAGACTGGACATGGAACCCCCATTTATCGCACGTTCTCGATCCCCACAGAACATACAAAAGGGAAAATTGACTGATTTTCTCAAACTCACTTTTGTCTTCCGTACAAAACCCCCTCCTCCACGCCTTTTCTGTATGATTTCTTCACCTTAAACTGGCAATCCGGAAAATAAATGTTAGGATTTATACAAATTAGTGAGTTTTTTCCCCTCTTTATTCAATATTGGTTTTTTTTTTTTTTTCGTCCCATCGTCTGCACACTGTTTTTTCTATCTTTTCATTATGTGGCCTTAGGTACCTTCTGTCACTCTCTCTCAAACATTACACTGAGGAAGAATACGCACTCATTCTTTTAGACTAAAAACCAATAATTCTTAACTTTCAAGGACAATCTGGTAAGCATTTTCTCTAATACTCACTCTCATATTTTATGTGCTTTCCTTGGTTTTTTGCGTTTGTTCAAGTTTTTGATGGGTTTTGGGTTTATTGTAGTCAATTTTGGGTTTTGTGAAGTCAGAAAATCGACGACTAAAGGTATTTAGGTTAAATTGCTTACAACCTTTATATTTGGGATTGTGCATTATAGTTAGACTTCGTATTTTATCATCATTGCTGGCAGATTAACCATGAAAATCTAAAGCATCAAGTGCAAGCAAATGGGTGGCAAGCTTGGCTTTGATTTCACATGTAGACATTATGTTTACATATGTACATGTTGTTCATATTTTGCTTTGCTTCATATATTAGGAGTTCATCCCTAGCTAACCTATAAGTTTGACTGAAAACTTATGAATATGAAAATCTTGATTTAAGGACATTAAATGTTATCAACATGTATTTAGAAATGAAATTACATGTCATATTTTCATTTTTTTTAATAGTTTCTATTTTCCCATTTTATCTTCGTTGTTTTTTTTAAAGGAAAAATAGTAAAAATTGTATGAGAGAATTACTCACATATATGCAAATTGGATGGAATATATGCTGCTAAATTCTACAACAAACGTGGCATTATGACAATATGGCATGCATAACGATAACACTATTATCATTGTAAACGAAAATGAAATCCACCATTTTTTATCCCTCATTGATTAAGGAACTCTAATTACACTGATTAACTTAATTTTTTGTAATCAGTAATTACCAAAGTGATAATAATGACCTAGCATAGTTTAGTTCGTGAAACCGAATTCTATCAGCTAAACATAAAAAATGACACCATAATAATCAGCAAGAAAAAAAAAAGTGGAATGGTTAGTGTGCAATTCATAAATTTCATTTTTTTTCTGTACAATGGGCGGCTATAAAAAGACTAAGTTAGATGATTGAAAATAGTAAGAAATTGTTGTGATGGACATAAACCCACAATCTAAAACAACACATTTTTAAGGCGCGTAGCACCTGTGATAAAAAGTGATCAGCATTCCACTAATCTAACAAGAAATCCAAAAAATTTTACCTGAAGATCACTTCTGGACATCAACGATTCAATAATTTATTTTTCTACTTTGAACCGTTGACATCCTTTCGTAGTCCCGAAGCTCTCACACTTAAGTTTCCAAAGAAACTAAAATCCACTACATTTAAAATTATCATATTGTATTATATGTTCTTGCAAGAAGCTCTCTTTTATGAACTAATCAATCATAAGCTAAATTGAATCTGTATTTTCAAATTTAGTGCCTTTGAAACCCGAAGTTTTCATTTAAAACTTACCCATGAAACGTGAAGCTTTCACGTCTAAATTAAACCTATACATGTCTATAGAGCCCGAATGTTCTAAACTGTATGTCTATGGTTTACTGTATGACAAACCATGTTTTCGTTGTACACTTTGTTTTAGGGATATGTCGAACTTGAACAAGCTCGATTTCATCGCTTTGGAAGTATCTGGAAGAAATTGCCAGCTTCTTCAGCTGGGAATAGGGCATCATTGAGCTTCTTCAGCTGCATCACGCTCTTATCTCTCAACCCGTCCAGCGAGCTTTGGACCTCGCCCCCAGGCCCCATTTCTCCACCAAGAGTTTTGCTTGCAGGGACGACGAGCAAAGAGAGAGAAGAGGGAGGGGGGTTGGGATTGTAATTTTGTACGGACATAGCATCTTTGGTTTATGCGGGGGGTGGTCGGGACGATTCGGGTCAAGTCATGAAAGTAATAGTTTTGATGGTTTGGCCCAAGCTTGTAAAAGTTTGAGATTAGGCCCAGTAATAAAAAATGTGGTTAATTAGAGTGAACTATTAAAACTTAATTAAGTTCTAGTGGTATTCAACAATTTTTCAGCAATAGTCCAAACCAATTAGTAGTTAAGAAATGGTGAATCGATGAAATACTATTTTTTTAACTTATCAATCTAATGGATAAAAAGTTGGAATATCAATAGTTTGGACTACTGACGACAAATCCGATATTTAGTTATGATTTTTCTAAAAATTTTTAAAGGGGTGTTTGTTGGATGAGATAGTTTTGTCTTCGACCAATTGCAAGGAGTAGAGCATTGTTTGGTATACAAGTCCACCAATTGAACTTCACCCAAAATGTGTTACGCTGCTTTAATGAAGATAAAGCGAAGCTTTTGAGTACTCACATGGTTGTTTGAGCTCTAAATGCAAAATGAGACCGATTTTGTTCTAAAGACGAGGATAAAGAGATACTGGAACCTAAAGTTCTAAAGACAAGGATAAAGAGACACTGGAACCTAAAGTTCCATACTTAAGTGCAATCAACACTTTATTGTACTTGGCTCAATGCACTTGACCAACACAAGGTGTGTTCTCAAACTGTTTATGTTTGTACCGTTGAAGATGCTGCAATATCTTGAGATCAATCAAACAAGAGTTGATTGCTACGTCTTCAAATAACATTGGTATTCTAGCCCTACATGAAGCATCGCGCAACTGTTTTTGGTTGAGGGACGTGATTGATCACATAAGAAAACCATGTGGCTTTTCTACTATCGTTGACATTCCAACAATGATTCATGAAGACAACGATGCATGTATCAACAAATTAAAGAAATGATACATCAAAGATGACAATGCCAAACTTATTGCCCTGAAGTTTTTCTTCATTCATCAGCAATAACAAGTTCAGAAGATTGAAATCAAGCATATCCGGTCCCAAGAATGTTTTCTACCTATTCACAAAGTCACTGCCGAAATCAACCTTTTAGAAGCTTGTTCATGAAATTGGATTCCATAAACTTTTAGATTTGCATCACCAGTATTGTCTTGGGGAGTTTTGTCGAACTCAGGGGGAGTATCCTAATGAATACTCACATGATCTTAATATATTATATCCCTACGATTAGGAGCACTTTCCTAACTGGATTTTTGGTAATCTGACGAGGTTTTGACAATACACCTGCTCTGGGTTGGTCATACCCTTTTGTATGTTAATGATCATCTTGGAGATGTGAAACAATATCGAGATCCTGCATTAACTTAGTTTCTCCTTAAATTATGGGTTTGTCCCACTAGGTTACAATATTGAGATCCTGCATTAACCGTCATCTTCTAATCATGAAGACTTGATGCGGCTACTTTTTAAGTTGTACACATTCAAGCGAGAATGATGTAGATAGTATTATTATTTAGTAGGCTGGCCCAGGCTCAGTGCGGGTTGGGTGACTGTCTAGGGCCCAAAACAAATCAGAGGCACCAAAATTATTTCATGTGTTATATTCATATCTAAGTTCACAAGAATATAAATTATAAAATTTGCTTAAATAAAAAAGAAGTTTAACTAATGCAATACTCAATTTAAAACATTTCTGGAAATCGTAAAGTTTATATATATACACATACACACACACACTATAAAAAGGGAAAAAGACCCACTCACCTGAGGTCCGCGCTACAACTCCTAGTACGAATATCGAGACGTCACGTCTCAGAATTCTTATCGATAAAACAAGTAACTTACATCAAACACATGCCCAAGGACGTTCTAAAATGATTTGAGACCCACTGACCAAAAGTCAACCGTTGGTCAAAGATCGACGGTACGGTCCACAACCCTACGTAATTCGATCCGGAAGATCCGCATCTCAGATTTCCAATCCATAATTCAAGATCCACATTATGCTTCTAAAACATCATACTAAAGTTTCATTACGATCCAACAGTTGGATCTCCGCCAATTCAAATTCAAGTGGCGGTCAACGTTTTATTTTATGAACTTACAAATCTAATTCGGGAAGATTCGTAGGTCGGATTCCTGATCTGTAAGTTCCTATGATCCTCATAAATTACGTACTATTAACGTATTAAAGTTTGGTGACGATCCAACGGTCGGATCGTCGATTACTATAATAATCAAGTGACGGACCGTAATATAACTAGGTTCAAACGACGGAAATTCGTCAATCAGAGTTCACATATGGAATTGGAGAGTCAAATTTAGCCTAGGAAAGTCAGGGGATGTCTCGGCCCACGCGCCGTTGCAGGTGGCGGTTGGCCGCCTCGACTCGTCGAAAAATTCAACTAATTCCAAAAATTCTCAAATTTCACAGAAATGAAGATCTCAATGGGAAGAGCAAGTTTCATACATGTGACTAAGACCAATTTGGCTGGGAAAACCTCTAATTCGTCTCGAATTTACCGAAAACCCTAAAAATGGTGGCCATTCGATTTGGCTTCTCCAGTGCTCCGCCGCCTCCAAGGTTGTTTGGGGTTTGTTCCTGGGCTCAAGGAACACCTGAGGGTCGTGATGGTTGACGGAAAACCTTTCGGAATTGGACGGATCGCCGCCATGCACCATTTGAACCCTCGGTTCGAATTCCCAAAATTAGAGCCAAATTGGCTCAGGTTTTTGAATAAGAATGGTAGAGGGAAGGATGCTAGGATGATTCCAAGTGATGAGGAATCTTAATTTGCTAGAGAACCACCAGAAAATGCTTCGAAACCAGTGGCGCCACCGGTCGGGTCTTTGGTGTACGGGTCAAGGGGATGAAGGTCTGGGTTTGGTGCCACTCATCTCACTCCTTTCCTTCCCTGATCTCCCCCTCGACTGGTCACTGGATCTCTCATTCTTCCTTATTGGGTTGCAACCCTTTCCCTTTCTCTCCTCCGTTCAATTCTCCTTCTTTCACTCAATTTTCTATCAACCAATATTAAAATAGTAATAATATAATTATGAGAAATGTATAAAATCATAAATAGTAGTCATTACCAACGTACTTTTCAGATTTGTAGTTCCGTAAAATTTTAATTGTAACTCCGATTTCAATTCTGTTTGTGCCTACGCATTCGTATCGTTAAGTACTTCAAGAATACGTTAAAAGAATATTTTGTACGTCTCACTATACGTTGTCAACAAGAATCAATAACCTCGCCTCTAGGGCATTTTCGTAAATTCACATTTTTAAAATTTATAAAATCGTAGAACTAGAGACGGGTAATAGTCTAATTGAATTTTCTTACACTTGAATTTTCTTTTTCATGTTGTCCCCTCGCACCCCTTTTAAAATCTTGTTAGCAACTATTTGTACCTAATGAAAACTGATGACAACAACTGCTATCTTCTAATCATGAAGACTTGACGCGACTAATTCTTAAGTTGTACACTTAAAGTAATTAGGAATATGATTGTGTAAACTTAAAGTAAAATTTCAATAGAATTTGAAATCAAATCCTCATAGGCTTTCTATTAATTATTAAAAAAGAAAGTTCAGCATGATTAATAAAAATAAAGGTACAAGGCCATGAGGTGGAGACACAATTTCTCATACACTTTAGTTCTTCTTTCTATTTGTTGTTCCCTGTCGCCCCTTTTCAAAATTTAGTTTACAACAGTAATAGTTGAATTGGTTTAGTAAATTTACGGTTTATGAATTTGGAGTGCTGTTACATGTTCTATTTGAACAAAAAAAAAGTTGATTATTTAAAATAGAAAATTATGTTATTAAAAGAAAATTCACAAAAGTATCAAAAAGCAGTCTTTGTCCTAAAATGACTAAAATACCCATACAAATGAGTGGCACGTCTTTTTTGTTACTATATGGATGGAAAACGTAACATTTTCATTAAAGGAGACTAAAATGGGACATAGATCAAAAGTGAACTTGAATTAATTTCATGGACTAAAAGTGAGATTTGAACTTTTCACTTGATGGCCTTTTTTATTTTTATGTTTTGCATTGACTTGTATTGATCTCCATAAGTTTTAGCACATATGAACTTTATTTTAACAGATTAGTTTTGCTTTGGGATGACAAACATTTTGATCTCTGTATTCGAACTTTATACGATACTATACAGTTCTTGCCTCGCTTTTAATTAGTGTTGCTACTCAGTCCCCCGCCTTCAACGAAAATGTGATGTGAAACTAATGATATATGTTGCTTCTTAGTTAAAGGAGATTATAAGTTCGACATACACAACAAAAATAATTTTATGAGTTCAATTTCTAAATGTAATCAGCCCATTGGGGGACCCATGTGTGATGGCGTAGTTTTTCCGTAGCTCCATGAGCGCATTTGTGTTTGAAAATATTCCTATCATCAGGTCATCATCTAATACACTAGCCAAGGCCATAAGTTATTTTCAAACAATTACTGACCTTTTGTCCTACAAGTCATACAAGTTATATATATATGGTAAGTTTTGGTAAATTCATAGGTATAGTGATCGATCCTCATTTGTTGGGTATAATTAAATTGTGGTTTTATTGGTTTTGCAGTGTGAAAGAGATCGATGGTGAAAGGGGATGGTGCTATTAATTTATATCATGCAAGTTTGAATACAGTTGGTGAAGGGTATTATTGTACTTCGTGAGATCGATGTTGGGACGAGTTCATGTGACGACCCGTCCCTAATTCTATGATTTTATAAATTTTAAAAGTACGAAATGACTAAAATGCCACTAGAGGCAAAGATTTTTACTTCCGTTGACCATTGTTTAGTGACACGTATGACTCATTGTTTTAGGGTAATTGCATAGTACTCATTGGTACGAATGCTGGGCGTAAACAAAATCGAATTTGGTGTTACGAAGGAGATTTTACGGAATTACGAACACGAAGGGCAATTTGGTAATTTGCTTCGGAATATTTCATTTCTTGTTTTGTGAGCCACATGGGGCCCACAGCCCATGTGTCCCTTCTCTCTTTTTGACTTGCATACCCTAATATGTAATGACAATTTCGACCATATAAGGTTAAACGAAAAAGAAAACAAATCCAAATACACCCTAAATCACTTTTACCCCTCTCACCCTCCATTGTAGAATAAAGCCCTAACCAATGAAAATAAAAAAACGTTGATTGAGAAAAATTATTTAAGATGAATGGTACACAAAATTTATGTTCTAGAAACTTCACGTGAGTTAAGACTTTATATGTCATTATTTTAGTGATTTCAACGGCATCTCTCTACATATAACGTGAGATAAGTCTTTCGACAAAGAGAATTTAGGTGAGGATCAGATTCGTTTAATGACCGCTGAAGCTTTCTGTAGTCTGAATTTTGTGAAGGAAAAATTAGTATCTTGTTCCTACTTACTAATATTCATTGACTGAAACTGTATTAGTTTTCAAATTTTGATCCAAGCCCCTAGCATTAATGTAATAATGAATTTACATATCAATTACATAATTTTTTAAAATAAAAATTAATAATTAGTTTAAAATTTTAACACTCACACCTTTATTAACCTCCTAACTAATTTTCAATTCAAAACATTTCCAAAATAAATAAAAAATTAGAATAAGTTTGTACGCATTAGTTTTTTTTTTTCAATTCTTAAATATTATATGTACCAATTTGTTATATGTAAATATTATATGTACCAATTTGAGAATGTATCCATGTCAAGTTTAATCGAAGAAATTTACTAATGTTATTAAGCCTAATATCTATTTTTTGTTTTTTTGTTTTTTTGTTTTTTTGTTTTTTTTGTTTTTTTGTGATTTTGAAGAATGTACCCATGTTTACACACACACACACACACACACACATACACACACACACACACACACATAGTATAATTTATATTTTAATATTTTTCCCACAAATTATGGTTTTTTATTGAAAATTTCATTAATATAAACTACTATAAATTTCAAATTTTAATTTAAAAAATATAGTAACATACATAGAAATAAATTATCACATTAAATTCAAGGACTTCAATTAAAAGTTGAAAACTAACAAGCTTTCAGTCAAAGAATGTTCATAGTTAGGGACTGCACCCAAAGTTTTCCTTTACCTGCACTTAAACTGCAAAAGAATTGCTAGGTATACAAATTAAGTATCTACGGCCTGCCTATAGCAGGTGTCATAGTAGGCTTTTATTTTGCTTCCCAAATACATGTGACTCCCAAGAAACAATAATATTTTGTTGTGTGTTCAAGGTCTTAATAGGAATTTAAAGTCGTATGTCATATCATTCAAAGTGCATGCATTTGCACCATGGTCATGCAGAATGCTCTTCAACAGTGAGTCTTTTTTAATCAATACCCTTGACACAGGAGAGCACTATGGGAAATATAGACACCAAATTTGCTCCTTAACTTACTTATATCTCTTAATTGATCGTAAAACATTCTATCACATTATTGCAAGTCAGTTGCTCATGAGTTCATGACTAGGATGATATATGTTGGGATATGGCTATCGTTGTTCATAGTAAATTTAAATAATAGAAGCAAAAAAACGGACTAAACGCCGGCCAGATTCAAATTTTTTGTTCATCCAAGAGAGGTTAAACTTGAGCCAACTTTTCATTTTACGAGAGGAATAACCAAATATAGAAGTTAAGGACAATGATTTGTGGACCAACAAAAGATAAAATTTGAAGGGCAAGTGGCAGGATGTATGAACGAGTGATTGTGACTCCAGTGCACCATCTTGCTGCAACAACTAAAGGAGATCATTTTGTGGATACGCTTGTTATATATAGCAGTGTTGAAATTTGTATTTCTCGATTTAACTTTAGACCTGTTTGGCACATGAAAGGGTAGTAATTACTACCCGCTATTTACAATTCATCAGGCTCCACTTTGTTTGTGAGGCAAAACATATACGCGTTTGTAAGTATTTTTCAGACTTAATCACATTGTTTTCACACATTTTTTTTTAATAATACACATAGAAAATGACACATCCCGACCTAGATTCAAGGCGTGTTGGCCGTCACGTGAGGGTGACGTAGCCATGTGCGCAGTGCGAAAGTGACAAAAGCATAATAATGCGAGTAATTAAAAACCAAAGTAACTAATTTAGTCTAGGTGAACATTATAGTGCGAGTGACGAAGTTTAAGTATGATAACACATAATCAGAGTATCGGTAGCCTAAGTGTAGTCCAACAAGACAAATACTAATTATACAATACCAGAAGAATGGTCCTACATAAAATATAAGACTGTCAAAGCCGCTGTCACGTCCTCGTAAGCCACCAGCAAGCACTCCTACCTAGAACTTGGAGGGGCGCAAAACAGAAAGTGTGAGTGGGCAAAAATAAAGCTTTCCAAAAAAAACGTTTCCTTTTCTCAAAATTTCTAAACCCTCACTGTAAAACCTGTATAATTTCCCAGAAAATAGAATACATAAACACATATGTATACCAAAAATCACTTTCACCATCCAAAGTCTCAAAATGTATGCCATGAAAATCTTATATGAATAATCGAAGCAACCAGATGAAATAGAAGAAGAATAATAATATGTCAGCCGGATCCACCTATGGTGGCCTGTACGGCTGAATCTATAGCTCATCAAGTGTACTTAGCCGGATCCACCTAATGTGCCCTGTACGGCTGAAAGCTCATCAAATATGCTTATCCGGATCCACCTAATGTGGCTTGTATGGCTGAAAGCTTATCAATCATACTCAGCCGGATCCACCTAATGTGGCCTGTACGGCTGATAGGCAAACTGTACGATAAGTCGGAGTTACCAATTATTGCAACATGTTCGACAGTGTCGGAATTGCATCATGTCATAACTCTATCATTTCAAATAACAATATAAACTTACCTGGACTTACCTGTACGCCCGCAGCGCCAACCATAGTATATGCAACTACTAAATACATAACCTAACTTAAAAACATTTAACATAATATTTCAAGGCATATAACCAATTAAATAACTTTTCCGGGAAATACACAAGGCATATATACATATATAGAAAACCAAAAAATCACTCACTGATATGTAGAAGGGTCCCGACCCTCGCTTGACCGCGCTCGTCCTATGGTTATGTCTCCCCTATATGCGAAACAACTATTTTAATGTTAATTAAAAGCACATAACCAAAACTAGGTACTAAATTCTCATATGTTGCTCAATTGGGATGTTTGAATATACCAACATGACCTACTTAGCCCCACGAGCATCCCCATATTTTTAGAAAAATTTGCTGACCTCACACGCGCCCTCACGCACCGGCCAAGGCACGGCCACACTCGCTGCCACGCGCATGCATGTACCTGGCACAGGGGATGGAATCCCTAGCGGCGTTAGGGAATATTCCGTTAAAATATAGAATATACCATTATTTTAATTGACGTCGTTAACTTCCGTTACGAATATTCCGTCAAAGTTGACGGAATATTCGTTGTCTTCTCTGGCGAGTCGCCAGATTCCGGTGACGGTGACCTCTGTTATCGCCGGTTTCTGGAAAAGTTCTAAACCTAATTTCTCGCTCATTTCTTCACCAATTTTCATGAAATTTTCACTAAAATGAAGCTGGAGATGAGTATAACAAAACTTTACCACTTTTAGGCTTTAAAACCAACGGAAAACTCGTCGGGAAACCTCGACAATTCTGGTCACCTCTGCAACTTCACGAATAAACCTAACCCGACATTAAAACTAGTCCAAAATCACTCTAAAATGCTAGAAAAGTCGAACAGATACCGTAACGGACCTTAAAACTTCAAGAAAAGGGCAAGATCACGACGGTGGGTATGGTATGTTCCTAGCAGGTAAGCAAGTAACTCGCAAGCTGCTGGTTGAAATTGAGCCAAGTTGAGCGTCTGCTTTTCTCCCTCCGCTGTGCTGCCTACTCCGATGTGAGGTGAATGATGCTCCTTGTGGGCCTTGCCGCGAATGAACACTTCGCTTGGAAGGTTGCTCATGTTGATTATCAAAGTGTGGCCTCAACCGTGAGTGTATATTTGGTCATGGGCCTAACTGAGAGTGCACGTTCCTCCACGCGCTAAGACGGGAGTATACGCTATCTCGGGGGCCTAGTCGAGAGTGTACTCCGTTAGAACGCTCGATTCGTGAATGGTCAAGTGGCTGCTTGCCGGGACGCTGCTAGAGAGGTTCTTCATCTGCCGTTGTCCTTCTTTGGGACACCTCGTTTGGGATACGTTGCATTTTGGTGTGCTGCAAGGGCTGGTTTACCAAGGTTGACTGTTGCGCTAGGGCGCTCGTTTAACTCTATGACTTGTCGAGACAAATGTTGTTCGCCATTTGGATTGGAAGAACTTGGAAGGAATGTGCCTCCTTGAGCAATGGAAGGGTGGTAGACTCCGAGCGCGAGATTTGAGTTGCGAAATGTCAAATCCGCGAAGAAATGTGGTGAAAATGCCCCGGCTCGATGGTAGGTCTGGATGGTTGAGATAGTATTGGGCTGACTTGGGATGCTCAGGAAGTTAAGGGAGCAGGCTGGGCTACAGGAGCAGGCTGATTGGCAGGAGCAAGCCAGCTGAGTCACGGGAGTGGGCTGCTTGACGTGTGGCGCACGTGAGTGCGAGGCTTGGGCTTGGCTCTGCAACGTATTGGGCTAGCGTTGGATATGGGTGACACGGGCCGGTTTTCCTTGGCTCTGCAACATTCGAGATCGCACACGCCAAAAATCAAAGAAAACAAACATTCAGAGATCAAGTAACGGTACAAAACTTTTTTACGGTTAGAAACGAAAAATCACGATTTAACGGTTATTTTAACTCCGATTTTGATGATTTTTTACAGCCACACTCCTTGACCCTATATGAATAGAATGAACGAATTCATCTTCATTTTAAACTATTTACACTACTGGATACCACAAAATCTTATGTTATACTTAATGAAAGTATAAATAAACTCTTAAGTGTTAGTGAATCTATCTTTTTGATGGGATAGGCATCCTATGAAACTAATTTCAACGATCCAACCATCAAGCTTTTTTGTATATGGTTCGAGATCGCACACGCCAAAAATCGAAGAAAACTAACATTCAGAGATCAAGTAACGGTACAAAACTTTTCGACGGTTAGAAATGAAAAATCATGATTTAACGGTTATTTTAAATATTCTCGGGAATATTGCACGACGAATACATATATTTCGTCGCACAAAATATCTTTGTGCGACGAAATGTTTTGTTCGTCGTGCAAGTGTCTGAAATTTCAATTAAGGCGCTTTTTTTTCGCAGAAATTTTAAAAAACTTGTGCGACGATTTTTTCCCTTGCGAGACAAAGTCTCTGTCGCGCAAGATTCTATATTTTATTGCCATCTCTCTTTCTTCCCCTCACTTCCCTCTTCTTCCTTTTCCCTTGCGCGATACTGTCTCTCTCCTTCCTCTATATCTCCATCTGTCTCTCCGTCCCTGTATATCTTCATTAGTCTCCAAGAGGTAATTTCCTCTTCAGTTTTTATTTTTAATTTTCTTTATTTACAAATTGGGGGTTAGAATTAGGGTTTTTTTCCTTTTTTTTTTCTTTTTCAAATTGGGGGTTAGAATTAGGGCAGTTGGGTTAGATTTAGGGTTCGTAAATTGCAGGTTACATTTAGGTTCTTAAATTAGACTTTTTAGGGTTCTTAATTGGGGTTAGATTTAGGTCTTAAATTAGGGGAATGGTTTTGAGCAGTGAAGTTATATTAGGTTTTCTTAAATTGGGGTTAGATTTAGGGTGCTTCACTGAGGGCCTTGTCTCGCTCTTGATTGAATTCTTCTTATTACCATGCAAAGTGATTCAATGTGTTGAGAAGTGGCTGGGGAATGTCTAAAATTCATCAAAGAGGATGTACTTGAGACAACAATTCCCAATGAAGATGGGTTTTATGACACGGGACAAGTCACAACCCTCAAAACACCAAATCTGGCCGAATTTTCTAGTCCTAAAACTTTCGAAGTGGTGTTTGTCCTTGAGTTCTTGTTGAAGCACACAGGTAAGCCACCTCCCTGAATTTCAATTTCATTTTATACTAACATGTTGTTAATGATTCAGGGACCCACGTTAGAAGTAAAACCATTATCGGATCATTTCAAGTATCACCTTCCATTCAAAGATCAATTCCATGCCGTGGGACCTAGGGGAGTTTGAATGGAAGTATCGTCCGGCTGGAAGACGTTAACACAAGCGCTTCTTGGGAGGCAACCCATGCGTTCAAATAAAGAAGGCCTAGGAATCTCTGCCTTCAAAACCAGATTTGCGTTCCTAAACCCTACTTTTTATTGCTTTACTTTGCCATAATTGTCATATTTGTTAGTTGTGTTGTTTGCTTGCTTGTGTGTGAATCTTTGTTTGAAACATTGAGGACAATGTTTGGTTTAAGTGTGGGGCGCAAACAAAGTGTTTTTGCATAAATTTCGTGGGATTTTATCACCTATCACTTCTAAAGTTGTTTCTCACTGTTTTAAGTGTTTTTAGTGTGTTTTGAAGTGTTTTAATGTGTTTTGAAAGAAAAATACGAAAAATTTGAAAAAAAAAAAAATTCAAAAAGTTGTTTTGAAAAACCCAAAAAGAGTCGTTTTTGTCTGTTTGTTTGTGTCTTAGGGTACCTTCCAACACAATGATGAGGATTTGCTTTTTAATTGCATGATAGAAAAGGCGTGGAGGAGGGGGTTTTGTACGGAAGACAAAAGTGAGTTTGAGAAAATCAGTCAATTTTCCCTTTTGTATGTTTTGTGGGGATCGAGAACGTGCGATAAATGGGGGTTCCATGTCCAGTTTCAACCGTTGCAACCGCTGCTCTCATCCTGAGATAGATGGTTTCCGTCTTTCTATCTGTGAGTGTTTCTTCACACGGGATGTGATCCAAATCTAGATGTGATGTAGCAATTGTGGAATAATTCATCTAAAGGGTGAAAATGAATTTAAAGTGTGAGTGTCTTATCCAATGGTTGTGAATTATTATCGTTGAGAATTCAAGATTATTACATTTTTAATTTTTGTAATTTTTAATTTGTTTTTGTTGCCTTTATCAGTTATCTCTCTCTCCTCTCCTTAACTGCTAATTTTTTTAGAAGATAATTATCATGATTTTTTTATATTTTAATTACCATCTTTTGTTTCCAATACAAATAAGTTAAGCTCTTTTTTACATTTTTGTCCTCGTTTTTTGGATTTTGATTGTGAAGAAAACATAGGGATATTCTTGGTATTTTAGAATGCTTCACCAAACTAGGGCTCTTCCTTTATATATATATATATATATATATATATATATATATATATATATATATCGGAAGGTAAATATAAATGGAGGGGGTTCATGCATCATGAAGAATGTTTTCATGCTTCATGATCATTTCAAATATCTTACTTTATTTTAAGCATACCTGATTGGCAGAAAACAAATAAAAGCTTTTGAATTTTTGTAGAAAATCCTTCTCCAAGATCCTTCAGTTCCTTAGCTTCTAACGTGTTGTAGGCCTAATTTACTAAAATATTCTAGAATAGGGGGATGGGGCCCGCAGCAAGAGAGAGTAGAGAGATTTAATTGTGAAATGTGTTGTATTCCACCTCATTGTGCCTTTACTTATAGTAGTATGGAAGGTTAATTTCTTACCCTAATGGGATTACAACTCTATTAGGATTTATCTAACCCTAAAGAATCTTCTAAAGATATCTCAAATATACTAGGATTTATACAATCACATTCCTCTATTAAATATGACTGCAACAGATTTGTCAAATTAGATGGATTATTTAATGATTTAATTGATAAATGAGTTTCAAATAGGGGCATTGGTGGAAAGAGATTAAAGGAATTTAAAACAGAATTAGTGCTTAAATTATGGTGCAAGATAAGTCTACATGGCATCCATTGAATGGGAAATGCAAATATGAGAAGATAAATGTAGGGGAGCATTTTTGCTCACCATCATAAACTATGGTGTATGCTCACTATAAAACTAATCAATTGACACGTGTCCTTTCAGTTAACCTTGGTTAATCTTTTTCAAAATTAAAAATGTAATATTTAATGTGAAAGTTAAATAGAGTAAGGTGAAATGACATGTGTCAATTGATTAGGTGTATGTGAGCATACACCATGATTATGGTGGTGAGCAAAACTACCATTCCTCTTTCCAAATAATTAATTTATTCAACACAATAATAAAAAATAAAAATAAAAACAAACATACAATTTGCCCACTCCAAGATGTTAATATGTAATAAATTGAGAAAACCGAAAAGATCAAGGAACCGCACTTTTACTATCTAAAAAATATTGAGTTAATTTTGCATTCAATTTAGGAGTTACGCCGCAAAAAACTGTTTAATTTATTTTTAATTATCAAGACTGCTTAACCTATATGAAGATCATTCCGAAGCTTTTATCTTAACAAAAGAAAAACATCAACATATATATATACATCAAAAGAATAAGAAAAAGAATGGGAAGATTATATAGTTCTTCAGCTACTCTTACGATCTTCCTTTTCGTGATTGCACAAGTAATGTTCATTCCAGGATTTTCAACCTTAACATCTTCTCCGTCTAGTTCTGAGTCTTTAGAGGAATGCAGGAGACATTTTCCTACCACTTGTGAAGAAGAAGTATTTGATTATGTACGCATTCAAACGCCATGGCGTGTGCATCTATGGTGTTGCTCCGATCTCATTGACCTTGGTCAATCTTGCCAGAAAGCATTAGTGGATGAAGCTCTTCACAAAATTCATGCCAAAGTAAGCAAAGATTATGCTTTGAAATTAAGTAAAGAAATGTGGGATAATTGTGTTGAAATAACAGATGCTTACGTGGGTTACCACTAATTCGATCATTGCCTATGTAATAAGAATCTTGCAATGACATATTATTCTTACCCTTTAACAAAGAATAATTAATTGTGAGTTAATTATGTACTGCATTCTGTATGAAGTTCTTTGAAATTAATGATGAAATGTAAGATTTTGGCCTAAGGACTACAATTTAGTCCAAACATAAATCTATATCTTTACTGTATATTTCCCTTGCTTCTTTACATGGTGAGCACTCACTATGTTTGGGTTTTGGGTCTTATATTTGGTAACCTCAGAGGTTATGATCTTTCATTAGAGTCCTAACTTTTGTTCCATTTTCATAGCACTCGATCTCTATTGGTGTTTCGTGTTTTCTTTAGCATTTTTTTCGTACATATGTCCATTGTGTCACTCATTTGTAGATGTTGAAATATATGTCTCATATCGAAAATCTTATAAAGTGAATATTTCTTATGTTAAATGGTTCTATTACTTAGTTTATTGGAGAATTGGATCTTTTATCGGCCGTATGGCACAATAATATACGATTAATAATAAGAGTTTTTCAGTATAATGACTTAACTAGTTTAAGGCGTGGGAATTGTTTTCCCTTGTGACTCCATGCACTGGTGGATCCATCAAGTGGCACAGAGAGTCAGCCAACTCTCTGAACTTCGGTGAATCTTCATAGATGGCATGGGTGCCCTTCGGGGGTTGGAGTTGCCCTTCATACATATTCTCTAACTGCTTAATAAAAGGCTTCAAAGAGGAGTTGCCCTTTGTTTTTTCTTTTTCTTTTTTAATATCAACTTGGGCATATATTCTTGATACTCGTTCGAACAGTGAATTTTCTAAATTGAAAAGAATTGGCAGTTGTTGAGTAGTTTATTTTGAGAGCAATGTTTCTTCTTCTATTGATAATGAAGCTATAATGCAGCGGTTTTATATTTTGAAAACGCGACATGGACAATTGTAAATTGTATTGTTATTTGTTCTTTAAATTATGAATTATGGAACCATGGTTCAGTTTTTACGTTATAAATCACTTTACCTGTATATATTTCTCACTACACTTGGAAATATAGGTGGTGGTCTAACCGAATACCATGATCAATCTCCAAATGACAAATGAATTTGCATAAGTTATTTGATGCCCAAGATATTAAACAATAAGAGGCCGGTCCTAAAAAACAATGAGACCCAAATACTCAATCATAAACGACGACTAATTTATAAAGCAAAGCAAGCTGACTTGGTGACAAACAAGAATCCATCACAACAAAGAGAATACAACACACACCCAATTCCTCATATGAGCTAATAAATGGGTTAGAAGTCAAGCAAAAAATGAATTAACTAAACACCCAGAAAGATCCAACTACCAAAACCATAAAAATAAAATAATAAAATAAAATAATAAAAAAAAAAAATAATAAATATTGAAGACCATGGATTGATAGTTGTGATGCAAATTTCATCCTCCTTGTTCTTGGACAAAATTGCACCTACAAAACAAATAACACCTTTGGTCAAGGCCAAGAGCCTCACACGCCCATGATGATGATGGGGGCTTTGGCCGAAAGAACCTCTGATGCCAAAGTTAGAATTTAGAGAGAAAGCGTATGAGAATTTTTTTAGAGAATTTTAGCAAGAGAATTGGAAGTGAGTTTCGGAGAAAATGGAAGGCTTTTATAGGGGAGTAGCCGGCCTCCTTGGGTGAGAGAGGACCGGCCACCTAGCTTTGTTTGTGGGCTAGGTTCTTGATTTGTTTCAATTTGAGAATTATGGAATAATTAGCGAATAATTAGCAAATAGAATAATTGCCTAATTAACTAGCTAATTAATATCATAAAAAGGGAAAAATGTGGTAATAATAAGGCATGGCCGGTCCCTTTGGGAGAGAAGGTGACCGGCCCTTTGGGTATTTTTTGGTAGTAATGGATAGTTTAATTGGCAATTAATGGATTATTTAGGTAATAAACCCATTAATTAGTCAATTAATATAATTTAAAAGGAATGTTTTGGAGTTACCTTGTAGAAAGGATTTGATGAGGATGGATGAAATAAGTTTTGGAATTGTTACCTATTTTGGGCACTTTTGACTTGGCTGAGGGATGATTGCCTGCTGCTCGCGCGTAGGAATCCCGATATAAGCGAGTCATCTTTCAATGACAAGATCGAGCAGACGGGACTACCCCACATAGATTGCCGGATATAAAGACAACTTATGTTCCGACAAACGCAACAGCTCAGCCTAATAGCGTGCCGGGGGCAGACGAGTACCAGAAGGACACACCAGCCCAACTACCAGGAACCGGGGGCATGCCTTGTTCTCAACACTCCAGACAATTCCTCCTGCTGCGCACAACCTGGCCCAAGCCAATCCCAGCTCATAACTGTGCCAATCTTGCAGCATGGCATGGCTCCTGGCCATGCCGATCTTGCCCTGTACCTCGGGTCAACCAAACCTCAAAAGGGCACACGATGAAACACCTAATGATGGCATAATAATTCTGGGAGCAACTCACTGTGCTTACACCTTTACACGGGTTCCACAAGCAGTTCGAAGTCTCAAGCAGATCACCAAACATGACCTCGCAGGCTAAGGATTATTTCGGTTGTCCAGCAGACCAGCTTTCCTCAGTTGCACTCACGGCAACAACTTCCATGCTCTCCAGTGCGATAGGGTAAACCAATCCCGTGACACCCATCTAGGTAAGCTCTCCAGTGCGAGAGGATAAAATAATTCCCCGACACCAATATGGGTCTGCTCACTAGTGCGAGAGGATAAACTAATTCCTCTCTAGTGCGAGAGGGTAAACCAATTCCCCGACACCTATATGGGTCTGCTCTCCAGTGTGAGAGGATAAACTAATTGCTCTTTAGCACGAGAGGGTAAACTAATTCCCCGACACCCATATGGGTCTGTTCTCCAATGCGAGAGGATAAGCTAATTGCTCTCTAGTGCGTGAGGTAAACCAATTGCTCTCCAATGCGAAAGGGTAAACTAATTCCTCCGACACCCATCCGGGTAAGCTATCCAGTGCGAAAAGGCCACATAGCTCAAAAGATCGAATGCTTGAAGATCAAATGCTTGAAGATCAACTAGGCAGCAAATGGTCAGGGGGTAGCAACCATTTTTGCACTTAACAGTTCACCCATCCGACACTTTATCTTCAGTAGCTCCGATCTTGGCAACTCCATCCTTGACTGCTCCATCTACGGCAGCTGAGAAATCAAACTCAAGCAGTTTCTTCATTTTTGGCAAGCAGCCCAAACACTACGCCACTTCCTCGACCCATGCGGAGCTAATCCTTGGTTTCAATCAAGCCGAGCAGCACAAGCAATGGCCCCTGCCACACCACCTCCTTGGCCCTTGCCAAGCCGATTCCTGGCCCCTGCCAGCCGTCTTGCCGCACAACCCCGACGGCTGCCCCGTGACAGCATCTCCTAAGAAGAAGATAAGGAGAATTAATTTTTGCTTACATCGGTGTAGCACGAGGAAGACAAAGAAATCAACGGATGACGGTTCTTTGCACGGGCAAGAAAAGAAGAGTGCTAGGGAGGGGGAACAAATATCCTCAAGCTTTCTCTCTTTCTTGTAGGGATAAATAATTGCCCTCCGAAGTTGATTTAATCCCTACTTAAGGTAGGCTTAAATAGGCTTTGGAGGTGATTTATTTTCCTTTCCTAGAAGAATCTAATTCCAAGTCCAAGAGAGAATCAGCATCAAAGTTGGAGATCTCTACACCTGCTGCCCTTTCCTGCGAGCAGCCCAGCAGGTGTGGGTGCATTTGTGGATCCAAAAATAATCACAAGGCGACAAGTGGATTTTTTGACAAAAGAGGACCAAATTACCCTCGAGGCACACATGATTTCTTACGCGCGAGCAGTGGACAATCATCCCTCAACCAAGTCAAAAGTGCCCAAAATAGGTAACAATTTAAAACCTATTTCATCAAATTCCTCCTACAAGGTAATTCCCAAAACCTATCTCATTCCATATATTTCCTACTTTATTACTTAGCTAATCAATTAGCTATTGTTTTATTCATTCCATAACTTCTAAAACCTTCCTTCTAAAATTATGAT